>CM038214.1:16219206-16492041 GCA_021442155.1 Cymbidium sinense
ACTTTGGCAAATGTTGGACCAGATTATTTTTTAATACTCATTGGATTACTCAATGGCCTATTACTTATATTGACCATTTAAGCAGAACATTGTCAGATCATGCTCCTCTTCTGGTTTCTATTGAAGATAATTCTAATAAACTAAAAAACCCCTCTTTTTTTAAATTTCAAAACATGTGGATTCAACATATTGATTTTTTTAATGTTGTGGCTAATAATTGGAAAGGTCTTTTACATCTTGATAATTTGATTATGTGGATGAATAGACTTTAGTTTAAACTTAAAGGACTTAAACAAAATTTAGGCTGGTGGAACAAGCATTATTTTAAAACCTTTTTGTTAGTTTTAAAGATATGGAAAAATTGGTCTGTGATCTTGAAGTCTTTATTATGTCTGATCCTTCTAAGATTATGGACTTGACAGAGGAAAAAGATAAACTTATTAACTTCTAAAATATGGAAGAGACTTATTGACACAAAAAAGCTGCTAGTAAACATATTACAGATGATGATAGGAATACTAGGTATTTCCATGCTTTCATTAATAAAAAGAGAGCTTTAAATAATATTCAGAAAATTAAAAATGATAATGGAGATTGGATTATGAAGAATAATGATATTAAGGAATCGATTATTAATTACTTTAGAAATATGCTTAATAAAAATTTTCTCTTATGAAGCTATTTCTCAATTGCACTTGATTCCTTCTATTATTACTAATGATGATAATGATTTGCTTACCATTATGCCTAATGAAGATGAAATTTTGAATGTTTTGAATAACATGAACATAGATTATGTTGCTAGTCCGAAGGGTTTCACTACTCATTTTTTTCAAAAATGTTAGTTTATCATTAAAAATGATTTGATTAATCCTATGATTGATTTTTTAAGGGTAATCCTTTTCTTAGATATTTTTCTAGTACTTCTAATGTTCTCAAACCTAAGAAAGATAATCCAGACTATTGGAGTTATTTTAGACCTATTAGTCTTTGCAACTTCTTCAATAAGCTGATTTCCAAAATTCTTACCAACAAACTTCATCCTTTACGTAATAGAATTATCTCTCTCAACCAAATTGGTTTTGTTTGAGGTAGATCTATTTATGACAATATTTTACTTGCCCAAGAATTAATTCATGGTCTTGATTCCAAGACTAAAGGTGGTAACATTCTTTTCAAATTAGATATTACCAAAGCCTTTGATAACATCTCTTGGGATTTCCTTAACCATATTTTGAATTTATTTGGGATTTTTGATAAATTTATTTTTCTTATTAAAAATTGTATTAATAATGCCTAGTTTTTATTTTGCTTAATGGGGAAGCCTTGGGGTTCTTCCCCTCTTCCCATGGCTTATGACAAGGGGAACCTTTATCTCTTGCTTATTTACTATTATTGTTGAGTACTTATCTTGGAACATCAATGATTTATTCTTAAATAATCCAAGTATGTACTATAAAACTCTTGGTGGTCTTCCTTTCCCATTTAAGTTTTGTAGATGATTTCATTATTTTTTCCAATGCTTCTATTCATCACATCAAGCATTTCACATCTTTTAAAAAATTTGGAGATGTGGTCATTTTATCAATGATAACAAAAGTTATTTTATCACTTCCTCTAGTATCTCCAATAATAAAATAAATCAAATCCAACATATCACTAATTTTAAACTTCAATACTTACCTCTTAAGTATTTGGGTGCTCCACTCTTTGAAAGCTCGAAATGTTCCCATCTCTTTGATGAGTTAATTCAAAAAAGTTTCAAATAAAATTTCTTTGGGAATTCCATTTACTTTCCTTTGGTAGGTAGGCTCACTATTCTTAAAAGCACTATCAACTTAATGCATCTTTATTTGATTCAAACTCTTATCCCCATGAATGCTACACTTATCGATTGATCGTTTTAATAAATTTTCTTGGTGCTCCAATAATTCTACCAAAAGAATGCATTGGACATCTTGGAAAAAATGTTGTGGTCCTTTGGGAGAAGGTGCTCTTAGTTGCAAGCTTATTCATGAAGCTATCTTCTCGATAAGCTCGTGGAATTTTAGAAAGAATGATAGCCTTTGGGCTAATTTTATGATGGAAAAATATTGTCAAGGTAAACACCCCCTTAACTGTGCTTATAAAGTTAGTGACTCTTTGGTTTGGAAAAGGCTTTGCTCCATTATATGGGCTGATGAATCATTAATATCTTGGGGTATTCAGTTGGGAATGGCAATTAGATTGACAATGGCTCTATTGACATCCTTTTATCTACCCACTCTACTATTGCTATCAAAGTTAAATCTTTTTGGCTTAATAACAATTGGAATGAAAGTAATCTTGAGAATTATATCCTTATTTCTCTTTTTGATAACTTTAGAAATATCCTCATTTCTTCTAACAAACAAATTCTTTTAAGCTTTCTTATAATGGTGACTTTGTTCTTAAAAAAGGTTTGGAATTTTATTATTAGAAAAATAGAACCCCTAATGTTTTATTAAACTTTGGAATAATATCATTCCCATTTCCTATTCAATTTTAACTTGGAGGATTTTGAATAACTTTATTCTTGTTGACTCTTTGCTCTAGACTAAAGGATTTTACTTACCTTGAAAGTGCTATTATTGCTTTCATATTGAAAATGTAAATCATGTTTTTATCAATGGTGCTATTGCTTCTAAATTATGGTTTTGGTATGATGATTTATTTAATAAACAACTATTTTAAGGGTTTTATTTCTTTATATCAACTTCTTGAAGTCTATTTCAAAAATATAGTGAAAGGTCATATCAAAGTTTTAATTGCTATTACCCTTATTAGGTTCATTTGGATGGATAGAAATGATGCTAAATATCATGGTATTCCTATGAAAGAGAAAAGGATCGTGGCTAGAACTAAAGAATATCTCATGCCACTATTTCTTATTATTGTTGAGTGTCTTCTTTAGTATGTGGATGAGAGTTTTATTGATGGCTTCTGCTAAGCTGTTTGCCCTCGGATAGTGTCTTCGAGCAAAGTTGTTGATGTCAGTGCTCTTGAATGCAGTGCCATTATTAGATATAATTTATCGAGACACTACGAACCTATATATGATATGGTTCCTAAAAATAAGAAAACATGCTGAGTTATGACCTGAGCAGAATCACCTTCACCCATTTGGAAAAGTAGTCAGTAACAGCTAAGATGAACCAATGACCCTTGGAAGAAGGAGGATCAATAGGACCCACTATGTTGGTACCCCAACACTCGAATAGCCATGAGGCCAATGTAGGATGTAGAATGTTGGGTGGTTGGTGTAGGACCACACCATATATTTTAGATTGGTAGCATCTCCTAGTCGTATCCATGTAATCTTTTATCATCGATAGCCAGTAGTATCCTAGTCTCTTGATCTAGTCTTTCATCTTCGAACCAGATTGGTTGGCTCCACATAATCCCGAGTGTACCTCGGTCATAATATAATGGGCTTCATGCTTGTCTAAATAACATAACCACATATGATCAAAAGATTGCCAGTACAAGACACCATCCATAAGAGCGTAGGAAATTGCTCTCTACTTCATCTAAAGGGCTTGAGACTTCTCTTGAGGTAGTTTGCCTTTATTTGGGTAATCCATGAATGGTTGCCTCTAATCTAACTCCTTGTCCTTCTTGGCAATGGAAACCTCCCCTTCAAGAGAGTACTTTTTGATGAGTTCAATATCAATAAGGGATAAGACTTATCTATTTTGGACCTTTATTGATATGGACTCATCCTCCGGACATGCCAACTCCTTTGTAAGCTTGGCTAAAGCATATGCTACAACGTTCTCTCCTTGAGAAATCTTATAAATGGTAACCTCTAGGATTTAGGCCAACAACTCCATGGTGTTACTTGTGGTAGTGATGAACTTAAGCTTTATAACCTTAGAAGACCCAGTAATTTAGTTAATAATTAGCTGAGAATCCCCAAAGATATTGATGTTCTGGATGCTTAGAGTAATGGCTAACTCTAGATCGACAATCAGAGCCTCATATTCAGCTTCATTGTTGGTGCAAGGATTAGACAGATGATATGAGAATCTCATCACATCGTAGTCCAGAATGAAGAGAACTATTCCTACCACTACTTTTCTTGGAATAGTAGATTATGGTTATTCTCCTCTTTGAGAGGAAGTTGCACCATCAAAGTACATCTCCTATTGGTGAATGCTAGTATCCCTTAAGTTCATAATTTGTTCATTGGGTAGATCATCACTAAGTAGAGAGTTAGCAGGAAGTGGGTGTGCTGCTAAGAAATCCGCTAGCACTTATCCTTTTACCACACAGAGGGGTACAAAGATAATATCGAACTACGAGAGGGTCATGGACCATCCTGCCAACCGTTCAGATAGTGTTGACCATGTCATGAGATAATGTAGTGGATTGATACTAGAGATTAAGTTCACCTTATGAGGAAGCATGTAGTGGTGTAGCTTTTGGGATGCAAAGATTAAATCTAAATAATGCTTCTCAATGGATGTATAATTAGCCTCAGTAGGGATTAGATGACAACTGAGGTAGTAGAGTGTATTTTCCTTCCCTTCGTCATTGGCTTAGGCCAAGAAAGCACCAAGGGAGTCATCTAATGCAGTAGTGTTAAGTATGAGCGGCTTGCCCAGGATAGGGGCTGCTAGAGCCAGCGACATCATCAGGTAATACTTGATGTCTTTGAAGGCAAGTTCTCACTTATCATCCCAGTTGAACTTGGCATTCTTTCTGACAAGTGTTTAGAATGGCTGACATCTTCCTGATAGGTTGGATATAAAGTGTCTTAGATATGCTAACCACCATTGGATTGATCTAAGTTCAGTTAAACTTTTAGGGGGTGGCATTTCTAATACCGCTTTGATCTTCTCTAGATATATTTCAATTCTTTGGTGTCGGACAATAAACCTAAGGAATTTCCTTGAAGTTACTCCGAATGCACACTTCAGGCAGTTCATTTTGAGGTTAAATTGTCTTAGCTATTCGAAAACTACTTCAAGTCAAAGATATGTTCTTCCTTTTCTATACTTTTGACCACAAGATCATCGACATAGCACTTTTTTGATGATGAATAAGTTCATCCAAGATTTGAGTCATAGCTTGCTGGTATGTAGCACCAAAATTTTTAAGGTTGAAAGGCATGACTTTATAGCAATAAATTTTGATCGGGGTTCTAAAAGTAGTGTTTCTTTCACTTCAGGAGCCATCTTTATTTGGTTGTGAGAAAATTTCATGGATTTGAGGTGATTTGAACATGACTTAGGTTAAATCCTTAAGAGAGGATTAAAGGACTTAGGAAAGATTTGGAATTTTGGATTTGAATTTTGGATTTAGTTTGATTGTTTTGAATTTATATTTCATTTATATATGTGAATATAAATGAGAATATAAAAGTTGTGAGAAAATTTCATGAATTTGAATTGAATTGAATATGATTTAGGCTAAGTCCATGAAGGGAAATCAAAGGACTTAGGCAAGATTTGGAGTTTGGAATTTCAATCATGGATTTCAATGATGTAGAATTTATTTTAGTTTGGAGAAAATCAAATAAGATTGATTTTGTGTTTGAGAAAATCAATTAGGATTGATTTGAAGTTTTTCTTGAAGGAAAGAAGTGAGGAATGTGGTTCTAGCTATAGGGTAGGCAAATTTTCCTAACACCCATAAGGCATGACCTTTTCCTATGGCTAACCCTTCTAAGTCTCTAGGGCTAGGTTGAGTGTCCACCTAATCACTATATGTGTCTTAAGACTAAGGAACCCTTAGTGTTTAAGAGAAGTCCTATGTCTAAGAGGGAGGGGTTGAGAGCTCATCCTAAAATAAGGTGAATAAAGGGAGCCCAATAGGTGTGGTGTGACTAACAAGGAATATCGCATGTAGTGGTGTTGACTGAAATGATCAACTACACCAAAAGATAACAAGCACTAACAGAAATAATCTACCCCTAACCTAAGGTGTAGAAAAAATCCAGAGCTTAGTGCAATGTGGCTCTACTTATGTCCAAGATATAAGAGAGAGGAAAGAGTCCACTGAGGGATAGAGTAGGTGAACCTTCCACTAGGGAAGTAGGTTCAAGGAAGCCAAAAGAGGATGAGAGGTTTGATCTAATATGAGTCTCACTGGGAAGAGAAACTTGATTTATTTAATTATATTTTTTGGGAAGAGGGTTGAATTCATTTCAATTTGTTGTTTCTTTAGGCTCCACTGGGAATAGAGAAGTGAACTCTCCACTAGGGAAGCAAGTTCAAGTCATCACCAAGGGAGGGGTTATGAAATCCACTGAGGGATTAAAATTCTAGATCCATTGAGGAACTAGAAAGACTTGCATCTCATTGAGGAGAAGCAAAAGAATTGATTTAGATTGATTGATTATTTTGTTTCTTTATTTCCTTGGATTTGTTTTGTTGAATTTTATTTTAGATTTTTAGATTTTGGATTTTTGAGATGGATCCTGTTGGTTTGTGATGGATTGTACTGAGTAAGAGCCATAGAGACCGAGACCTAACTCAGATTTACCAATCCAAAGGGGTAGTCTACTAAACACATAGTAGGAATAGCCAACTAAAGGGATGCCTTTCATTATGCAACAACTATAATAGGAAGAAAGTATAGTAGACTTACATCCTCCAAAGTAGGGACTAGTTCCTGGGGTAATCTATTGGCAAGGCAATAGATTGAACCCAACCTAGGGCTGACTATTGAGTGAATGCGACTAAGGGACATAAACCAACATAAGGATAGTCAACATTTAATTTAATTTTTAGATTTGTTTTGATGGGTCCCATTGGTTTGCGATGGACTACACCGAGTAGGGGCCACCTAACTTAAACTTACCAATCCAAAGGGAGTAGTCTACCAACCATAAGGTAGGACTATCCGACTGAAGGGGTGCCTTTCGGTGTGCAATGGTCAAGTCTTAAGAAGAAAATGTGGGGACTCACATCTTCCAAAATAAGAAACCACTGGGGTGATCGGTTGCTTTGGCATCAAATCGAACCTGGCCTAGGGCTAACTATTGAGTGTATGCCACTAGGGGACTTAAATCAGATCGAAGATAGTCAAAGGTTAATTTCATTTTTTTAGTTTATTTTGATGGATTCCATTGGTTTACGATGGATCAGACTGAGAAGAAGCTTATATCAGCCTAGACCTATCTCTGATTTACTGAACCAATGGGAGTAGCTTCCCTGCTGATGGGAGAACTATCTGACCAAAGGAGTGCCTTTCAGTTTACAATGATCAATCCAAGGGAAGAAAGCTCAGGGACTCACATCTTCCACTATAGAAGACCATTGGGGTGATTGGTTGCTTTGGGAAACAAATCAAACCCGACCTAAGGCTTCCTGTCAGTTTGCGATAATCATGCTAGAAAAAATCCATCATAGTCTTACATCTTGCAAAGCAGAATGACAGTCGTGATAACTTACTTGTAAAAAAATAGATTGAACCTGACCTAAGGGAGATTATAGAGTGAGTACCACCTAGTGATTTATCTCAACTCAGGTAGTCAGGCAATTTCTATAGGGAGTTTTGCTGACACTGCCCTAAATATAGGATGTCTGCTTGGGAAAAGGAGAAATTTGGTGGCTTGAATTCTAATCCACAAGATATTTTGTTTGGTTTGCTTAGTTAATTTTATCATAGACCAAGTTTAGGGATTAAACTGAGAAGGAGCTTATATCAGCTTAGCACTATCCCAGATTTACTGAACCAAGGGAGAATCTGTACATCCGCTGAATAAATTCTCCAACCACAAGGGTGACTATTAGGAATAGGGGACTGTCCAATCCAAAAGTAACCTGGGTAGTGTCTAAATGGGGTCACAAAGGACGTGATCTAAATAGAATGCCTGCAGGGGATGGGGCCACTAAAGGCTTAATCCAAAACTATGGAGAAAATGACATGGCTAGTCATATATCTAATAGGTATTCGGTGCCCAACTTAAGGAGAAAGCGTGGGGACTAACATATGCCAAGAATGGTGTACTCACTGGGTGACTCGCTGTCAGCATAGCAAACATTAACCAACCTAAGGTGTCCATTATTTTGCAATAAGCAGCCTAGGATGAAAGCTAGAGGACTCACATCCTCTATAGGCGATTGTTGGGATAGTCCATCTTCGGCTCGATAGGTGCCATCCGATATAAGGTGGCTACTTAGTGAATGTCGCTAGAGGACTTATATGAACTCAAACATAGTCAAGAGGAAATGAGCCTCTGGGGAACTTATCATAAACCTCAAATATACTCAACCTAGTTAGTGCATGATGGTTAGTTTAAGAAGAAAGCACGGGGACTCACATCTTCTTAAGAAAAGTCAACATGAGGTAGTTTACTAATTGGGTGAGTCTACCATACTAACAAGGTGCTCATTGGTTTACAATGATCAAGTTAGATAGAAAGCATGGGGTCTCACATCCTTAAATAAGTGACCACTAGGGTGGCATACTAGCGAGGTAGCATGTAGATCCGACCTAAGAGCAGCTAATGAGTGAGTGCCATAGGGGGCTTGCTCCCACATCAAAGTAGCATGAGACAAAATATTTATATTTGTTTTAAGCATGTGTTAAAAGGAATAGGATACCTCACGGGACTCTTACACCTACCTTAAAACATTGGGGAGTTTGATGGAGTGGTGCCACGAATGGCAGCCAGGAATTCCCACTAAGAAAGGATGTCACTCGGGTTCTCTTACACCTAACATAGTTATGCTAATCAAAATAGGATGCCTCTTGGGTTCTCTCACATTATTCTAATAGCACTGGGAGGTTCTATTTGTGATGTGAAAGAGGGATACGATGCCACTGGAAAACTCTTACACCAAACCTAAATACTTCACGGGGGATTCACAAGGCAAGCAAATAATACTTCGAAAGAAGAGAAAATTTTGATGAAATGGAATCAGATTTTTGTTTTTTTTATTAATAATTATTTTCAAACATGGTTTATTTCATGGGTAATATATCTTTAGGTAGAGCCCATAAATTGGAAGCATCGAATGTTCCCCTTTACAATCGATGAGCTGATATGATCCTCCTTGGTAGGCCTTCTCTATAGCATGGAGGCCTTCCCAAGTGGGTTCAAACTTGCCTCCCATCTTTCGACAGCAACAATTGGTCTCCTTAGGACTAACACAAGTTCTCCAACTTGGAAAGACTAGGTCGGACCAGCTTGTTGTGAGCTTGAATCATTTTGGCTTTATACAACTCGAGGTTCTGGCACACCCGTAGGCGACTCTCCTCCAAACCTTCAAGCTCATCTAATTATAACTTTTCATTCTGCTTTGAAGTGATCTTGCAACCCAATGCTATCCTTAGTGATGGGAGTTGAACTTCTAAAGGTAGAATAGATTCAGACCCATACACTAAGAAAAATAGAGTAGACTGAGTTAGAGTTTGGTATGTGCTGCAGTAGGCCCACAAGGCTTCAACCAACTGCTCATGCCATTATCATTTAGTTATCATCAAGATTCTTCTTCAATATCTAGATGAGAGCTTTATTGAATTCTTCCATTAAGCTATTTGCTTTGTGGTAGTAGATACTAGATTATATCCAATCTACACTGTGTCTTCTCATGAAGCT
Source organism: Cymbidium sinense (assembly GCA_021442155.1). Lineage (NCBI taxonomy): Eukaryota > Viridiplantae > Streptophyta > Magnoliopsida > Asparagales > Orchidaceae > Cymbidium > Cymbidium sinense. Next base: position 16,228,778 of record CM038214.1, read on the forward strand.
ATTGATCTTTGCACTTTTGAATGCAGTACCATTATCAGATATAATTCATCGAGGCACTCCGAACCTATATACGATATGTTTCTAAAAAAATTGAAGCACATGTTGAGCTGTGACCTCTCTGAGTGGGATGGCTTCCACCCACTGGGAAAAGTAGTCGGTGGAAGCTAGAATGATGACCGAAAAGAGAATTGATTGGACCCACAATGTCGGTACCCCACACTCGAATGTCCATGATGCCAATGTAGGGTGTAGAATATTGGGTGGGTGGTGGAGGACCACACTATGTACTTGACACTGATGACATCTCCTAGCTACATCCATGCAGTCTGTAATCATCGAAGGCCATAGTACCAAAGTCGCTTGATCTTCATCTTCATCTTCGGACTGGATTGATGTGCTCCACATTGACTTGAATGTACCTCATTTACAATGCCACGGGCTTTGTGTTTATCTAAACAGCGTAACCACATTTGATCAAAGGACAGGCAGTACAGGGTGCCATCAATGAAAGCGTAGGAGAGAGCTCTCTATTTCACCTGATGAGCTTGTGACTTTTCTTGAGGTAGCTTGCCAGTATTCAAATAGTCTATGAATGGTTGCCTCCAATCCAGCTCCTTGTCCTTTTTGACAACGGCAACCTCCCCTTCAAAAGAAAGTCTCTCGATGAGTTCAACATCAATAAGGGACATGACTTTTCTATTTTGGACCCTTCTTGAAATGGACTCATCTTCTGGACATGCTAGTTCCTTGGCGAGTTTGGCTAAAGCATCTGCTACTGCATTCTCTACTCAAGGAACATTGTAGATGGTGACTTTAGGAATCTGGGCCAACAGCTTCATGGTATACTCATGGTAATGATGAAGCTTGGGTTTGAGAACCTTGTAAGACCTAATAATCTGGTTGATGACCAATTGAGAATCCCCATAGATGTTGATGCTCTTGACACTGATTGTGATGGTTAACTCTAAACCAGCAATCAAAGCCTCATACTCAGCTTCATTATTGGTGCAGGGGTTGGAAAGATAGTATGAGAATCTCATCACATTGTAGTTTGGGGTCAGGAGAATAATTCATACACCTGCCTTTTCTAAGAGAATAGATCGTGGTGCTTACATTTTATGAAAAGAAGCCGCACCATCAAAATACATCTCTCATCGGTGATTGTCAGCCTCTCCTAAGTTCATGATTTGTTCATCAGGGAGATTGTCACTAAGTGGAGAATCATCAGGAAGTGGGTGTGCTACTAAGAAATCTGCTAGTGCTTGTCCTTTTATCGCACGGAGGGGTACGAATGTGATGTCAAACTATGAGAGGATCATGGACCATCATGCTAAACGTCCAAGTAGCATTGGCCATGTCATGAGGTACTGCAGTGGATTGGTTATGGAGATCAAGTTCACCTTATGAGAAACCATATAGCGTCATAGCTTTTGGTAGGAAAAGATTAAAGCTAGGCAATGTTTCTCAATAGGTGGGTAGTTCACTTCGGTAGGAATCAGACGACGGCTGAGGTAGTATAGAGCGCTCTACTTTCCTTTGTCGTTGGCTTGGGCCAACAAAGCACTGAGAGAGTCATCCAATGCAGCAGTGTAGAGGATGAGTGGCCACTAGGATAGGCTAGGGGCTTCATCAAATACTATTTGATGTCTTCAAAGGCATGCTGACACTTGTCATCCCACTTGAACTTAGCATCCTTTTCGATAAGTGCTGAAAATGGCTTGCATCTCCCTGATAGGTTGGAGATAAAGCATCATAGATTTTTCTACTATCATTGGAATGATCTGAGTTGTGTTAAGCTTTTAGGATGTGGCATTTCTAAGATAGCTTTGTTCTTTTCAGGATTTATCTCTATTCCTTGGTGTCTGACAACAAACCCAATGGAATTTCCCTGAAGCTACTCTGAATGCACACTTCAGTGGATTCATTTTGAGGTTATATTTTCTTAACCATTCAAAAACTACTCTCAAGTCAAAGAGGTGGTCTTCCTTTCTCTATTCTTGACTACTAGATCATCAACGTAGAACTCAATGATGGATGAGTTCATTGAAGATCGAGTCATGGCCCATTGGTATGTGGCACCCATTTTAAGATCGAAAGGACCTTATAATAAAAGTTTTGATCGTGGTTCAAAAGTGATGTTTCTTTCATCTTGAGACATATTTATTGGTTGTAGCATGATGACCCATCCATAAAAGAAAACACTACATGAGATGAGGTGATTTCCACCATTAATTTTGGTATAGAAAGAGGAAACTCATCCTTAGGACATGCCTTGTTTAAATCTCTCAAATCAACGGAAATGCAAATTTGGATATTCTTCTTCTTAACTGGTATGACACTGGCTAACCTGATGAAACCATCATCGATTAATTTATTGACTTTAGAAATGACTTGTTGTTTGATTTCTATCAAGCATCTAGGAGCTTGCTTGATAGGGGTAGCATTAGGATCTATTGCTATATTATGGACTGCTATGTCAGGAGATAATCCGAGCATCTCTTCATAACTCCATGCAAAGTAGTCTTTAAACTCAGTCCACAGCATAACTAAGTCATTGGTTTCTTTTTCATTCAACAACAAATTGATGTAAGTCGGGCGTGGATTTTCTTCTGTCTCGAGGTTTATTTTTTGAGCTTGTCAATTATTGATTGAATCTCCTCTTCGAATTCTAGAGGTGCATACTTGATCTGAAGATCATCTAGATCATCTCAGGTTTCTAAACACACATTCTCATAAGAGTTGGGGTTGTGTGAAAAGAACCTATCAGACTCCAAATGATTGGTAACAACTAAATAGTAATCATCGTCATCGACTAGACCCATTGTACAAAATCATAGTCCTGCTCTTGATTATGCTTCCCTCACTATTATTCCACTTCTCAAATATACTTGCTTGGACCATGTATGAGGAACCAAACCTTTATATAAGATTATGAACACAAAGGCAGTAAAAGTCAAGCATAATTCAATTAATTTTTAAATTGAATCTTCCTCAAGTTCTACATCAACTTGGGACTTGAGGATGATGATCCCAAAAGTATCTCTTGACTTCACATCCATGGAAGACTTAGGGGCTTCCTTAACTACTAAACCTTCGCTTTTGAGATGAAAGTGAGGTTAGACCTAAGGTTCCCGCCTAATAGTCTCATATAAACATGATTCAAATACTTTGCTTTGTCTAGAGGCCTGGTCTTCGTCATTGTCTGGATCAAAAGTCACCTCCAATGGAACCTGCTGAGAGGGGTTGGTTGGTATACTAATCATATCAGACTCATCCTCTGAGCTGGATTCCAAGTCTATGTGAATAATAGTAGTACTCCTACGAACTAGAACATAATCACTGTTGGCTAATGGCCAGCCAGGGCACCTTTAGAACTGCCTCTGTTTCTACCTCTACCTCTACCTGGTGGAGGTTGATTCATCCTACCTACATGTCCATATGATGGAATGAACTATGGGTGAAATGTGATATGCAGCTCTATTTCTTCTTCAATTCCCCTTTCTTGTGCAATTGGATTTTCATTTTTCTTTTCTTTTTCTTTTCCTCTTTCTTTTTCTTCATTTTCTTTTTCTTTTGTGTTTGAGTTTTCCATGTTCACAAGGAAGGGTGTTTTGAGGAAGATAGTAGGTCGCATTCTCATAAATCTTAATGTCTTTAACTGAAAATGGCTTTTCATCTCCATTAACATGGTATTCAATTTCATCATTTCTAAACTTGATGCACTGATGGAGGGAGGATGGAATTATCTTGTTCTAATGTATCCATGGCCTACCGGGAAAAGTAGTGAATGAAGTATTGGAATCAATGATGTAAAACTTGGCTTCAATCTTCCAGTCACCTATCTCCAAGGGTAGCACTATTGAACCTAAAGCCCTCTCATTTTGTTCATTGAATCCTCTCAACATCATCCAATCTCCTCGGAGTGTGGAGATGTTGATCCTTAAATAGGCAAGACTCTTTAGTCTCATAATATTCACCGATGCCCCTGGATCAACCAAAACTCTGGCTAGTCTAAATCTACGCATGTCAACTATGATGTAGAGTGGACGGTTGTGCTCCAAGTCCCGTAGAAGAATCCTAAGATTCTTTTGTATAATGTACATTCCTCACCAATAGTGGTTAGCTGAGCTAAGCATATCTTAGAATTAAGGAGAGCCTTGATTAATGATTCCCTCATCTCTTTGGATAAGACAATTACATCGTATATGCTTAGCTTAGATAGCAACTTTCTTAGATGAGAGAGGACATTGTAGTCCACTTTGGGCTAATCCTCTACAAGCATATCCAAGGGTGGAGCATCCTGTAGAGTGGCTTTTCGATCCTCATACCAATGCTTATTTTCGTCTATCTTGAGGTGCTGCCCTAGGAGGTAGAACCTTGCCACTACGGGGGTTGACTTCGGTGATCTCTTATGGTAGGGTGATGGAAGGTTCTACTTGCACATCATGCTCACCTATAGCTTCTCCTATGGGACCCTCAGAATTGGATGATTCCAAGTCTATCTCAAGAGGCAAACCCATAGTATTCAGAGTAAGAAAGTCCAACTTTGAATCAGAAAGAGGGAGATCAGAATTGTTATAGTTATTTTGACTTGAAGAGTTATCATTAAGAATACAAGTAGAAAACCCATCAGAAGTGACACAGATGTAATTCAAGCTAGCTTTATTCTTTAATTTCTTAGATTTGATAGGAGGTACAAAGTAGAAGTCAAGTAAAGTAAGAGGGGTAAGGGATTTGGTGTCGTTATCTACCGATACAAGAGTCCTACTAGTAGAAAAAGAAGAGCTAGCTAAAGTAGGAGAACTCTAGGATGTATTAGCTATAACGGTAGACTGGAGGCTGGACTCGGTCGGTGGTTGCGCTATTGCTCTATCCCAGTGGCACATCTGCTATGCTTCTGAGCTCCCCTTTCCACGAAGTTGGCACCGCAACTTGTAAACCTTCCTTGATGTTGGAGGCTTGAGCTGACTCATGATTAGATGATCATGATTAGATCTGGTAGATTGATTTGATTTAATCATATTAAGGTGTGATATTAATCGTAGCCATTTGATCTAAGATATGGATGAAAGCACATCCACTGCCACCACATAACCGCTGAGTCAGGTAAGTTTTAAGTAGCCAATCCCACAGAGCCACGTGAAAAGCACGCCGCGTCAGCTCTTCTTGTGCTGCCAATAGGATTATGCTTTAATTAGGTTTAATTAATCATTTTTAATGGCTAAAACTTCTAACAATTATAAAAAATCATAGAGAAATAAAAAAATGCAAATAAATACTCATTTTAAATGTATTTCAAAGTAGAATTAATTAAAAATGATCTTAACTAATTTTGAATAGTAATTAAGGTTTAATTAAGGTTTTATTATAAAATTTCTTAACTTAATTTCTCCTTAATTACTTGAGCAATTAATCCCAAATTTTGTTGGTTAATTTAGTGGGATGACCTCTGCTCCTTTGATTTTCTTGGGATTTATTGCTCACATAAGTAGGAAAATTGACTAATTAAACCTTAACTACTCTTCTAAGTTAATTAATAATTAATTAATCCCATGAGTAGTAACAAATTGTTTAATTAAGTTTATTAATCATTCTTCAATAGTAAGTGACCTAAGGAATAGGGTTGGGACCCCTTTCCCTAAGTTCATTTCACCCTTTTTTAAAATGAAATTAATTAAGATTTAACTAATTAATTAAATCACTTAATTAAATTATAATCATAATCACATCAAACCTTAATTAATTATATCATGGGGTAGATCTTTAAGTGTTTAATAACCTAAAAGAGTTTAATGATTATGGTTAGTCTCCACATGTGTGGAAAACCATAAGAGTAATTAATTATGTCCCTTAATGTAATTAACCATTAATCATGAGCCATTTGCATTAGGCCCGTTTTATTTCCTTGGATCATTACAAGTTTATTTTTCATGCATATCATGTTGGCTCATAATTATTTAGTTAATTACTTTAAGGTGACATTGGTAAGGGTACTTAATTCATCTAATTGAGGGTTCAAATTAATTAACTCATAAAATCAATTGAATTACATTTCTTTAAATTAAATCAAATCACTAATGTGGGAATGGAATTAAAACAATAAAAGATGATTTCTCTTTTCCTCTTTAAATTAATTCAAATCCAAAACTTAATTAATAAAAAAAGCTTTGGTTTGCTTTAAATAATCTTATTTGATTTGATTGTCCTTAAGAACTAGTTTGGTTGAATGAATCACATCGATATTTGATTGTCCTCTTTCCAATCATGTTAAATTTGGTATGTCTTTTGAATCCATGCATCCACCTTTGCAAAATCAAGTGAAATAAAATGGATTTCCTTTATGTAAGCTTTCATGTGTTGATTTAATTTAATATATGCATGGATATAATCATTATTAAATACAAATGTATTTTTCTAAAGCTTATAAAAGAATAATAATATGTGTTATGATGCTAGTTATAAATACATAAGAAAAACATGTGCTTATAGCTTAAGTGTATGAATGTTGAGTTCTCTTTCTTCTATTCATGTGTTGATTTATATAAGATGGAATGGTAATTGTTATATAGTTTGAACATCTTTGGAATACGAGGCTTTAGCTTGCCCCAAGGAGGTCATTTGATTACCTCACTTCCCTAGTTTAATAATGGCACCTACCCATTTGATTTAATTCTTATGTATTTCAACATTAGAATTTGGATAGAGCTTTAATTCATATATATAAATGATTCAATAAAAAAATATACAATCTTCGCATGGTTTTCTTTCCCTCATTTATGTATACATCCATCTGTGTCCAAGAAAAGCAGGTATATAGTCTGGACATCCTGGGAATACGAGACTTTAGTTAGCCCCAAAGCAGTCAATTGATTTCCTCAGTTCCCTGGTTTAACAATGACACATACTTGTCTATATCTTTGTACATGTATATGTTATGTGATTAGTGAATGAAAATCCCATTTTTCATTAAAATTGCATGCATTCATAATTGATTAAGTGATTGAATTAATTATCCATATGATTTGGAGCTTACTTCATAAGTTCATGTATACGAATTTACATATATTTGAATGCAAATTGGTATATAGTCTAGACATCCCAAGAATACGAGGCTTTAGCTAGCTGCAAGGAGGTCATTTGATTACCTCACTTCCCTGGATTAACAAAGGCATATGCTTATTTAATTTCATTCTTATATCCTTTTTATATAAGAATTTGGATAAAGTTTTAAATTAATATGTTTAAATAATTCAATCAAATAAAATATAAATTCTAAACATAACATTCATCATTTAAGTGTGCTAAAATATGTTGCATGTATAGATACACTTAAGATTAAATCATATGCATGTTACATGTGATGGAAATGAATGATTTAATATATGTCATGTGGTAGTAATTGAATTAAATTAATCTTAAGATGCCTTTCATTTTGAATAGGATTACTTAAAGTGAACCTAAACTTAGGATTAATTAAATCATTTAATAAGCCATTCACTAAAGATAATTAAATCAAATTAACATACTTTAGAAAGTGACTTAAGGTAGGGATGAAAGAGAGCAATCCTCTTTTCCTCTCTTTATAACACTTAGTTGCTAGCGTAATCAAATGAAATAAAAGAAAACACAAACTAAAATTCTCAAATCAATTAAAATACTTCAAGTGAAATCAACCTTTCATGTTAAATTGAATCATTATACACTTAGAAAATACAACACTAATGCCTCATAGGACTTACCACAGAAGCCTTAATACACACATTAGAATTAAGTCACCACTTCTAGCTCTAAGTTAAGGTGGTGTATGATGTGATGTATGTTTTTTTTTATGATGTATTATTTTAGATTGGATGTTAGGGTGTATGCTTCATAGAGTGGATGATAGGACAATATTAGCCTAATCATATTTTTTGTGGGGGATTATGCTTAAGGGATGCTTAAAAATAAATGTGATTGCTCTTTTTGTAGGTTGCTTAAATCCTTATGCATAACCCAAGTTATGAAAGGTGGGCATAGTTACCCTATGTAGGGTGCTAAGTCCAAATTATAAATATAACTTCTTGGGATCATATGTATATTTAGCTAACCTCTATTTTGCATGTTTAGTTTGATTTACTTTTCCCACATAAATGTAATTTTATCAATATGAATTAGGATTACATCTATGGGAGATTAGGATGAGCAATGGCCAGAAGGCTTTGTCTTAGGGTGCCCTGTGATGCCTTTGAAGCAAACACCATCCAAATGAAAGAAGGAACCAAATCAGAAATGGACATAGGAAGAAAGAAGACCCCCATAACATTTAATACAATTATAATTATTCTTTCATATTCCAGGTTGTATAAGGGTAGAGTTTGGCTACCTATCTTTTCTTACATTTAGTTGTATGGTGGTACACAACTGCACTAGCCTTTTATTCTTTAACAATAGTTTATATAATTGTTTGATGTTATGCTTACATTTTGCATTAGGATGGCATGATTTTCATAGTTTCTAAAATGATTGATGCTTTAGTGTGTGGCTTAGATACGATTAGGCTCTTAGGATAAAAAAACTTTTCTACCCAACTAATCACTCATAATTAAATTAACCTCATCATAAAGCCTAATACATAAATAAGATAATTAAAAAATTTAGCAACCCCTTAGCTATATGGTTGTATGTTTCACATCATGCATGCATATTATTTCTCTCTGAACATGAAGGATCTCCATCCTTGCGATAAAGGAATGCTTGACCTATGAGGGCATCCCTTGTGGTGAGAACACCTTCTTCTAGCTAATTTGACCCATAACCTATTTCATCATGCATTTAGGCATAAGAAATCCTAAATCCTCTATCAAAATAATGTGTCTAAAATGAAATAAAATTTGAAAGATTTTGCATCTATAAATTAAGTCATATGCTCATACCACTCATGATCTAGTATTATAGGGAGTGTGTTTAGGACTTTAGTCTCTTTCTAATTAAATAACTACCCTTGCTATCTTGCAATTCATAAGACCAGACTACATAGTTTTAAAATCGTAGGAGGAGTTAGCTGAAGGCCACTCTAGGCTGTTATAAGTCTATGTCAGACAATTTATTTTCTTTTGTGTAGGTAAACCCTTATGCCCACTTGTAGCTTAGATTTAGGTCGAGCTTTAGCTCATACTAAAGCTCCTTAGATTTAGGATCCGAGGTAGCTATTCTATTTGGGCTACAGGCATAAATCCTCACCTCTTAGGCATTCTCACAACCTTGTGTTAGTATATTATAAGCCTTAGTAATCTAATTAAATTTCAACTCAAAACATATAAATCTCCTCAACTTCAAAATTATAAAGCCCAACCATATGATAGATTAGAATACTAGTAGGCTTCCTAGTATAATGAGCATTTCCTACTTATTTCATTTGGATTCCAAAAATAAGTCTTCTCTTTGAACTTTTCCAATTGATTTTCCAAATACAACAAATCCTTTGATTCTCTAACCTTGATATATTTGGAGATGATAATTGTCTACTTTAATCGAGAGTATTCTTAGGAAATTTCATTTTCTAAGATGTAATGAATAATAGAGGCTTACCTCCATAGGCAACTTAAGAACTTGGTTTAATATAAACCTTACTTTATTCATCTATGTAAAGTAGGGGAAAAATCACAGGTACATTCGAAGACCCATCATGCCTCAGGAGTCCTTATTACGTGATTAGGTCCATTATAGGGTGATGCCTCTATCTTTCAAGATAGTACATCATACCTTAATATTGTACTCGATCGCCTCAAAAAGTACCCCCCATACATTCAAAAATAAACACCATAAGGCCCTCTCGACTTGTTCATTACCTCTCAACATCATCCTTTCTTTTTGGTCGATCCTCAAGTAGGCAAGGGTTCTTAGACTAATAATGTTGACAGACATGCCTGGGTCAACCAGAACTCTGGATAGCCTGTATCTGCCAACATCCATTATAATGTAAAAAAGGCGGTTGTGCTCAATTGTCCGTAGGAGTAAGTCTTCATCGCTGAATGTAATTAAATAGAAACCTAAACCTAAAAAATAAACCTAAAAATAAAACATAAAAATTAATAAAAAATAAAACCTAAACCCTAAACTAAAAAGAAAAACTAAACCTAAAATAAAAATAAAATAAACAAAATAAGATAAACCTAAACCTAAACTAAAATAAATAAAACCTAAACCTAAACCTAAAATAAACTAAACCTAAATCCTAAACTAAATAAAATAAAATAAACTAAAAATAAACATAAACCTAAACAAAAAAAGAAAACCTAAAAATAAACCTAAAACTTAAACATAAAATTAAAAATAAAAATAAAACTTAAACTTTAAAAATAAAATAAAAATAAAACTAAACTGAAAAATAAACATAAATTGAAACCTAAACCTAAAAAATAAACTAAAATAAAAAACCTAAACTAAAACAAATAAACATAAAATAAATAATCTAAACTAAATAAAAATAAAAAATAAACCTAAATAAAAATATGAAATAAACTAAATAAACTAAATAAACCTAAACCTTCCGGTTTACTTAATTTTGTTTGTTTTTCTTTAAAAAAAACTCTTAACCGTAAACACTAAATCCTAAACCCTTAAACTCTTAAACTAACCCTAAACCCTAAACATAAAAAATCCTAAACCCTAAACTCTAAAATGCAAACCCTAAACCTTAATCCAAACTCTAAACCTAAACTATCTTAAACTTAAACCTTAAACCTAAACACTAAACCTTAAACATCCCTGACCTAAACCCTAAACCTAAAATTAAATCTTTAAAACCTAAACTACCTGAACCAATCTACCAGAAATCCTAAGCCTCTGAGCTAAACCCCAACTTTAAACTACCCTAAACCCAGGCCAAAGAATACTGAGCCACTAAACTCAAATCCCTAAACCCTAAATCCAAACTGACCTAAACATTAAACTCTATAAACCCTCTCCCAAACCCCTACACTAAACCTAACCCTAAACCTACTACCCTCCCCAAACCCTAAAAAAAAACCTAATCCTAAACTAAACATAAAATAAAATAAACAAAACCTAAACCTAAATAAAATAAAAAATGTAATGAAAACCTAAACTAAAACTTAAACCTAAGCTTAAAAATAAAATAAAATAAAATAAAAAAAAATAATAAGAATCAACTAAAATAAAATAAATAAAAACCTAAACTAAACTATAAAATAAAATGAACCTTAGAATAAAAAACCTAAATAAAATAAAAACTAAGCGTAAAGTAAAATTAAAATAAAAACCTAAATATAAAAAATAAACCTAAAAATAAATAAAAAATAATACCTAAACCCTAAACTAAAAAAACTAAACCTAAAATAAAAATAAAATAAACTAAATAAAATAAATTTAAACCTAAACTAAAATAAATCAAACCAAAACCTAAACCTAAAATAAACTAAACTGAAACCTAAACCTAAACTATAAAATAAAATAAACTAAAAATAAACTTAAACCTAAACTAAAAAAGAAAACCTAAAAATAAACCTAAAATAAAAAGCTTAAATCCAAAACCTAAAAATAAAATAAAACCTAAACCTAAAAAAAAATAAAAAGTAAAACCTAAACCTAAACCTAAACCTAAAAAATAAACTAAAATAAAAAACCTAAACTAAACTAAAAATAAAAATAAATCTAAATAAAAATAAAAATAGTTAATTAAAATAAATAAAAGATGAACTAAATATACTAAAGAAACCTAAACCTACTGGTTTACTTAATTTAAAAAAAATACCTTAAACCCTAAATCCTAAACCCTAAACACTAAGCCCTAAACCCTAAACCCTAAAACCCTAAATTTTAAACCCTAAACCCTAAACCCTAAACCCTAAACCTCAAACCCTAAACCTAAACCAAAAATAGCCAAATAAATTATAAAATAAACCTAAACCCTAAAACCTAATAAACTTAAACCTAAACCTAAACCCTAAGAATGGACAGAACCTTGATGGAAGGAACATCACCGCCAACCAGCCTTAGTCTAGATCTAGAGGTGGAGGGGAAGGCGGAGGCGATAGTTATCATAGTGGTGGTGGAGGATCTGGAGGTGCTGGTGGATATGGAGGTGGTTGTCAGAGCACTGGTGGTTATGGAAGAGGGAGGAGTGATGGAGGTTATAGCCGCGGTGGTGGGGGAGCTAGAGATCGGGGATTTGATGGTGGATAATGCTACTCGAGAGGTCAACATGGTTCTAAGGGTAACTAGAGAAACTGAAGAACGATTGATCTGATCTGCTGCTTATAGAATTGTGACTTTATAGTAGAGACGATTCTAGTTACTAGGGTTTTTTTATTTACTCTATGCATGCTCATTTTTAATCTATGTCGTCACTTGTGTCTTATAAAACTTGGTGTGTTACTTGGATGATGAAATCAAAATAAGAAATACTGAGTCTGAATTTGTTCTTTGTTAAAAAGAATAACCAAAAACTCTAAACTCTAAACTAAAACCTGAACCCTAAACTAAAACCTAAACCCTAAACCCTAAACCTAAACCTAAAACTAAACCCTAAACCCTAAACCCTAAACTAAACCCAACCCTTAAAACCATCCTAGACCCTAACCAAACCCTCCCTAAAACCCAAACACACAAACCAGGCCACTAAACCTAAATAAACCACTCCAACCACCACAAAATACACTCTGCCCTAAACCCTAAACCCAAAACTTAAACCCACAAAACCTCAAACAAACTCTAAACCTAAACCTGACTAAAACCCTAAGCTCAGCCAAGCTAAACCTAAACCTTAAACCTAAAACCCTAAACCCTAAACCTATAAAATCCTAAATCCTAAACCCTAAACCCTAAACCAAATCCTATAGAAACTTAAAACCTAAACCTAAATAAATAAAACCTAAAATGTAATAAATAAATAAAATCTAACCTAAATAAAATAATAAAATAAAATAAAATAAAATCTAAACTAAAACAACCTAAACCTAAAATAAAAAAAAAATTAAAATTAAAAATAAATAAAATAAAATAATTGAAAACCTAAATTAAACTAAAAAATAAAATAAACCTAAGAATAAAAAACTATATAAAATAAAACTAAATGTAAAATAAGAACAAAATAAACCTAAAATAAAATAAAATAAAAACTAAATAAAAACCAAAACCTAAAAATAAACCTATAAATAAATAAAAAATAAAACTTAAATCCTAAACTAAAAAAAATAAACCTAAAATAAAAATAAAATGAACAAAATAAAATAAACCTAAACCTAAACTAAAATAAATTAAACTAAAATAAATAAAACCTAAACCTAAACCTAAACTTAAACTAAATATAATAAAATAAACTAAAAATGAACCTAAACCTAAACTAAAAATAAAACCTAAAATAAAAACATAAAACCTGAATATAAAAAATAAAATAAAACCCTAAACATAAAACTAAAAATAAAAAAATAGAACTTAAACCTAAAAAATAAAATAAAAATAAAACTCAACTAAAAAATAAACCTAAACCTAAAAAAAACTAAAATGAAAACCCTAAACTAAAAATAAATAAACTAAACTAAATAAAAATAAATAATAAACCTAAATAAAAATAAATAACAAAATAAATTAAAATAAATAAAAAATAAACTAGATAAACTAAATAAATCTAAACATATCGATTTACTTAATTTAAAAAAACCTTAAACCCTAAATCCTAAATCCTAAACCTTAAACCTACAACCATAATCACTAAACCCTAAACCCTAAAAAGCACTAAACCCTAAACCATAAACCCTAACCCTAAACCCTAAACCCTAAACCCCAAACCCTAAAAGCATAAACACTAAAACCCTAAACCCTAAACCCTAAACCTCAAACCTTAAACCTAAACCTAAACCTAAAGTAATTACATAAATTAAAAAATAAACCAAAACCTAAACCCTAAGAATGAGCAGAACATTAACAGCAGGAAAATCACTATCAACCAAGCTCAGTCTAAATCTGACGGTGGAGGCGAAGGAGGAGGCGGCGGTTATCGTAGTGGTTGTGGGGATCTAAAGCTGCTAGAGGATATGGAGCTGGTGGTCAGAGCAGTGGTGGTTATGGAGGTGGGAGGAGCAATGAAGATTATAGTCATGGTTATGGTAGAGGGAGTGATTAGGATATGATGGTGGATCCCGCAACTCAAAAGGATGAGGTGGTTCAAATGGGAACTGGAAAAGCTGATGAATGGTCGATCCGATCTAGTGCTTATGAAACAATGTGTTTATAGTTGAGATAGTTTTAATTATCTAGGGTTTTTGATTTGCTCTATGCATGCTCATATTTTATCTATGTTCTCACTTGTGTCTTAGAAAACATGGTGTTACTTGGTTAATGAAATCGAAAAGAAGAAATGTTGAATATGAATTTGTTCTCTATTAAAGAAAATGAAAAACTATAAATCCTAAACTAAAACCTGAACCCTAAACCTAAAACATAAACCCTACACCCTAAACTCTAAACCATAAAAACCCTAAACCATAAAATCTAAATCCTAAACACTAAAACCTTAAACCCTAAACCTTAAACCCTAAAACCTAAACCTTAAACCTAAACCCTAAACCCTAACAAAGCAATAAACCCTAAACCCTACATTAAAAATCCTAAACCCTAAACCCTAAAGCGTAAACCCTAAAACCCTAAACCCTAAACCCTAACCCTAAATCATAAAACCTATACCCCAAACCCTAAACTTAAACCTTAAGTAAATAAATTAATTAAAAAATAAACTTAAACCCTAAAACCTAATAAACATAAACCTAAACCTAAACCCTAAGATTGGGTAGCACCTTGATGGCAGGAACATCATCGTCAACCAGGCTCAGTCTAGATCTGGCGGTGGAGGCGAAGGTTGGAGGAGGCAGTTATCGCAATGGTCATGGGGGACCTAAAGGTGCTGGCAGATATGGAGGTGGTGGTCAGAGCAGTGGTGGTTATGGAGGCAGGAGGAACGATGAAGGTTTTAGACATGGTAATGGCGGAGGGTGAGATCGGGGATATGATGGTGGATCCCGATACTTGAGAGGCCGGGGTGGTTCTGATGGGAACTGGAAAAACTAAAGAATGGTCATTCTGATCTGCTTATTGAACTATGTCTTTATAGTAGAGACATTTCTAGTTATCTAGGGTTTTTGATTTGCTCAATGCATGCTCATTTTTATCTATGTCATCACTTGTGTCTTAGAAAACTTGGTGTGTTACTTGGTTGATGAAATCAAAAAGAAGAAATGTTGAATTTGAATTTGTTCTTTGTTAAAAAAACCAAAAACCTTAAACTCTAAACTAAAATATGAACCCTAAACTCTAAACCCTAAAAACCCTAGACCTAAAACTGTAAACCCTAAACTCTAAATTTTAAATCCTAAACCCTAAACCCTAAACCTAAAATAATAAACCTTAAATTAACCCTAAACCCTAAACCCTAAAAAGCTAAAAATATAAACCTAAACTAAATAAAATAAAAGTAAATTAATAAAAAAACCTAAACTAAAATAAAATAAAAACATAAACCTAAAAAAACAAAACAAGAAAATAAAATAAAAAAATTAAAACTAAACTAAAATAAAATAAATAAAACCTAAACTAAAATAAAATATAAAAAACCTTAATAAAATAAAACCTAAACCTAAAATTAAAAAAAACTAAAAAAAAATAAATCTAAAATAAAATAAAAAAAACTAAATAAAAACCTAAACCTAAAAAATGAACCAAAAAATAAAACCTAAAAATAAAACCTAAACCCTAAACTAAAAACAAAAACCTAAACATAATATAAAAATAAAATAAACCTAAACTTAAACTAAAATAAACTAAACTAAAATAAATAAAACCTAAACCTTAACCTGAAATAAACTAATAGTAAACCTAAACCTAATCAAAATATAATAAAATAAACTAAAAATAAACCTAAACCTAAACTAAGAAAATAAAATTTAAAATAAACTAAAAATAAAAATTGAAAACTTAAACCTAAAAAAATAAAATAAAAACCTAAACCTACACTTAAAAAGGAAAAATAAAACCTAAACCTAAAATATAAAATAGAAATAAAACTAAACTTAAAAATAAACCTAAACCTAATCCTAAACCTAAAAAATAAACTAAAATAAAAAACCTAAACTAAAATAAATAAACATAAAATAAATAAACTAAATTAAATAAAATTAAAAATAAACCTAAATAAAAATAAATAATAAAATAAACTAAAATAAATACTAAAATAAACTAAATAAACCTAAACCTACCAGTTTACTTAATTTTTAAAAAATAATAAAAAATAAAATAGATAAAAAAATTAAAAATTCTAATGCTAAAGTCTAACCCTAAAATAAACCCTAAACCATAAACCCTAAACCCTAAACCCTAAACCTACAACCCTAAATCCTAAACCATAAACCCTAATATCCCAAACCCTAAATCATAAACCTAAACCCTAAACCCTAAACCCTAAAACATACAACATTAAACCCTAAACCCTAAAACCTAAACCCACAAAACCTAAAACCTAAACTAAATAAAATGTAAAATAAAATAAAAAAATCTAAACTTTAATTAAATAAGTAAATAAAATATAATAAAAACTTAAAATAAAACCTAAACCTAAACCTAAACCTAAACTTAAACTTAAATTTAAAAATAAAATAAAGAAAAAATATAAACTAAATAAAAATAAATTAAATCAAAACATAAACTAAGCTAACAAAGAAAATAAACCTCAAAATAAAAAACCTAAATAAAATAAAAACTAAATGTAAATTAAAAAAACTTAAAATAAAATAAAATAAAATTAAATAAAACCAAGCATTAAAATAAACCTAAAACACCTAAAATAAAAAAAAATAAAACCTAAATATACTAAAACCTAAACCTAAAATAAATAAAATAAAAAAACCTAAAGCTAAAATAAAACTAAATAAAATAAAATAACTAAATATAAACTAACTAAACTAAAAATAATATCTAAAAATAAACCTAAAATAAAAGTGTAAAACCTAAACTTAAAAAAATAAAATAAAAACTTACACCGAAACCTAAAAATAAAAAATTAAACCTAAATTTAAAAAGTAAAAAAATAAAATAAACTAAGAAATAAACATAAACCTAAAAAATAAACTAAAATAAAAAGCCAAAACTAAATTAAACAACCTAATAAATAAATAAACTAAATAAATAAACAAATAAATTAAAATATAAATTAAAATAAACTAAAATAAATAAACAATAAATTAAATAAACCTAAACATACTTGGTTTACTTAATTTAAAAGAAAATTAAATATAACAAACCCTAAACCTAGCCAAAAACCCTAAACCCTAAACCCTAAACCCTAAACCATAAACTCTAAACTGCTGCCTACCCTTCATAAACTCTTACCCAAACCCTCACCTGCCTAAACCTAAACCCCCACAAACCCAACCCTAAACCTAAACCTTAAACTCCTAAATTAACCCTACCTACCAAATCATAAAAACCCTACACTAAACCCTAAACCCTAAACCCTAAACTCTAAACTAACCTAAACCCTAAATCCTAAAACCTAAAGCAATCCTAAAATACTAAACTGACCCTAAACCCTAAACCACAAACCTATCCTAAAAAATGTAAAACCCTAAACCCTAAACTCTAAACTTAAATCCTAAACCTTAAAACTTAAAACATAAACCTAAACTAAATAAACCTAAAAATAAAATAATTAAAACCTAAACCTACAAAATAATAAAATGAAATAAAGTAAAACCTAAAAACCTTAAATGAGAGAAAACAAAACATTAAAATAAATTAAATAAAACCTAAACTAAACTAAAAAAAAAAAATAAACCTTAGAATAAAACCAAAATGAAATTAAAACTAAACATAAAATAAAATATAAAAAGAACTAAATAAAATCTAAACTTATAAAATAAACCTAAAATAAATAAAAAAATAAAACCTAAACCCTAAACTAGAAAAATACCTAAAATAAAATAAAATAAATAAATGAAATAAAATAAATTGAAACCTAAAATAAATAAAACCTAAACCTAAGCCTAAAAAAAACTAAACCTAAACCTAAACCTAAACTAAATAAAATAAAATAAACTAAAAATAAACCTAAACATAAACTAAAAATTAAAACTTAAAAATAAACCTATTATAAAACCTAAAACCTAAACCTTAAAAAAATAAAATAATAACCAAAACCTAAACCAAAAAATAAAAAATAAAACCTAAACCTAAAAAGTAAAATAAAAATAAAACTCAACTAAAAAAATAAACCTAAACCTAAAAAATATACTAAAATAAAAAACCTAAAATAAATAAACTAAACTAAATAAAAATAAAAAGTAAACCTAAATATAAATAAAAAATAAAGTAAACTAACATAAAAAATAAACTTAATACACTAAATAAACCTAAACCTACTGGTTTACATAATTTTTTTTATTTAAAAAAACATTTAAACCCTAAATCCTAATCCCTAAACCCTAAACCCTAATCCATAAACCCAAACCTACAACCTAAACCCTAAACCTAAACTTTAAAACCCTAAACCCCAAACCCAAATCCTAATCCTAAACCAAAAGTAACAAAATAAAAAAATAAACCTAAACCTTAAAACCTAATAAACCTAGACCTAAACTTAAACCCTAAGAATGGGCAGAACCTTGATGGCAGGAACATCATCGTCAACCAAGCTTAGTCTAGATCTAGCGGTGGAGGCGCCTAGCGGTGGTTACCACAGTGGTGGTGGGGGGATCTGGAGGTGCTAGTGGATATGGAGGTGGTGGGGCGATCTGGTTATGGAGGCGGGAGGAGCGATGGAGGTTACAATCGTGGTGGTGGCGGAGGGAGAGATTGGGGATATGATGGTGGATCTCTATAATCAAGAGGCTTGGGTGGTTTGGATGGGAACTGGAGAAACTGAAGAATGGCCGATCCGATCTACTGCATATCGAACTATGTCTTTATAGTAGAGACAGTTCTAATTATTTAGGGGTTTTTATTTTCTCTATGCATGCTCATTTTTGATCCATGTCATCACTTGTGTCTTAGAAAACTTGGTGGGTTACTTGGTTGATGAAATCAAAAAAAAAGAAATGTTGAATCTAAATTAATTCTCTGTTAAAAAAAAAACCTTAGGCCCTAAACTCTAAAAACTCCAAACCCTAAACCCTAAACTGTAAACACTAAACCCTAAAACCCTAAACCCTAAAACATAAACCTAAAATCCCAAACCCTAAACCCCAAACCTAAACCCCAAACCTAAAACCCAAAACCCTAAAGAGCTAAAAACTTAAACCTAAACTAAATAAAACCTAAAAATAAAATACATAAAAAAACATAAACCAAAATAAAAAAAATTAAATTAATTTAAATTAAAACATAAACTAAAACCTAAACATAAACCTAAACCTAAAAGAAAATAAAATATAAAATAAAACTAAAATAAAATAAGATAAATCAAAACCTAAATTAAAGCACAAAAACCTAAATAAAATAAAAACTAAACTTAAAAGAAAAATAAAATAAACCTAAAATAAAATAAAGCAAAAATAAAATAAAAACCTAAACCTAAAACATAAAACAAAACATAGAACTTGAAAATAAATAAAAAATAAAACCTAAACCCAAAACTAAAAAAAAGAAGCTAAACCTAAAATAATACAACAACAATAACAACAACAAGCCTTAATCCCACTAGGTGGGGTCGGCTACATGAATCCTTCACTCCATTGTGTCCTATTATGTGTCAAATTCTCATCTAATTCAAGTGTGCTAAGATCATTTTTATACATCTTAACCAAGTCTTTTAGGTCTACCTCTACCTTTCTTAACATAAGGCAAATCTAATGCATCTACTCTAATCGGTCATCGGACGACGCTTTATGTGGCCAAACCATCTAAGGTGACTCTCCCTAATCTTATCTACCCTGGAGCTACTTCAACTTTTTCCCAACATACTCATTTTGCATTCTATCTCTAAGAGTAAAGACACTCATCCACCTAAGCATCCTCATCTCTTAACTTAGTCTTATGCTTCTCTTTATTGGCCAACATTCTGCACCATAAGTCATTGTAGGTCTTACCACCATCTTATAAAATTTTCCCTTAAGTTTAAGTGGAACTTTTCTATCACATAATAGGCCAGATGCATTCCTCCACTTCAACCATCCAACTTGAATTCTACTAATAACATCTCCATCTATTTCACCATCATTTTGAACAATAGAGCCTAAATATCAGATCTCACTCTTATTAATAACTTGATCACCTAAAGTCACAACACAATCACTAAAACTTCTACAACTAAAATTACACTCCATATATTTAGTTTTAGATCTACTTAAACCTTTAGACTAAAGTTGACCTCCATAATTCAAGTTTCTTGGACTCCCTCTAGTCTTATCAACAAGAAGAATGTCATCGCAAAAGCATACACCAAGGTACATCTTCTTGTAAATGCCTCATAAGAACATCCATAACTAAAGTAAAAAAGATAAGGGCTTAATGTTGATCCTTGATGTAATCCAAGAAATAGGAAAATATTTTGTCAATCCTCCTTGTGTTTGGACACAAGTAACTCTAGTATACATATCCTTAATGACTTGAATATAACCAATATTAATTCCTTTTTGTTCTAGAACTCTCCAAAGAACATCTCTTGAGACTTTATCATAAGCTTTCTCTAAATCAATAAATATCATATGTAGATCCTTCTTACTTTCTCTATGCTTCTCTATTAAACCTCTTAACAAATGTATAGCATCCATAGTAGATCTACCTGGCATGAAACCAAACTGATTGTGAGAAACTTCTGTATCACATCGTAACCTATGCTCAATTACTCTCTCCCATAATTTTAATGTATGGCACATTAACTTAATTCCTATAATTTGCACTCTTGTGCATCACCTTAAATATAGGAACCAATAGACTCTTTCTCCACTCATCTAGCATCTTTTTAGTCTTTAAAATAACATTAAAAAGATTTGTAAGCCAAGAAATTCCTTGATCTCCTAAACATTTCCACATCTATTGGAATATTATCCGGTCCTACTGCTTTTCCACATTTCATTTTCTTTAAAGCTTCACTAACTTCAGATTTACTAATACGACGATAGAAATGAAATTCTCTATTTTTGTTTTGGGTATTAAGGTTGCTAAAATCAATCGTACTTTCAGATCCTTCATTGAAAAGTTTATCAAAATATCTCATCCACCTATTTTCAATATCTTTTTCTAAGAAAAGCACTTTATTATTTTCATCCTTAATACCCCTCACTTGAACTATGTCTTTACTTCTCCTATCTTTTTGCCTAACATATATCTTTCACCTTCTTTGGTATCTAATCTATTGTATAAATCACTAAAAGCTAAATTTTTTTGCATCATATATTGCTTTCTTAGAATCTCTACTGGTCACTTTATATCTTTCCCAATTCTCAATTTTTACATCTAAACCAAGTTTTATAACAATGCTTCTTATTTCTTATCTTTTCTTGCACACTCTGACTCCACCACCAACTATTCTTATTAAAAGAAGCTTTTCCTTTTGATTCTCCAAGCACATCTTTAGCAACTTGCTTAATTTCACTTGATATTTTTCCCACATAACGTTAGCTTCTTTATGAACACCCCAAATTCTAATATCTTGTAGCTTGCTCTTAAAATATTTTTATTGTGTTCTTTAAGTGTCCCCATCTAATCCTAGGACAATAATTTAGTTTATTTTTTCTCTTATAACTTTTCATCTTAAAATCTAAAACTAATAGTCGATGTTGGGTACTTAAAATTTCACTTGGTATGACCTTACAATCTTTATAATTTAAACGATCTATTTTTCTTATCAGAAGATAATCAATCTGTGTTTTACTAGATCCATTTTTATAAGTAATAATATGTTCATCTCATTTCTTAAAAAAAAGTATTAGCAACTACAAAATCATAAGCTAAAGCAAAATCTAATATAGTCTTACCTTCTTCATTATTCACTCCAAATCCATAACCACCATGAATACTTTTAAAATCTTCTACTACTCTACCAACATGTCCAATTAAATCTCCTCCAATAAATACTTTTCTTCAAGAGGTATCGTTGTATTAATCCCTCTAATTCATTCCAAAATTTTTCTTTTTTACCTCCAAAACCTACTTGAGGAGCATAGACACTTATAACATTTATAATCTTAGTATCAACAATAATCTTTAAAGCTATAATTCTATCTCCACATCTATTTATACTTATAACATTATCCTCAAACTTTTATCTATAATCTACACCATTTCTAGTTCGACTTTTACCAATACCAAAGTTTAAAACCTAAACTATCAATCTCCTTGGCCTTCTCACCAACCCATTTAGTTTCTTGAACACATAAAATATTTATCTTTCTATGAACCATAATATCTATTAATTCCATTAATTTACCTGTAAGAGTACCTATATTCCAAGATCCTAACCTAATTTTAGTTTCATGGACTAACTTCTTTGCCCACATCCAAAATGTGGGAACCCCTTATTTAACACGCACCGGCCCGTCAGTGGCTAGCACATTTTTCAGCGTATTCAAACCATACATAGCGTCACTTCAGGGGATAACATCAATGATTTAAAGGATTCATGTCATGATTATTTGACAAATTTTATCTTTGGTCATCAATAACGAACCCTCCACTTTTGCATCCGACTTGGGACCGGCAATGGTAGTGTTTTGCTAAACCTAAAATAATAATAATAAAAAACTTAAACCTAAAATAAAATAAACTAAACTAAAATAAATAAAACTTATACCTAAACCTAAAATTAACTAAACCAAAACCTAAACCTAAACTAATAAATAAAACCTAAAAATAAACCTAAAATAAAAACCTAAAACCTAAACCTAAAAAAATAAAATAAAAACCTAAACTTGAATATAAAAAATAAAACCTAAAACTAAAAAATAAAATAAAAATAAAACTCAACTAAAAAATAAACCTAAATCTAAAAAAAAGCAAAAATAAAAAACCTAATCTAAAATAAATAAACCTAAAATAAATAAACTAAACTAAATAAAAATAAAAATAAACCTAAATAAAAATAAAAAATAAACTAAATAGACTAAATAAACCTAACCATAATAATTTACCTAATTTAAATAAAAAATAAGCTCTAACCCTAACCCTAAACCACTAATCATAAACCTTAACCTACAACCCAAACCCTAAACCCTAAAACCTAAACCTTAAACCTAAATACTAAACCCTAAAACCCAAAACCTAAACCCAAAACACACCCTAAACCCTAAACCCTAAAACTCAAACCCACTCTAAACCTAAACCCTAAGCCCTAAACCCTAAACCAAAACCTAAAACCTAAACCAAATGAAACCTAAACCTAAAATATACTAAACCTAAACTTAAAATATACTAAACCTAAACCCTAAACTAAATAAAATAAAATAAATGAAAATAAAGCTAAAGTAAACTAAAAATAAAATCTAAAAAATAAACCTAAAATAAAAAATAAAACCTAAACCTAAAAAAATAAAATAAAACCTAAACTGAAACCTAAAAATAAAAAATAAAACCTAAACCTAAAAAATATAATAAAAATAAAACTAAACTAAAAAATAAGCATAAACTAGGCCTAAACCTAAAAAATAAACTAAAATAAAAAACTTAAGCAAAAATAAATAAACTTAAAATAAATAATCTAAATGAAATAAAAATAAAAAATAAACTTAAATAAAAATAAAAAATAAAATAAATAAAATAAATTAAAAATAAACTAAATAAACCTGAACCTAAGAGTTTACTTAATTTAAAAAAAAAACCCAAAACCCAAAACACTAAACACTAAACCCTAAACCCAACATCTGAAACCCGAAACCCTAAACCCTAAACCTTGAAACTAACCATAAACCCTAAACCCTTAACCTAAAACCCTAAACCATAAACTGTAAACCCTAAACCCTAAATAGAAAATAAATAAAAATAAATGAAAAACAACACAACCCTAAATCCTAAACCCTAAACCCTAAATTGTAAAACCCTAAACCCTAAACCCTAAAACCTATAACCATAAACCCTAAACCACTCAAACCAACCCAAAACCCTAAACCCTAAACCCAAACCCTAAACCAAAAAAAAACCTAAACTAAACTTAAACTAAATAAAACCTAAAATAAAATAAATAAAAAAATTAAACCTAAAAAAATAAAATAAAATAAAAACCTAAACTAAAACCTAAACATAAACCTAAACCTAAAAATAAAATAAAATAAAAAGCAAAATCAAAACTAAAAGAAAATAAATAAAAACCTAGATTAAACTAAAAAATATAATAAATCTAAAAAAATAAAATAAAATAAAACCTAAACAAAAAATAAAATTAAAATAAACTAAAAATAAAATAAAATAAAGACTAAATAGATTCCATACCTAAAAAAATAAAGCCTAAGTTAATTAAAATAAACCTAAACTTAAACTAAAATAAATAAAACTAAACCTAAACCTAAAATAAACTAAAACTGAACCCTAAACTAAATAAAATAAAATAAACTAAAAATATTCCTATCCCTAAACTAAAAAATAAAACCTAAAAATCAACCTTAAATAAAAACCTAAAACCTAAACCAAAAAAAAATAAAATAAAAACATAAACTTAAACTTAAAAAAATAGAATAAAATAAAAAACCTAAACTCAAATAAATAAACTAAACTAAATAAAAGTAAAAATAAAATAAACTAAAATAAATAAATAATATACAATAAACTAAATAATCCTAAACTCTGGGTTTACTTAATGTTTATAAAACAAACCCTAAAGTCTAAACCTTAAACCCTAAACCCTAAATCCTAAACCATAAACCATAAACCCTAAAACTAACCCAAAATCGTAAACCTGCAACCCTAATCGCTGACCTACCCTCCTACAACCTAAAGTAAACACCTAAAATACACTAAACCCACCTCTAAACTCCTAAACCCTAAACCCCACTATTCTACCAACCACAACCCACCCTAAAACCCTCTGACCCACTGTTGACCTAAACCTGGGTTTAAACCCAAATCCTAAACCCTCCCACCACAAAACTCCCACTCTAAACCCTAAACCCTATACCTAAACCCTAAACCCTAAAAAAAAATCTAAACTGCTAAACTCTATATAACCCTAAAGCATAAACCTAAAACCTAAAATAAACCCTAAACCCACTCTAAACTAAACCTTAAAGCATAAATCCTACACCTTAAAACACTAAAATTACTCTAAACTCTAAACTAACCCTAAAACCTAAACCTTAAACATAAACCATAAAGACTAGGGAAAACCCTAAACCCTAAAATAAATACTAAAATTTAAACCCTAAAACCTTAAACCCTAAACCATGAACCCTAAAATCATAAACCCCAAACCCTAAGCCTTAAACCTTAAATCCGAAAAACTTAAAAACCTAAACCTAAACTAAATAAAACCTAAAAATAAAATAAATAAAATACCTAAACCTAAATCAAATAATATAATAAAATAAATAAAAAACCTAAAATATAAAGAAAATAATAAAATAAATAAAAATAAAAACCTAAACTAAAACCTAAATCTAAACCTAAAAATAAAATAAAATAAAAAGTAAAAATAAAATAAAATAAAATAAGTAAAAACCTAAACTAAACAAAAAAATAAAATAAAATTAAGAATAAAAAAGCCTAAATAAAATAAAAATTAAATGTAAAATAGAAATAAAATTAAAATAAACTAAAAATAAAATAAAAATAAAATAAAATAAAATAAAAACTAAATAAAAGCTAAACCTAAAAAATAAACCTAAAAAGAATAATAAAACCTAAACCCTAAACTAATAAAAAAACCTAAATCTAAAATAAAAATAAAATAAACCTAAACCTAAACTAAAATAAATTAAACTAAAAGAAATAAAACATAAACCTAAACCCGAAATTAAACCTAAAATAAATATAATAAAATAAACTAAAAATAAACCTAAACCTAAACTAAAATATAAACCTAAACCTAGACTAAAAAATAAAACCTAAAATAAACCTTAAAAAAACCTCAAACCTAAACCTAAAAAAGTGAAATAAAAACCTAAACCTAAACCTAAAAATAAAAAATAAAACTTGAACCTAAAAAATAAAATAAAAATAAAACTCAACTAAAAGATAAACTAAAAATAAATAAATCTAAAATAAATAAGCTAAACTAAATAAAATTAATAAGTAAACCTAAATAAAATAGAAAATAAAATAAATTAAAATAAACTAAATTAATTAAAAAATAAACTAGATAAACTTAATAAACCTAAACATGTTGGTTTACTTAATTAAAAATAAAAAAAACATTAAACCCTAAATCCTAAACCCTAAACCTACAACCCTAAATGCTAAACCCTAAACCCCAAAAAAACTCTAAATGCTAAACCCTAAACCTAACTAAACCACAAACATAACCCTAAACCCTAAACTGAACACTAAATCCTAAACCCTATGCCTAAACCCTAAACCCTAAACCTAAACTCCACCCAAAGACTAAAACTTACCCAACCTAAATCATAAAGCATAAACCAACCTAACCCACAAACTAACATCTCTTACCTAAACCATAAACCTAAACCCCAAACCCTAAACCTAAACCCTAAACCTACCTAAACCCTAAAAACCTGTAAACCTTAACCTAACCCTAAACCCTAAACCCTAAACCTTTAACCCTAAAATCGTAAACTTTAAACTCTAAACTAACCCTAAACCCCTTTCTTTTTCTTTTTTATGTTATTTTTCTTTTATTTTTAAACTTTGGGCAAGTTCACGATAATAGACTTGTTGATTTTGAGGGAAGTAGTAAGATGCATCGTCATATATGCTGACCTTGTGAATTGTAAATGGTTTGAGATCTCCTTTGACATAGTAGATGATCCCATCTCTCACAAACTTCATACATGTAGAGAGGATGGAACTATATTGTTCTTATGTATCCATGGTCTCCAAAGCAAAGCCTTGAAAGATGTATCTGAGTCTATAATGTGAAACTTGGCTTTGGTCTTCTAATCGTCTATCTCGAAAGGCAACACTATAGAGCCTAAGGCCTGTTGACCTCACATTTAGAGTGCGGATTCAATCTTCCCATCTTAGACTTAGGAGTGTTCTAAACACTAAGAATTCCCCAATCATAAGACAATTCTAATAATTAGGTAAACACTTAACCTAAGCCAAAAGACTTAGATGTCTTAATGATAGGATTAGGTTATGCCTTCGAGATTAGGATAATCCACCTACCCTACAACCCAAATCCAATCCATGTTCGCCTTCTAAAACCAAACCACAAGTTCAATTCAAACATCAAATTAATATCCAAATCCAAACCCAAATTCCAAAACTAAATGATTGAAGCCCATGATCAAATCCAAACTTGAAACCCTTCCTAAGCCATATGACCTATCCTATGGACTTAGCCAAATCTTAATCCAAATCAATCCAAAATCATTTGATTTTCTAATAATTAATTTATATCTTCAATCATCTTCCAAAATATAAATCAAATATACATTCAAATGATCAAAACTAAATCAAACTAAATCAAATTAAATCAAAACCCTTCCTAAGCCATGTGACATATCCCATGGACTTAGCCAAATCTTAATCCAAATCAAGTCAAACTTAGTTAATTTTATCATAAATCAATCATATTTTCAATAATCTTTACAAATTTAAATGAAATATACATTTAAATCATCAAAACTAAACTAAACCAAATAAAAATCCAAACATAAGCCACATGACCCAACTTCATGGACTTAGCCAAATTGCTTCATTCCAAAATCAAAATTCAATTTATTTTCTCATGAATCAATCATACCTTCAATCATATTCACAAATATAAATGAAATCTACAATCATCAAGCCAAATGAAAATCAACCCAAGTCAAACCCAACTTAACCCTTTTGACTTGAAATGCTCAAATGAACCAAAACCCATTTGAACCCAAGTTAATTGCGCTTGAATTTATATATCAATCCTAAATCCATATATAAACTCAACTAAATCAAACTCAACCAAAAATTAATCTAACTAGACCAAATTGGTACACTTGACCCAAAGTGGCAAATTTAACCTATTTGGGTTAAGTTCTAATCCTAGCTAAATTGGATTGAATCAAGCCGATCAAAACCTCCCATTATGATTGTTGTTCACCTTAGGTTGATCAATTCTCACAAAGTGGGTCAAACCATGTCAACTTTGTCATTTGACCAAGTCAACCCCTTAACCCATATGAACCCAAACTAGCCAAATCTAAGCTAGATCCCTTGAAACCAAAGATTCATACAACAACAACAACAACAACAACAAGCCTTAATCCCACTATGTGGGGTGAATTTTCATCCCTCCATTGTGTCTATTATGTGTCAAATTCACTAATTCAAGTATGCTAAGATCATTATTTATACATCTTAACTAAGTCTTTTAGGTCTACCTCTACCTTTCTTAACATAAATCTAATGCATCTACTCTCCTAATCGGTCATGGACGGACGCTTTATGTGGCCAAACCATCTAAGGCGACTCTCCTAATCTTATCTACCACTAGAGCTACTCCAACATACTCATTTTGCATTCTATCTCTAAGAGTAAAGCCACTCATCCACCTAAGCATCCTCATCTCCGTAACACTTAACTTAGTCTTATGCTTCTCTTTTATTGGCCAACATTCTGCACCATAAGTCATTGCAGGTCTTACCACCATCTTATAAAATTTTCCCTTAAGTTTAAGTGGATCCTTTCTATCACATAATAGGCTTGACCTTCAATTGAGTCAAACAAAACCCAATTGGCCCTCTTGACCCAAGTTGACCCAAATTGACCTGAAAGAACAAATTATGTCTAATCAAAATATAAACCAAATTGATTAAAACCAATGGCTCAAGTTCATTCCAAATTGATTATTGAACTTGACCAAAACCATGATTGGACCTAATTGAACCCAATTAACCTACTTAGACTAAATTGATCTAAAGGTTCAAGTTAGCATAAATCAAATTCAAATTCAAATTAATTGAAACCAAAGCCTACAATCATCTTCAATTGGTCAATTAAACCCAAACCAACACCCAGCCCAAGCCAATTTGGCCAATTTCATTAATTTGGTCAACTTAACCCATTTGACCCAAATGAATTCAAATGAGACAAAATCAAATCTAAGTCAAACCAAACTAAACCAATTGAACCAAAACATCTTGAATAATCATATGAACTTGGCCCAACCCTTGGTTTGACCCAATTTGACCAATTGGTCAACTTGACCCAACCAAATTTGACCTAAATGAGTCAAATTGAGCCAAACCTAACCAAATCAACTCCAATTGACTTGAAATTTGGGCTAACCCACTTTTGGCTCATTTTAAATCTATCCAAATCAAATCCAATGCCAAATGATTATTCTACCCTTGGCTCAAGGGAATCACATGAGACAAATCACCCATGTAAGTGGTCATTTCCATTCCTTGGCCACTTGGTACTCTCCTAATGGTCCACATAGGCACCTAGGACACTGCTTAACTTGACCCAAGGGGTTGCTGGGTCAGCCATGACCCATTAGAGGTAAAATCACCTCACCCTCCCCATTGGAGCATTTGAAACCCATAGGACACCCATGATTCTTTCTTGGTAGCCACCTATACACCTTCAACCAACCAAGCTGAGCAAACTCACCTCCTACCTACCACCCATGACACACAGAGATGGCCGAACAACCACTAGAAGCCAAACCTGATCCCACTATCTGATCAAGATGAAGGGGGTATACACCCCCTCGTTTCCACTCAAACACCCATAAAAATTATTCTTCAGAGCCCTAGCTACCTAAGATAAGCTGCTAGAGCCATTCCCTAAGCTCCCAAGCTCGTTCCTCGCTCAGAAAATGCCATTCTAGTCTATCCCAAAATATGACACTCTCATTTTCAACCTAACTTTCCCATTTCTCCATAAAACTCAAATTAACTTTGCACGCAACTTCCCTAGGCCTCGTTGAATAAGAACAAATCATCTCCCAAGCTTCCCAAGCACCGGACTTAAGTCAAAGTCTTTCTCTAAATCATCGATTCATGTACTTCTGAGTGAACATCAGGGAATTGATCCAATTATTTCTCAATAGGGCTTCGTCTCCACTAGATGAAGCATCCTTAATCATTTGAGCCACCGGTCTTGGGCTCTAGTAAGGTATGCTTCCAAAACTGATCCTTAGACAAAATTAGGTTGGAGTTTTTTGAAGAAAACTTGCATCTCGCTTGATCTTGACCGTTGGATCCCCTTCGATCGATGTTGTGAAAGAGTGGGATCCTTTTGGAGTTGATCCTAGCTCTAGTAAGCTCGGATCAAGTGAGCAATTCTGAACGGACTCCATTCTCCCTTACTTCCATGACGTTCGATCACGTATCATCCATTCTGTGTGATCAGAATGGACGACCATTATTAGATTTGCTAGATCTATCAGATTTAATCCTATTAACCTGTGGGATTAATCGTAGCCATTTATTCTCAGATCGGATGATGAGATGAGAAAGCGTGTTCGCCATCGCCATGTAGGCCCTAAGTCGGGTAAGTTTTAAGTAGCCAATCCCACAGCTCTACGTGGAAACTGTGTTGCGTCAGCATGCCACATGGCGCCAATAAGAATAGGCTTTAATTAGGCTTAATTAATCATTTATAATGGCTAAAACTTTTAAAAATCATAAAAAATCATAGCAAAATAAAAAAATGCAAATAAATACTAATTTTAATGGTATTTCATTGGAGAATTAATTAAAATTTATCTTAACTAATTTTGAATAGTAATTAAGGTTTAATTACAAAATTAATTAGCTTAATTACTCCTTAATTACTTGAGCAATTAATCCCAAAAATTTGTGGGCTAATTTAATGGGATGACCTATGCCTCCCATGATTTTCTTGGGATTTATTGCTCACCTAATTAGGAAAATTGACTAATTAAACCTTAACTCTTTTAAGTTAATTTAATTAATTAATCCCATGAATAGTAATAAATTGGTTAATTAAGTTTATTAATCATTGTTCAACAGTAAGTGAACTAAGGAATAGGGTTAGGCCCCCATTTCCCTAAGTTCATTTCATGCTTTTCTAAAATGAAATTAATTAAAATTTAACTAATTAACTAAATCACTTAATGAAATTAAAATCATAATCACATCAGACTTAATTAATTAAATCATGGGGTAGATCTTTATGTGTTTTATAACCTAAAAGAGTTTAATGAAATTATGGTTAGTCCACATGTGTGGGAAAACCATAAGAGTAATTAATTAAGTCCCTTAAT
Organism: Cymbidium sinense; assembly: GCA_021442155.1. Lineage (NCBI taxonomy): Eukaryota > Viridiplantae > Streptophyta > Magnoliopsida > Asparagales > Orchidaceae > Cymbidium > Cymbidium sinense. The sequence continues at coordinate 16,260,081 of CM038214.1, forward strand.
CTAATTAACTATTAATCATGAGTCAATTGCGTTAGGCCCCTTTTATTTCCTAGGATCATCACAAGTTTATTTTCCATGCATATCATGTTGGCTCATGCTTACTTAGTTAATTACTTTAAGGTGACATAAGTATGGGTAATTAATTCATCTAATTAAGGGTTCAACTTAATTACATTTCCTTAAATTAAATCAAATAACTAATGTGGGAATGGGTTTAAAATAGTAAGTGATGATTTCTCGTCTCCTCTTTAAATCAAATCAAATCCAAAACATAATTAATAAAGAATCTTAGGTTTGCTATAAATAATCTTATTTGATTTGATCATCCTTAACCCTAAAACAAACCCTAAATCTTAAAACCTAAACCCTAAAACATACAACCCTAAACCCTAAACCCTAAACCTTAAACCCTAAAAACCTAAAAACCTAAACCAAAATTAAATAAAATGTAAAATATAAAATAAAAAAAACCTAAAACTTAAATAAATAAATAAAAAAAATAGAATGAAAACATAGACTAAAAGCTAAGCCTAAACCTAAACCTAAACCTATACATAAACCTAAACTTAGAAATAAAATAAAATAAAAAATAAAAACTACACAAAAATAAATTAAATAAAAACCTAAACTAAACTAACAAAGAAAATAAACCTAAAAATAAAAAACCTAAATAAAATTAAAACTTAATGTAAAATAAAAAAAACCTAAAATTAAATAAAATTAAATAAAAATTAAATAAAATACTAAACCTTAAAAAAATAATAAAACACCTAAAATAAATAAAAATAAAACCAAAAAACTAAAAAATACCTAAACTTAAAATAAACAAAAAAAAAAAATTAAACCTAAACTAAAATAAACTAAACTAAAATAAATAAAACCTAAATCGAAACCTAAATCCTAAACTAAATAAAATAAAATAAACTAAAAATAAACTTAAACATAAACTAAAAAATAATACCTACAAATAAACTTAAAATAAAAGCCTAAAACCTAAACATAAGAAAAATAAAATAAAAACCTACACCTAAACTTAAAAATAACAAATAAAACCTAAACCTAAAAAGTAAAATAAAAATAAAACTAAACTAAGAAATAAACATAAACTTAAACCTAAAAAGAAACTAAAATAAAAAGTCTAAACTAAAATAAATAACTTAAAATAAATAAACTAAATGAAATAAAATAAAAAATAAATGTAAATTAAAAGATAGAATAAAATAAACTAAAATAAATAAAAAATAAACTAAATAAACTAAATAAACCTATAAATACTAGTTTACTTAAATAAAAAAACTAAACCCTAAACCTAAACTCAAATCCAAACCCAACCAAAATCCTAAGAATAAACTCTAAACTAACCTTAAACTCCTAAACCAAAGTCTAAAACTCCTAAACCTAAATTAATTCTTAAACCTAAATCCTAAACCCTAAAACCCTAAAATCATAAACTAAACCCTAACATAAACCCTAAACTATAAACTAACCCAAACTAAAAAGCCTAAAACCCAAATCCACTAACTAATCCTCAGGACCACCCTAAAATCTAAAACCTAAACTCTAATGCTTAACTACTAAATCTAAATGCACCCTAAACCCTAATGACCATAAACCAGGCCTAAAACCCTATATCCTAAAACTCTAAACCCTTTACCCTAAACATTAAAAACATAAAAACCTAAACCTAAACTAAATAAAACCTAAAAATAAGATAATTAAAAAAACTTAAACCTACATAAAATAATAAAATGAAATAAAGTAGAAACCTAAACTAAACTAAAAAATAAAATAAAATAAAAAACTAAACTAAATAAAATAAAATAAACTAGAATAAAAAACTAAATAAAATAAAATAAAATAAATAAAAATAAAATAAACTAAAAAAATAAAATAAATATAAAATAAACAAAATCAATAAAACTAAACTAAACTAAAATAAACTATAAAATGAATAAACTTAAACCTAAACTAAACTAAATAAAATAAAAAATAAACTAAAATAAACTAAACTAAACTAAAATTAAACTTAAAAATAAAATAATAAAAACCAAACCTAAACCTTAAAAAAAATAAATAAAATCAAACATAAATCTAAAATAAAAATAAAACATAAACCTAAAAAATAAAATAAAAATAAAACTCAACTAAAAAATAAACCTAAACCTAAAAAATATACTAAAATAAAAAACCAAAAATAAATAAGCTAAACTAAATAAAAATAAAAAGTAAACCTAAATATAAATAAAAAATAAAGTAAACTAACATAAAAAACTTAATATAGTAAATTAACCTAAACTTACCGGTTTACGTAAGTTAAAAAAAACCTTAAACTCTAAATCCTAAACACTAAACCCTAAACCCTAAACCATAAACCCTAAACCCTAAACCCTAAACCATAAACCCTGACCATACAACTTAAACCCTAAACCGTAAACCTTAACCCTAAACCCTAAACCCTAAACCCCAAATCCTAAACCTAAACCTAAAGTAACAAAATAAATTAAAAAATAAACCTAAACCTTAAAACCTAATAAACCAAAACCTAAACCTAAACCCTAAGAATGGGCAAAACTTTGATGGCAGGAACATCACCATCAACAAGCCTCAGTCTAGATCTAACGGTGGAGGCGAAGGCAGAGGTGGTGGTTACCGCAGTGGTGGTGGGGGATCTGGAGGTGCTAGTGAATATGGAGCTAATAAAACTAAATAAACTAAAAATAAACTAAACTAAAATTAAATAAACCTAAACCTAAACTTAAGCCTAAACTAAATAAAAACATAAAAAATAAACTTAAACCTAATTAAAAAAAACCTAAACCCTAAACCCCAAAACCCTAACAAACCTAAAACCCTAAAACCATATGGTTAAATCATAAACACTCAACCCTAAAACCTAAAACCATAAACCTTAAACACTAAACCCCAAACTAAACCCTAAAACCTAAACCTAAATAAAAACCTAATCCTAAACTAAATAAAATCTAAGAATAAAATAAATAAAAACCTAAACCAAAATAATATAAAAAAAATAAAATAAACCTAAACTAAAACCTAAACCTAAATATAAACCTAAAAATAAAATAAAAATTAAAACTAAGATAAAATAAAATAAATAAAACATAAACTAAACTCAAAACCTAAAATAAAAATCCTATATAAAATAAAACCTAAATATAAAATAAAAAAAATAAACCTAAAATAAAATAAAATAAAAACACAATAAAAACCTAAACCTAAAAGTAAAAAATAAAAAAAACCTAAACCTTAATATACAAAAAAAACTAAACCTAAAATAAACCTAAACCTAAACTAAAATAAACTAAACTAAAATAAATAAAACATAAACCTAAACCTAAAATAAACTAAACCTAAACCCTAATCTAAATAAAACAAAATAAACCTACACCTTAACTAAAAAATAAAACTTTGAAATAAACCTAAAATAAAACCCAAAACCTAAACCAAAAAAAATAAAATAAAAAACAAAATGTAAACCTAAACCTAAAAAATAAACTAAAATAAAAAATGTAAACTAAATAAAGAAAACTAAATAAAATCAAACATAGACCTAAAAAAGAAAAATAATAAAATAAGCTAAAATAATTAAAATTAATATAAATAAACCTAAACCTACCAATTTACTTATTTCAAAAGAAAAAACCTAACAAACAATCCTGTAAACCAAACCCTAAACCACAGACCCTAAACTAACACTAAACCTTAAATCCTAAACCGACAACCCTAAACCCTAAACCCTATACCCTAAATTAATCCTAAACCCTAAACCCTGAACCTTAAACCCTAAACCCTAAATCAGAGCTTAAAATAGCCCAAGCAAACTCTAAACCCAAAATCTGGTGTAAAGCCATAACTCTAACCATCCCAAAACCCTGAGCCCACTTTAGATCCTAAACTGAATGACCATCTGGGTTGACCCTGAGCCACTGAGCCTAAAACTCCAGAGGCCACAACCTCACTAGGCTAGGCCAACCATGACCATGGGCCCCAAACTAAATCATAAAACCAGGCCCTGAGCCCCAGATCCTGAACCCACTCTGAGCCATGAGTATCCACAGGCCCTAACCCAGGCCACTGTCTAGGCTCAGGCTAAAGCTGATCCTAACCCTAAACTGCTACCCCAGTCCTAAACCCTACCCTAAACTCCACATGCCTGGGCCAATCCTAAACTCTAAAAGCTGAGCCAAACTAAATAAACCTAAAAATAAAATAAATAAAACCTAAACTGCAAACTAAATAAATAAAATAAAATAAAAACCTAAAATAAAATAAAAACATAAACCTAAACATAAACCTAAACCTAAAAATAAAATAAAATAAAAAATAAAACTAAACTAAAATAAAATAAATGAAAACCTAAATAAAACTATAAAATAAGATAAACCTAAAACTAAAAAACCTAAAAATATTTAACTAAATAAAATAAACCTAAAATAAAATATAATAAATTAAATAAAAAAGCTAAGCCTAATAAATAAACCTAAAATGAAACCTAAAATTAATAAAATAAAACCTAAACCCTAAGCTAATAAAACTTAAACCTCAAATAAACAAAATAAAATAAACCTAAACCTAAAGTAAAATAAACTAAACTAAAATAAATAAAACCTATACATATACCTAAAATAAACTAAACTTAAACCCTAAACTAAATGAGATAAAACAAACTAAAAATAAAGCTAAACCTAAATTAAAAAATAAAAACTAAAAATAAGCCTAAAATAAAAACCTAAATCTAAACCTAAACCTAAAAATAAAAATTATAACCTAAACCAAAAAATCAAAATAAAAAATAAAACTAAACTTAAAAAATAAACCTAAACCTAAACTTAAACCTAAAACATAAAATAAAATAAAAAACCTACACTAAAATGAATAAACCTAAAGTAAATAAACTAAACTAAATAAAAATAAAATATAAAAAAATAATAATAAAAAAAAACTAAAATAAATAAAAAATAAACTATGTAAACTAAATAAACCTAATCCTACTTGGTTTGTATTTTAAAATAAAAGGCCCTAAACCCAAAACCTTACATAAAACCCTAAATCCTAAGTAAACCTAAAACCCAGTTAACTAACTGAGCTTGCAACCCTAAACTGAGCCATGATCCATCTGAACCCATCCCTGAGCCACTAAACTCTAGGCCACTACCTGCCTAAACCTAAGGCCAGGCCACTGATTGACCCCAACCTCTAAATCATAAAATATAAGACCCCACTAAAAATAGGCCCTCTAGCCACTGAGTTCACTCCTGAGCACTAAACAGTGAGACTGGATGACCCTGGACCTAAACCATCTTTAAACACTGATCCAAAACCTAAACCCTAAAACCTGGTGGTGAGGCTGAAACCCTACCCACCCAACCCTACCACAAAATCATAAATCCTAACCACCCAGGCCTTAAACCCTGGAACCTAAAACCTAAACTAAACTAAATATAACCTAAAAATAAAATAAATAAAAATACCTAAACCTAAATGAAATAAAATTTAAAACTAAACTAAAACCTAAACCTAAACATAAACATAAAATAAAATGAATAAATAAAAATAAACTAAAATAAAATAAATAAAAGCATAAACAAAACTAAATAAAATAAAATAAACCTAATAATAAATAACCTAAATATAATAAAAACAAAACATAAAAAAAATAAAATAAACCTAAAATAAACTAAAATAAAAACTAAATAAAAACTTAAACCTAAAAAGTAAACCTAAAGATAAATAAAAGATAAAACCTAAGCCCTAAACTAAAAAAAAATTAAACCCTAAATAAAAATAAAAGAAACCTAAACCTAAACTAAAATAAATAAAAACTAAACATAAACTTAAAATAAACTAAACCTAAACCTATATAAATAAAATAAAATAAAATAAACTAAAAATTAACCTAAACCTAAACTAAAAATTAAAACCTAAAAATAAACCTAAACTGAAAACATAAAACCTAAGCTTAAAAAAAAATTAAAAACCTAATCCTAAAAAAATAAAATAAAAACCTAATCCTAAAAAAAATAAAATAAAAACCTAATCTTAAGCCCAAAAATAAAAAATAAAACCTAAACATAAAAAATAAAATAAAAATAAAACTTAATTAAAAATAATCGTAAACTTAAACTAAAAAATAAACCTAAAATTAAAACCTAAAACTTAAACCTAAAATAAAATAAAATCTAAACCTAAACCTATTAAAATAAAACCTAAACCAAAATAAAATAAAATAAAACTCTCAAAAATAAACCTAAACCTAAATCAAAAAACTAAACTAAAGTAAAAAACCTAAGCTAAAATAAATAAATCTAAAATAAATAAACTAAACTAAATAAAAATAAAATATAAACTAAAATAAAAATTAAAAATAAAATAAACTAAATAAACTAAATAAACTAACTAAACCTAAACCTATTAGTTTACATAATTTTTTTAAAAAACCCTAAACCCTATATCCTAACTACCCTAAACAAAAGCTAACCCTAAATTGAACTCTAAACTGTGACTCGTCTACATATGCCCTAAACCATAAACCCTAAATATCCTAAATCTTAAACCATAAACTCTAAAACCCTCACTCTAACACTCTACTGACCTAACCTACTGATCCTAAACCCTAAAGCATAATCGCTAAAACCCTAAACTCACACCCTAAGCCCAAACCCTAAACCCCAAACCCTAAACCCTAACCACCCACCAGCCAAAGCTTAATCACTAAAATCTTAAACCCTAAACTCTAAGCCCTAAACCATAAATGCTAAACCCTAAACCCTAAATCATAACCCTAAGCCCTAAATCCTAAACTTTAAACCCTAAACCCTAAACTCCAAATTGTAAAGCTAAACTTAAAGTAACTAAATAAATTAAAAAATAAACTTAAACCCTAAAACCTAATAACTTAAACCTAAACCTAAACCTTAAGACTAGGCAGAACCTTAATCGCAGGAACATCATTATCAATAAGGCTCAATCTAGATATGGCAGTGGAGGTGAAGATTGAGGCGGTAGTTATTGTAGTGGTGGTGTGGGATCTAAAGGTGTTGGTGGATATGAAGGTGGTGGTTGGAGCAGTGGTGGTTATGGAGACAAGAGGAGCGACGAAGGTTACACTCGTGGTGGTGGTTGAGGGAGGGATTGGGGATATGATGGTGGTTCTGATGGGAACTGGAGAAACTAAAGAACGATCAATCTGATCTGCTGCTTATGGAACTGTGTCTTTACAATAGAGATGGTTATAGTTATCTAGGGTTTTTGATTTGCTCTATGCGTGCTCATTTTTTATCTATGTCATCGCTTGTGTCTTAGAGAACTTGGTGTGTTACTTGGCTAATGAAAATGTTTAGGTTTTATTTTTTATTTTTTAGTTTAGGTTTAGGGTTTTTTTGTTTCTTTTAGGTTTAGGATTTAGGTTTTTTAGGTTTTATTTCTTAGTTTAGGTTTAGGTTTATTTTTAGTTTATTTTATTTTATTTAGTTTAAGTTTAGGTTCATGTTTAGTTTATTTTAGGTTTAGGTTTAGGTTTAAGTTTTATTTATTTTAGTTTAGTTTATTTTTATCTAGGTTTAGGTTTATTTTATTTTGTTTATTTAATTTTTATTTTAGGTTTAGGTTTTTTTTAGTTTAGGGTTTAGGTTTTATTTTTATTTATTTTTAGGCTATATTTTTAGGTTTATGTTTTTATTTTGTTTTTATTTTATTTTATTCTAGGTTTATTTTATTTTTTAATGTAGTTTTTATTTTATTTAGGTTTTTTATTCTTATGTTTATTTATTTTTAGTTTAGTTTAGGTTTTTAGTTATTTTATTTTTGTTTATTTTTATTTTTTATTTTATTTTATTTTTAGGTTTAGGTTTAGGTTTTAGTTTAGATTTTTATTTTTATTTTTCTTTTATTTTATTTAGGTTAAAGATTTTTTATTTATTTGATTAATAGGTTTTATTTAGTTTAGGTTTAGCTTTTGATTTTTAGGGTTTAGGGTTTAGGGTTTTAAGGTTTTGGGTTTTAGGGTTTATTGTTTAAGGTTAAGGTTTGGGGGGTTCAGTGTTTAGGGTTAAGGGTTAGGGTTAGGGATTAGGACTTACGATTTTGGGTTTAGGGTTAGTTTATGGTTTAGGATTTTTTAGGGTTTATGGTTTAGGGTTTAAGGTTTAGGGTTTAGGGTTTAGGTTTTAGGGTTTAGGGTTTAGGGTTTAGGGTTGAGGATTTAGGGTTTAAGGTTTAGGGTTTAAGTTTTTTATATTAAAAATTAAGTAAACTCATAGGTTTAGGTTTATTTAATTTATTAAGTTTATTTTTTATTTATTTTAGTTTATTTTATTTTTTCTTTTTAATTAGGTTTATTTTTTTATTTTTAGTTTTGTTTATTTATTTTAGGTTTTTTTATTTTAATTTATGTTTTTTTATTTTAGTTTATTTTTTAAGTTTAGGTTTAGATTTAGGTTTATTTTTTAGTTGAGTTTTATTTTTATTTTATTTTTTAGGTTTAGGGATTTTTTTTATTTTTAGGTTTTATTTTTTAGTTTAGGTATAGGTTTATTTTAGGTTATTTTATTTTATTTAGTTTAGGTTTAGGTTTTATTTATTTTAGTTTAGTTTATTTTAATTTAGGTTTATTTTATTTTATTTATTTTATTTTTCTTCTAGGTTTGGGTTTTTTATTTAGGGATTAGTTTTTATTTTTTTATCTATTTTTATGTTTACTTTTTAGGATTAGGTTTTTATTTCATTTTTATTTTATTTTATCTTAGGTTTTTTTATTTTTATCTTACATTTAGTTTTTATTTTATTTAGTTTTTTTCTTAGGTTTATATTATTTTTTAGTTTAGTTTAGGTTTTTATTTATTTTGATTAAGTTTTTTTATTTTAATTTATTTTTAGGTCTATGTTTAGGTTTTAGTTTAGGTATTTATTTTATTTTATCTTATTTATTTTATTTTGTTAAGGTTTAGGATTATTTATTTAATATATTATTAGGTTTTATTTAGTTTAGGTTTTGGTTTTTAGGTTTTTAGGGTTTAAGGTTTATGGTTTAGGCTTTAGGCTTTAGGGTTAAGTGTTTAGGCTTTAGGGTTTAGGGTTTTGAGGGTTTAGGGTATAGGGTTTAGGGTTTAGGATTAGCTTAGGTTTAGGGTGGGTTAGTTTAGGGTTTAGGGTTTAGGCTTTAGCATTTAGGGTTTTAGGGTTTAGGGTTAGGGTTAAGGTTTTGGGTTTAGGTTTAGGGTTTAGGGTTTAGGGTTTGGGGTTGTAGGTTTAGGGTTGTAGGTTTATGATTTAAGGTTTAGGCCTTAGTGCTTAGGGTTTAGGGTTCAGGGGGTTTTTTTTAATTAAGTAAACCAGTAGGTTTAAGTTTATTTAGTTTATTTTTTATTTTATTTCTTATTTAATTTATTTTTTTATTTTTATTTAGGTTTAATTTTTATTTTTATTTAGTTTAATTTTTTATTTTAGGTTTATTTATTTTAGTTTAGGTTTTTTATTTTAGTTTATTTTTTAGGTTTAGGTTTAAGTTTATGCTTATTTTTCAATTTTGTTTTCTTATTTTATTTTTAAGGTTTAAGTTTTATTTTTTATTTTTAGGTTTAGGTTTAGGTTTTTATTTTGCTTTTTAAGGTTTAGGTTTTGGGTTTTTATTTTAGGTTTATTTTTAAGTTTTATTTTTTAATTTAGGTTTAGGTTTATTTTAAGTTTATTTTATTTTATTTAGTTTAGGGTTTACATTTAGTTTATTTTAGGTTTATTTTTATGATTTATTTATTTTAGTTAAGTTTATTTTAGTTTAGGTTTAGGCTTATTTTATTTAGTTTATTTTAGGTTTTGGTTTTTTTTTTAGTTTAGGATTTAGGGTTTAGGGTTTTAAGGTTTATGGTTTAGGGCTTAGGGTTTAAGTTGTAGGTCTAGGGTTCATGTTTTAGTTTAGGGTTAAGGGTTTTTGTGTTTTTTTTAATAGAAAACAAATTCATATTCAAAATTTCTTTTTTTGATTTCATCAACCAAGTAACGCACCAAGTTTTCTAAGATAGGAGCGACAACGTAGATAAAAAATGAGCACTCAGAGAGCAAATCAAAAACCCTAGATAACTTGAACTGTCTCTACTGTAAAGTCATAGTTCCACAAGCAGCAAATAGGATCGACCGTTCTTCAATTTCTCCAATTCCTATTAGAACCACCCGGCCTCTCGAGTAGCAAAATCCACCATCATATTCCTGATCTCTCCCTTCGCCACCACCACGGTTGTAACCTCCATCACTCATCCTGCATCCATAACCACCATTGCTCTGATCACCACCTCCATATCCACCAACACCTATAGATCCCCAACCATCACTACAATAATCATAGCCTCCTCCTTCGCCTCCACCACTAGATCTAGACTGAGCGTGGTTGACGGTGATGTTCCTGCTGTCAAGGTTCTCCCCATTCTTAGGGTTTAAGTTATTTTTTTCATTTATTTATTTACTTTACTTTAGGTTTAGGTTTAAGGTTTGGTGTTTAGGTATAGGTTTAGGGTTTGAGGTTTATGGTCTAAGATTTAGGGTTTAGAGTTTAGGGTTTTAGGGTTTAGGGTTTAGGGATAAGGTTTGGGGTTTAGGGTTTTAAGGTTTAGGGTTTTACAATTTAGGCTTTAGGGTTATTATTTAGGGTTTAAGGTTTAATGTTTAGGCTTTAGGGTTTAGGGTTTAAGGTTAGTTTAGGGTTTAGGGTTTAGGCTTTAGGCTTTAGGGTTTAGGGTTTTAGGGTTTAGAGTTTAAAGTTTAGGGTTGAGGGTTAGTTTAGGCTTAGTTTATGGTTTAGGGTTTAAAGTTAGGGTTAGGGTTTAGGGTTTAGGGTTTAGGGTTTAGGGTTTATAGTTTAGGATTTAGTGTTTGGGTTTTATTTTAGAGTTTAGGGTTTTTTCTAAAAAGTAAGTTAAGTAAACTAGTAGGTTTAGGTTTATTTATTTTATTTAGTTTAATTTTATTTAGTTTAGTTTATTTAATTTAGTTTTCTTTTCTTAGTTTATTTTTTAGGTTTAGGCTTTGGTTTATGCTTATTTTTTAGTTTGGTTTTACTTTTATTTATTTTTAAGTTTAGGTTTTGTTTTTTATTTTTAGGTTTAGGTTTATATTTTTATTTTATTTTTTTAAGTTTAGGTTTTAGTTTATTTTCAGGTTTTATTTTTTAATTTAGGTTTATGATAATTTTTAGTTTATTTTATTTTATGTATTTTAGGGTTTAGGATTAGTTTATTTTAGGTTTAGGTTTAGGTTTTATTTATTTTAGTTTAGGTTTAGGCATATTTTATTTTATTTATTTTAAGTTAAAGTTTTTTTTTAGTTTTGGGTTTAGGGTTTAGAGTTTAGGTTTTTAGGGTTTAGGGTTTAAGGTTTTAAGGTTTAGGATTTTTAGGGTTTAAGGTTTAGGGTTTAGGATTTAGGGTTTAGCTTGTAGGTCTAGGGTTCATGTTTTTATTTAGGGTTAAGGGTTTTGGTTTTTCTCTAATAGAAAACAAATTCAGATTCAATATTTCTTCTTTTTGATTTCATCAACTAGGTAACACACTAAGTTTTCTAAGACACAAGTGACAACATAGTTAAAAAATGACCATGGATAGAGCAAATCAGAAACCCTAGATAACTTGAACTGTCTCTACTGTAAAGACATAGTTCCATAAGCAGCAGATCAGATCGACCGTTCTTCAATTTCTCTAGTTTCCATCAGAACCACCATGGCCTCTCGAGTAGCGGGATCCGTAATCATATCCCGATCTCTCCCTCTGCCACTACCATGGTTGTAACCTCTATCGCTCCTCCCACCTCCATAACTACTCGACCACCACCTCCATATCCACGAGCACCTACAGATCCCCAACCACCAAGGTGATAACTTCCACCTCTGCCTTCACCTCCACTGCCAGATCTAGACTGAGCCTAGTTGATAGTGATGTTCCTGCTCTCAAGGTTCTACCCATTCTTAGGGTTTATGTTTAATAGGTTTTATGGCTTAAGTTTATTTTTTAATTTATTTAGTTACTTTAGGTTTAGGTTTAGGGTTTGGAGTTTAGGGTTAGGGTTTAAGGTTTAGGGTTTAAGGTTTAAAGTTTAGGGTTTTAGGGTTTATGCATTTAAGGCTTAGGGTTTAGGGTTAGGGTTTAAGGTTTAGGGTTTAGGGTTCTAGGATTTAGGGTTTAGGGTTAGGGTTTAGGGTTTAGGGTTTGAGGATTAGGTTTAGGTTTTAGGTTTAAGGTTTAGGGTTTAATTTGGGTTTAATAGGGATTAGGGATTAGGGTTTAGGTTTAGGTTTAGGATGTTTAGGTTTTAGGGTTTAGGGTTTCTTTTTTTTAAATTAAGTAAACTAATTGGTTCAGGTTTATTTAGTTTATTTTTGTTTAGTTTAGTTTATTTATTTTGGATTTATTTATTTTAGATTAGGTTTTTTATTTTAGTTTTTTTAAGGTTTAGGTTTAGGTTTATTTTATTTTTTAGGTTAAGGTTTTATTTTTTATTTTTAGGTTTAGGTCTAAGTTTTTATTTTATTTTTTTATGTTTAGGTTTTATGTTTTAAATTTAGGGTTTTTTTTTAGTTTAGGTTTAGCTTTATTTTTAGTTTATTTTTCTTTATTTATTTTATGGTTGAGGTTTAGTTTATTTTAGGTTTAGGTTTATTTTATTTTGTTTAATTTAGGTTTGGGTATTTTTTAGTTTAGGGTTTAGCTTTTATTTTTTATTTATTTTTAAGTTTTATTTTTAGGTTTACTTTTTAGGTTTAGGTTTTTATTTAGTTTTTATTTTATTTTATTTTTGGTTTACTTTATTTTTATTTTACATTTTGTTTTTACTTTATTTAGGTTTTTTAGTTTTTGGTTTATTTTATTTTTTTAGTTTACTTTAAGTTTTATATATTTTATTTTAGTTTAGTTTATATTTTTTATTTAATTTTATTTATACATTTTGATTTAGTCTTAGGTTTAGGTTTAGGTTTAGGTTTAGGTTTAGGTTTAGGTTTAGGTTTATATTTATATTTTATTTTATTTATTTATTTTATAGAGGTTTAGGTTTTTTATATTTATTTTATTTTTAGGTGTTAATTAGTTTAGTTTTAAGTTTTTAGGTTTTTAGGGTTTAAGGTTTAGGGTTTAGGGTTTATGGTTGTAGGTTTTAGGGTTTAAGGTTTAGGGTTTAAGGTTTAAGGTTTAGGGTTTAGGGTTTAGGGTTTAGTGTTTAGGGTTTAGGGTTTAGGGTTTATGATTTTAAGGATGAGGGTTTAGGGTTTAGGGTTGTAAGTTTAAGGTTCAGGGTTCAAGATTTAGGATTAAGATTTTTTATTTTTTATTTTTTATTTTATTTATTCTCAAATTAAGTAAACTTGTAGGTTTAGGTTTATTAAGTTTTTTTTATTTTAGTTTATTTTATTTTTAATTTTTATTTAGGTCTATTTTTTTTTCTGTTATGTTTAGTTTATTTATTTTAGGATTATTTATTTTAGTTTAGGTTTTTTATTTTAGATTTTTTTTAAGTTTAGGTTTAGGTTTAGGTTTGTTTTTTAATTTAGTTTTTTTATTTTATTTTTTAGGTTTAGGTTTTATTTCATAGTTTTAGGTTTATGTTTAGGTTTTAATTTTATTTTTTAGGTTTAGGTTGTACATTTTTATTTTTGGTAGGTTTTATTTTCTTAGTTTATGTTTAGGTTTATTTTTAGTTTATTTTATTTTATTCAGGGTTTAGGTTTAGGTTTAGGTTTAGTTTTAAGTTTTATTTATTTTAGTTTAGTTTAGTTTTGTTTAGTTTTATGTTTATTTTATTTTTATTTTAGGTTTAGGTTTTTCTTAATTTAGGGTTTAGGTTTAGGTTTTTATTTCATTTTTATTTTTTTTTATTTTAGGTTAATTTTATTTTTATTTTAGGTTTAGTTTTAATTTTATTTGTTTAGGACTTATTGAATTAATCATGACATTAATCTTTTAAAATATTGTGTTAATGCTAGGGCATCCCCTGGAAGTGATGCGCTGTATGGCCTGAATACAGTGAAAAAGTGCAAGGGCTGCTACATTGACTCCCGGGTGTGTTAAATAAGCTAGTGTTCCCACATTATGGATGGATGTAGGTAAAGAAGTTAGTCCATGAAACTAGAATTAAGTTAGGATCTTGGAATATAGGTACTCTTACAGGTAAACTAATAGAATTAATAGATATTATGGTTCATAGGAAGATAAATATTTTATGTGTTCAAGAAACTAAATGGGTTGGGGAGAAAGCCAAAGAGATTGATAGTTTAGGTTTTAAACTTTGGTATTCAGGTAGGAGTCGAATTAGAAATTTTGTAGGTGTCATTATAGATAATAGTTTGAAGGATAATGTTATAAATATTAATAGATGCAGAGATAGAATTATAGCTTTAAAGATTATTGTTGATACTAAGATTATCAATGTTATAAGTGTTTATGCTCCTAAAGTAGGTTTGGATGTAGGCTCAAAAGAAAATTTTTGGAATGAATTAGAGTGATTAATATAAAAGATATCTCTTGAAGAAAAAGTATTTATTGGATGAGATTTAAATGGACATGTTGGTAGAGTGGCAGAAGACTTTAAAAGTATTCATGGTGGTTATGGATTTGGAGTGCCTAATGATGAAGGTTGGAATATATTAGATTTTGCTTTAGCCTATGATTTTGTAGTTATTAATACTTTATTTAAGAAAAGAGATGAGCGTATTATTACTTATAAAAATGGATCTAGCAAAACACAGATTGATTATTTTCTAATAAGAAAAATAGATCATTTAGATTGTAAGGTCATTCCAAGTGAAAGTTTAAATACCCAATATAAATTATTAATGTTAGATTTTAACATGAAAGTTTGGAAGATGAAAAATAAATCAAATTATTATTCTAGGATTAGATGGCGGTACTTGAAAAACACTAATAAAAATATTTTTAAGAGCAAGCTACAAGAGCTTAGAATTTATGATGTTCATAAGGAAGCTAATGTTATGTTGGAAAATGAAGCAAGTGAAATTAAGCAAGCTAAAAATGTGCTTGGAGAATCAAAGGAAGAAACTTCTTTTAATAAAAATAGTTATTGGTGGAGTCAGAATGTGCAAGAAAAGATAAAAAATAAGAAGTGTTGTTATAAAACTTAGCTTAGATGTAAAACTTGAGAATTGGGAGAAATATAAAGTGGCATGTAGAGGTTCAAAGAAAGCAAAATATGATTAAAAAATTTAGCATTTTGTGATTTATACAATAGATTAGATACCAAAGAAGGTGAAAGATGTATGTATAAGTTAGCTAACCAAAGAGATAGGAGAAGTAAAGATCTAGCTCAACGAAAGTGTATTAAGGATGAAAGTCATAAAGTGCTTTTCTTAGAAAAGGATATTGAAAGTAGGTGGATGAGGTATTTTGATAAACTTTTCAATGAAGGATCTGAAAAATGATTGATTTTAGCAACCTTAATACCTTAAACAAAAATAGAGAATTTTGTTTTTATCATCATATTAGTAAATCTGAAGTTAGAGAAGCTTTAAAGAAAATGAAATGTGGAAAAATAGTAGGACCTAATGATATTCTAATAAAAGTGTGAAAATGTTTAGGAGATCAAGGAATTTCTTAGCTTACAAATCTTTTTAATCTTATTTTAAAGACTAAATAGTTGTCCGATTATTGGAGAAAGAGTTTGTTGATTCCTATATTTAAGAATAAAGGTGATGCACAAGAGTGTGCAAATTATAGAGGAATTAAGTTAATGTGTCACACATTAAAATTATAGGAGAGAGTAATTGAGCATAGGTTACGATGTGATACAAAAGTTTCTCACAACCAATTTGGTTTCATGCTAGGTAGATCTATTATGGATGCTATACATTTGTTAAGAGTTTTGATGGAGAAGTATAGAGAAAGCAAGGAGGATCTACCTATAATATTTATTGATTTAGAGAAAGCTTATGATAAAGTTTGAAGCGTTGTTCTTTATAGAGTTCTAGATAATAAAGGAGTTAATATTGGTTATATTCAAGTCATTAAGAATATGTAGACTAGAGCTATTACTTGTGTCCAAACACAAAGAGGATTGACAAAATATTTTTCTATTTCAGTTGGAATACATCTAGGAACAGCTTTAAGCCCTTATCTTTTTTGCGTTAGTTATGGATGTTCTTACTAGGCATTTATAGGAAGATGTATCTTGGTGTATGATTTTTACTGAAGACATTCTTCTTGTTGATAATACTAGAGAGGGAGTCCAAGAGAAACTTGAATTATGGTGGTCAACCTTAGAGTCTAATGATTTTCATTTAAGTAGATCTAAAATTGAATATATGGAGTGTAATTTTAGTTGAAAAAGTTATAGTGGGAGTGTTGTGACATTAGGTAACCAAGTTATTAAAAAGAGTGAGAGATTCAGATATTTAGGCTATATTATTCAAAATGATGGTGAAATAGATGGAGATTTTATTAGTAGAATTCAAGTTGGATGGTTGAAGTGGAGGAATGCATCTGGCTTGTGGTGTAATAAAAAAGTACCACCTAAACTTAAGTGAAAAATTTATAAGATGGTGGTAAGACCTGTAATGATTTATGGTGCAAAATGTTAGCCAATAAAAGAGAAGCATGAGACTAAGTTAAGTGTTGCAGAGATGAGGATGCTCAGGTGGATGAGTGGCTTTACTCTTAGAGATAAAATGTGAAATGAGTATGATCGAGAAAAAGTTGGAGTAGCTTTAGTGGTAGATAAGATCAGAGAGAGTCACCTTAGATGGTTTGGCCACATAAAGTGTCGACCATCCATTGACCCGATTAGGAGAGTAAATGCATTAGATTTGCCTTATGTTAAGAAAGGTAGAGGTAGACCTAAAAAGACATGGTTAAGATGTATAAATAATGACCTTAGTATACTTAAATTAAATAAAAATTTGACACATAATAGGACAAAATGGAGATGAAGGATTCATGTAGCCAACTCCATGTAGTGGGATAAACTTGTTGTTGTTTTGTTGTTGTTGTTGTAGGTTTCTCATTTTTTAGTTAGGTTAGGTTTTTATTTAATTTATTTTAGTTTAGTTTTTATTTATTTTATTTTATTTTCTATTTAGGTTTTAGTTTAGGTTTTTATCTTATTTTATTTTTTATTTTGTTTTGATTTAGGTTTTTTTATTTATTTTATTTAGCTTAGGTTTAAGTTTTTAGCTTTTTAGGGTTTAGGGTTTAGAGTTTATTATTTAGGGTTAGTTGAGGGTTAGGGGTTTAAGGTTTAGGGTTTGGGGATTAGGGTTTAGGGTTTAAATTTTAGGGTTTAGTGTTTAGGATTTAGGGTTTTAGGGTTTAGTTTAGGGTTTAGGGTTTAGGATTTTTAAGATTTAGGGTTTAGGGTTTAGGGTTTAGGTTTTAGGTATAGGGTTCATGTTTTAGTTTAGGGTTTAGGTTTTTTATTTCTTTTAATAGAGAATAAATTCAGATTCAACATTTCCTCTTTTTGATTTCATAAACAAGTAACACACCAGGTTTTCTAAGACACAAGCGATGAGATAAATAAAAAATGAGCATGCATAGAGAAAAAAAAACCTTAGATAACTAGAACCATCTCTACAATAAAGACACAATTTATAAGTAGTAGATCAAATTCATTGTTCTTCAGTTTCTCTAGTTCCCATCAGAACCACCATGACCTCTCGAGTAGCGGGATCCACCATCATATCCTTGATCTCTCCCTCCACCACCACCATGATTGTAACCTCTGTCATTCCTCTCACATCCATAACCACCATTGCTCCTACAACCGCCTCCATAGCCAGCAACACCTTCAGATCCCCCACCACCACTATGATAACCACCGCATCCACCTTCACCTCCATAAATAGATATAGACTGAGCCTGGTTGATATTGATGTTCTTGCCATCAAGGTTCTGCCCATTCTTAGGGTTTAGGTTTATTAGGTTTTAGGGTTTAGGCTTAACTTTTTAATTTATTTAGTTACTTTAGGTTTAGGTTTAGGGTTTGGGGTTTAGGGTTAGGGTTTAGGGTTTAGGGCTTAGGGTTTAGGTTCTAGGTTTATGCTTTAGGGTTTAGTGTTAAGCTTAGTTTTAAACTTTAGGGTTTAGTGTTTTGAGGGTTTAGGGTTTAGGGTTTAGAGTTTAGGATTAGCTTAGGATTTATAGTTAGTTTAGGGTTTAGGGTTTAGGCATTAAGGTTTAGAAGTTTTAAGGTTTAGAGTTTAAGGTTTAGGGTTTAGAGTTTAGGGTTTTAGGGTTTAGGGTTTAGGGTTTATGGTTTAGGGTTTAGGGTTTAAGGTTAGGGTTTAGGGTTTAAGTTTTAGGTTTTAAGGTTTAGGGTTCAGGGTTTTGGATTTAGGGTTTAAGGTTTAGTGTTTAAAGTTTAGGATTAGTTTAGGATTTAAGATTTAGGGTTTAGAGTTTAGGTTTTTTTAGAGTTTAAGGTTTAGGGTTTAGGGTTTATGATTTGGGGTTTAGGGTAAGTTTTAGGGTTTAGGGTGTAGGGTCTACCGATAGGTTTAGGTTTATTTACTTTATTTCATTTATTTCATATATTTTTTTTATATTTTTGTTTATTTATTTTTAGTTATATTTTTATTTTTATTTAGTTTAATTTATTTATTTTAGGTTTATTTATTTTAGTTTAGGTTTTTTATTTTAGTTTATTTTTTTAGGTTTAGGTTTAAGTTTATGTTAACTTTTTACTTTATTTTTATTTTTATTTTATTATTTATGTTTAAGTTATATTTTTTATTTTTAGGTTTAGGTTTAGGTTTTTATTATATTTTTTAGGTTTAAGTTTTAGGTTTTAGGTTTTATTTCAAGTTTCTTTTTAGGTTTTATTTTTTAGCTTTGGTTTAGTTTTATTTTTAGTTTATTTTATTTAGTTTAGGTTTAGGTTTAGGTTTATTTTATTTTAGGTTTAAGTTTAGGTTTTATTTATTTTAGTTTAGGTTTACGTTTATTTTATTTTTAATTTAGGATTATGTTTTTTTAGTTTAGGGCTTAGGTTTTATTTCTTATTTATTTTTAGGTTCTATATTGAGGAATATTTTTTAGGTTTTATATAGTTTGCATTTTATTTTATTTTAAGTTTTTCTATTTTTGTTTTAAGTTTAGTTTTTATTTTATTTAGGTTTGTTATTTATTTATTTTTAGGTTTTATTTAGTTTAGGTTTAGGTTTTGGGCTTTTTAGGGTTTACATTTAGGTTTTTTTTGGGTTTAGGGTTTAGGGTTTAGGGTTTAAGGTTTAGGGTTTAGGGTTTAAGGTTTAGGTTTTATGGTTTAAGGTTTAGGGTTTTGGGTTTTAGGGTTTAAGGTTTAGGGGTTAGGGTTTTGAGTTTAGGGTTTAGGTTATAGGTTTAGGGCTTAGGTTTTAGTTTAGGGTTTAGGGTTTTTGGTTTTTTTTAACAGAGAATAAATTCAGATTCAACATTTCTTCTTTTTGATTTCATCAACCAAGTATCACACCAAGTTTTTTAAGACACAAACGATGATATAGATTAAAATTGAGCACACATAGAACAAATTAAAACCCCTAAATAACTAGAACTGTCTATACAGTAAAGACACAATTCCATAAGCAGTAGATCGGATCGGCCATTCTTTAATTTCTCTAGTTCCCATCAGAACTAGCCTGGCCTCTATAGTAGCGAGATCCACCATCATATCCCCAATCTCTCCCTCTGCTACAACCACAGTTGTAACCTCCATCACTCCTCCCGCCACCATAACCACCACTGCTCTGATGACCACCTCCATATCCACCAGCACCTTTAGATCCCCCACAACCATAGCGATAATCACAGCCTCCACCTTTGCCTCAACCCACCAAATCTAGGCTGAGCCTAGTTGACGGTGATGTTCCCGTCGTCAAGGTTCTGCCCATTCTTAGGGTTTAGATTTATTAGGTTTTAGGGTTTAGGTTAATTTTTTGATTTATTTAATTACTTTAGGTTTTCATTTAGGATTTGGTATTTAGGGTTTAGGGTTTAGGGTTAGAGTTTAGGATTTAAGGTTTAAGGTTTAGGGTTTACAATTTAAGGTTTAAGGTTTAGGGTTGTAGAGTTTATGCTTTTAGGCTTAGGGTTTAGGGTTTAGGTTTTTTTTAGGGTTGAGGGTTTAGGGTTTAGGGTTTAGGGTTTATGGTTTAGGATTTAGGGTTTATGGTTTTTATTTTTATTTTTAAATTAAGTAAACCGATAGGTTTAGGTTTATTTAGTTTATTTTTTTATTTATTTTAGTTTATTTTATTTTTTTATTTATGTTTATTATTGGTTTATTTATTTTAGGTTAGGTTTTTTATTTTAATTTATTTTATAGTTCACTTTTATTTTAATTTTAATTTTTAGGTTTAGGTTAATTTTTGGTTTACTTTATTTTATTTAGTTTAGGTTTAGGTTTAGGTTTAGTTTATTTTAGGTTTAGGTTTTATTTATTTTTGTTTAACTTATTTTAGTTTAGGATTAGGTATATTTTATTTTTATTTTAGGTTTAGATTTTTTTTATTAGTTTAGGGTTTAGGTTTTATTTTTTTATTTATTTTAGGTTTTATTTTTAGGATTATTTTTTAGGTTTAGGTTCTTATATAGTTTATATTTTATTTTATTTTAGGTTTAGTTTATTTTTATTTTAGGCTTAGTTTTTATTATATTTATGTTTTTCATTTTTTTAGTTTAGTTTATATTTTATTTATATTATTTTTGTTTAATTTTTTTATTTGATTTTTTTTAGGTTTAGGTTTTAGTTTATGTTTTTATTTTATTTTATTTTATTATTTTATTTTGGTTTAGTTTTTTATTTATTTTATTTTTAGGTTCTATAAGTTTGGGTTTATGTTTTTAGGTTTTTAGGGTCTAGTGTTTTTCTTTTGGGTTTAGGGTTTAAGGTTTAAGTTTTATGGTTTAGGGTTTAGGGTTTAGGGTATAGGATTTTAGGATTTAATGTTTAGGGTTTAGGATTTAGTGTTTTTAAGGTTTAATGTTTAGGGGTTTAGGGTTTTTGCATTTTTTTAAACAGAGAACAAATTCATATTCAACATCTCTTATTTTCAATTTCATCAACCAAGTAACACACCAAATTTTCTAAGACACAAGCGATGACATAGATAAAAAATGAGCATGCATAGAGCAAATCAAAAACCTTAGATAACTAGAACCATCTCTACAGTAAAGACACAATTCCATAAGCAGCATATCAGATCCATCATTCTTCAGTTTCTCTAGTTCCCATCAGAACCACCCTGGCCTCTCAAGTAGTGGGATCTACCATCATATTCTCTATCTCTCTCTCCGCCACCACCACGATTGTAGCCTTTGTCTCTCCTCTCGCCTCCATAACCACCACGGATCTAACCACCACCTCCATATCCACTAGCATCTCCAGATCCCCCACTACCACTGTGATAATCGTTGTATCTTCCTTCACCTCCACTCCCAGATCTAGACTGAGCCTGCTTAACAATGATGTTCTTACCGTCAAGGTTCTGCCCATTCTTAGGGTTCAATTTTAGATTTAAGTTTATTTATTAATTTATTTTGTTACTTTAGGTTTAGGTTTAAGGTTCGGGGTTTAGGGTTTAGGGTTTAGAGTTTAGGGTTAGGGTTTGTTACAATTTAGGGTTTAGTGTTTAAGGTTTGGGGTTCAGGATTTTAGGGTTTATGCTTTTAGGGTTAATCTTTAGGGTTTAGGGTTTAGGGGTTTTTAGGGTTGAGGATTTAGGGTTGTAGACTTAGGGTTTAGGGTTTAGGGTTTAGGATTAGGGTTTATGGTTTTTTTAAATGAAAATTAAGTAAACTAGTAGGTTTAGGTTTATTTAGTTTATTTTTTTATTTATTTTAGTTTATTTTATGTTTTATTTCTATTAAGGATTATTTTTTATATCTATTTAGTTTAGTTTATTTATTTTAGGTTATATTATTTTAGTTTAGGTTTTTTATTTTTGTTTATTTTTTAGGTTTAGGTTTATTTTTTAGTTGACTTTTATTTTTTTATTTTTTAAGTTTAGGTTTTATTTTTTATGTTTATGTTTAGGTTTAGGTTTATATTTTATTTTTTTAAGTTTTAGGTTATTATTTTAGGTTTATTTATAAATTTTATTTTTTTTTAGTTTAGGTTTTCGTTTATGTTTAGTTTATTTTAAGTTTTGGTTTAGGTTTTATTTATTTTAGTTTAGTTTATTTTAGTTTAGGTTTAAGTTTATTTTATTTTATTTATTTTATTTTTATTTTAGGTTTAATTTTTTTTAGTTTAGGTTTTAAGTTTTATTTTTATTTATTTTTAGGTTTATTTGTTAGGTTTTTATTTTTATTTTATTTTATTTTTATTTTATGTTTAGTTTTTATTTTAGTTAGGATTTTTATTCTTTGGTTTATTTTATTTTTTTAGTTTAGTTTAGGTTTTTATTTATTTTATTTTACTTTATTTTTATTAGTTTATTGTATATTATTTTTTATATTATTTTATATTATTTTAAGTTTATTTTATGTTTAGTTTTAGTTTAGGTTTTTATTTTATTTTATTTTTTTATTTTATTTAGGTTTAGGTTTTTTTATACATTTTATTTTTATGTTTTATTTAGTTTAGGTTTTTAAGTTTTTTGTTTTTAGGGTATATGGTTTTGTGTTTTAGGTTTAGGGTTTTAGAGTTTAGGGTTTAGGATTTAGGATTTAGGGTTTTGGGTTTATGCTTTTAGGGTTTAGTATATAGGGTTTAGGGTTTATTATTTGGGGTTTTTTAGGGTTTAGAGTTTAGGATTTTGGGTTTAGGGTTTAGGTTTTAGGGTTTAGGGTTTAGGATTTAGGGTGTAGGGGTTTAGGGTTTAGAAATTAAGGTTTTAAAAAAAATTAAGAAAACTGGTAGGTTTAGGTTTATTTACTTTATTTTTTATTTATTTTAGTTTATTTTAGTTTTTATTTTTATTTAGGTTTATTTTTATAATTTTATTTAATTTAGTTTATTTTTTTTATTTTTTATTTTTTAGGTTATTTTATTTTTTATTTTTAGGTTTTATTTTTTTTTTTTAGGTTTATTTAGGGTTTAGGGTTTAGGATTAGTTTAGGGTTTAAGGTTTTGGGTTTATGGTTTAGGGTTTAGGGTTTAGGATTAGTTTAGGGTTTAAGGTTTTGGGTTTATGGTTTAGGGTTTTTGGTCTTTTAGGGTTTATGGTTTTGGGTTAGTTTTATGGTTTATGGTGCCTAAAATAGCTAAAACCTGCAAAACCAAGGAAGGTTTACTAGTTGCAAAGGATAACTCGGGGAGGGTGACAGCCTAGCAGCAAACGTAGCTCACCATACTTGCCCGAGATAGTTTAGTAGTGTAGCCATTGTCCGAGTCCAGTTCTTCCTCTACTGTTGCAGCTACCACCTCTTCTACTAGCTCCTCTTCTACCAGCATGAGCATTGTATATGCAAATAAGGGCACTAAGTTCCTTTACTTATTTTACTTGATCTATCATGTACCTCCACCCAAAAGGAAATTAATGACGAAAACTGATTCTACTTATATATTGTCTACTTCTGATGCTCTTAATTTTATTCCTATTGAAAGGTCTCCAAGTATAAATAAAAATAATACCTCTAGTAGTTCCTATTCTTTCCTTTCTAATTCAGAGTTGGACTATCCTTCTCTGAGTCAGTCAGGTTCACCTCTTGAGATTTACTTGGAGTCAACTAACTCTCAGGATCCCATAGGAGAAGCTGTAAGTATGCCCGATGGGAACGTAGAACTTTTAACAAGCTCATCATTCCAAGAAGTCACTGAAGTCAACCTACGCAGTGGCAAAGTTCTACCTCCTAGGGTAGTACCTTAGGATATGGGTAAGCAGGTCATTGGTTCAAGTGAGTAGATAGCCCCTCCATAGGATGCGCCAGTGATGGATATGCTTATGGAGGACAAAGCCAAAGTCGATTACAATGTCCTAGCTCACCTTAGAAGGTTTCCAGCTAAGTTAAGCATATATGATGCCCTTGTCTTATCTAAAGAAATGAGGGAATCTTTAATCAAGGCCTTGCTTGATCTAGAGATATGCTTAGCTCAGCTGACCACTACTAAGGAGGAGGCTTTCCACTCGAAGGACATCTTAGAAGTTACATTCAGCAATGAAGACTTACTCCTAGGGACGATTGTACACAACCACCTCTTTACATTATAGTGGATGTTGGCAGATATAGGCTATCCATGGTTCTGGTTGACCTAGGTGTATCAGTCAAAATTATGAGTCTAAAAACCCTTGCCTACATAAGAATCGACATCTCCAAACTCTAAAAGGAAAGGATGATGTTGAGAGGATTCAATGAACAAAGAGAGAGGGCCTTGTGGCATTTATTTTTGGATGTAGGGGGGCTGGGGGAGGGAGACACCATGTAGATCATCGAGATACTTTTTGAGGAGATCAGGTACAACATTGAGGTATGATGTACTATCTCAAAAGATAGAGGCATCACCCTACAATTGACTTAATCATGAAATAAGGACTCCTAAGGCATGATGGATCTTTGAATGTACCAAAGATTTTTCCCCTACTTTACATGGATGAATAAAGTAGGGTTTATATTAAACCAGGTTCTTAAGTTCACTATGGAGGTAAGACTCCACAATTAGTTGCATCTTAGAAATGAAATTTCTAAGAATACTCGATTAAAGTTGACAATTATCATCTCCAAAGATTTCAAGGTTAGACAATTAAAGGATTGGTTGTATTTGGAAAATCAATTGGGAAAGTTCAAGGAGAAGACTTATTTTTGGAGTCTAAATGAAATAAGTAAGAAATACTCATGATACTAGGAAGCCTAGTGAGCATTCCAATCTATCCTATGGTTTGGCTTTATAATTTTAAAGTTGAAGAGATTTATATGTTTTAAGTTGAAATTTAATTAAATTATTAGGGCTTATAATCCACCAACACAATGTTCTCGGAATGCCTAAGAGGTGAGGATTTATTCTCATAGCTCGAAGGAAATAGCTACCTCGGATCCTAAATCTAGAGCTTGAGCTAAAGCACAACCTAAATCTAAGCGACAGGTCGACATATGGGTTCACCTCCATATGAGAGAATAAATTGTCCGACTTCTGGACTTATAACTGCCTATGATTTTAAAACCATGTAGTCCAGACTTATGAATTGCAAGATAGTTAGGGTAGTTATTTAATTAGAAAGAGACTAAAGTCCTAAACACACACCCTACATTTATGTAGAAAAAGTAAATCTAACTGGACCTGAAAAGTGGAGGTTAGCTAAATATAGATATAATCCCAAGCAATTGTATTTATAATTTGGACTTAGCACCTTACACATGGGTAACTAAGCCCAGCTGTCCTAACTTAGATTATGCATAAGGATTGAAGAAACCAGTAAAAGAAGTATTCAATTTTATTTTTAAGCATACATTAAGCATAATCCCCTATAGAAAATATGATTATGCTAATATTGGCCTATCATCCAGTCTACGAAGCATACCCCCTAACATCCAATCTAAAATAATGCATCATAAAATAAATCATACATCACATCATACACCATCCTAACTTAGAGTTAGAAGTGGTGACTTAATTCTAATGTGTGTATTAAGGCTTGTGTGGTAAGTCTTGTAAGGTAATAGTGTTGTATTTTCTATGTGAAGAAGGATTCAATTTAACATGAAAGGTTGATTTCAAATAAAGTAGTTTAATTGATTTGAGAATTTTAATTTGTGTTTTCTTTTGTTTCATTTTATTACACTTAGCAACTAAGTGTTAAAAGAGAGGAAAAGAAGATTGCCCTATTTCATCCCTATCTTAAGTCACTCTCTAAAGTATATTAATTTGATTTAGTTTCTCTTTAGTGAATGGCCTATTAAATGAATTAATCTAAAGTTAAGGTTCACTTTAAATAATCCTATTCAAAATGAAAGGCATCTTAAGATTAATTTAATTGAATTATTACCACATGACATATATTAAATAATTTTTTCCATCACATGTAACATGCATATGATTTAATCCTAAGTGTATCTATACATGCAACATATTTTAGCACACTTAAAAGATGAATGTATGTGTATATTTAGAATTTATATTTTGTTTGACTGAATTATTTAAACATATTAATTTAAAACTTTATCCAAATTCTTATACAAAAATGACATAAGAATGAAATTAGATATGCATGTGCCATTGTTAAACCAGGGAAGTGAGGTAATCAAATGACCTCCTTGGAGCTAACTAAAGCCTCGTATTCTCGGGATGTCCAGACTATATACTCATTTGCATTCAAACGTATGTAAATTCGTATACATGAACATAGGAAGTAAGCTTTGATTCATAGGGCTAATTAATTCAACCACTTAGTCAATTATGAATGCATGCAATTTTAATGTAAAATGGTATTTTCATTCAGTAATCACATAAACATATACATGAATAAAGATATAGGCAAATATGCATCATTGTTAATTCAGAGAAGTGAGAAAATCAAATGACCTCCTTTGGGCTAACTAAATCCTCATGTTCCGGTATGTCCAGACTATATACTTGCTTCTCTTGGACACACATGGATGTATACATAAATGAGGGAAAGAAAACCATGCAGAGATTGTATATTTTTATTTGATTGAACATATATATATATATATATATATATATATATATATATATATATATATATATATATATATATATATAAATTAAATTTCTAATGTTAAAATACATAAGAATGAAATCAAATGGGTACATGCCATTGTTAAACTAGGGAAGTGAGGTAATCAAATGACCTCCTTGGTGCTAGCTAAAGCCTCGTGTTCCCCGGATGTCCAGACTATATACCCATTACCATTCAATATTATATAAATCAACACATAAATAGAGGAAAGAGAACTCAACATTCATAAAAAATTATTCATTTCAAACTAGTTGTTAAGCATGTGATTCATTCAAATATAAGCATATGATTCATTCAACCAAACTAGTTCCTAAGGACAATCAAATCAAATAATATTATTTAAAGTAAACCAAAGCTTCTTTGTTAATTAAGTTTTGGATTTGATTTGATTTAAAGAGGAGAATAGAAATCATCACTTGTTGTTTTAAACCCATTCCCACATTAGTTATATTATTTAAAGAAATGTAATTAAGTTGATTTTATGGGTTACTTAAGTTGAAACTTTAATTAGATGAATTAATTATGCTTACCCATGTCACCTTAAAGTAATTAAAAAAATTATTATGAGCCAACATGATATGCATGGAAAATAAACTTGCAATGATCTTAGGAAATAAAAGGGGCCTAATGCAATTGGCTCATGATTAATAGTTAATTAGATTAAGGGACTTAATTAATTACTCTTATGGTTTTCCCACACATGTGGACTAACCATAATTTCATTAAACTCTTTTAGGTTATTAAACACCTAAAGAACTATCCCATGCTTTAATTAATTGAGGTCTAATGTGATTATGACTTCAATTTGATTAAGTGATTTAATTAATTAGTTAAATCTTTATTCTATTTTAAAAAAGGAAGAAATGATCTTAGGGAAAGGGGTCCGAACCCTATTCCTTAGTTGACTATTGAACAATGATTAATAAACTTAATTAACCAATTTGTTACGTTCATGGGATTAATTAATCATTAATTAACTTAAAAGAGTAGTTAAGGTTTAATTAGTCAATTTTCCTAATTAAGTGAGCAATAAATCCCAAGAAAATCATGGGAGGTAGAGGTCATCCCATTAAATTAACTAACAAAATTTGGGATTAATTGCTCAAGTAATTAAGGAGTAATTAAGCTAGTTAGTTTTGTAATTAAACTTTAATTAAACCTGAATTACTATTCAAAATTAGTTAAGATTATTTTTAATTAATTCTCCTTTGAAATACCTTTAAAATGAGAATTTATTTGCATTTTTTTATTTCTCTATGACTTTTTATGATTTTAAGAAGTTTTAGCCATTAAAAATGATTAATTAAGCATAATTAAAGCCTAATCCTGTTGGCACCATGTGACACATTGAAGCGATGCACTTTCCATGTGGCACTACGTGATTTGCTACTTAAAACTTATCCAACGTAGCGCCTATGTGGTGGCGGCATATGTGCTTTCTCGTCCATCATACGATCTAAGATCGAATGGCTATAATTAATCCCACAGCTTAATAATATTAAATCAGATCGATCTAGCAGATCTAAACACGACTGTCCATTTTGATCATGTGGAATGGACAATGTGTAATCTAACATCATGCGAGTGAAGGAGAATGGAGTTCATCTGCCATTGCTCACTTGATCTGAGCTTACTCGAGCTCAGATCAACTCCAAAAAGATCCCACACCTTCACGCCATCAATCGGAGGAGATCCAACAGTCAAGATCACATAAGATGCAAGCTTTTTTTGAAAAGCTCCAACCCATTTTTTTCTAAGGATCTATTTTGGAAGCATACCTCGTCAGAGCTCAAGATCGATGGCTCGAATGATTGTGGAAGCTTCATCTAGTGAAGACGAGGCCCTGTTGAGCAGCAATTAGATCAATTCCTTGATGTTCACTCAGAAGGACATGATGCAATGATTTGGAGCTCTACTTTGATTGAAGTCCCACCTCTGGTGGTTGGGAAGCTTGGGAGATGACTCGTTCTTGCTTGATGAGGCCTAGGGAAGGTGTGTGCAAAGTTAATTTGAGTTTGATGGAGAAATGGTGAAGTTAGGTTGGAAATGGGAGTGCCCTATTTCTGGACGAATGACAATGGTATTTTTTGATTAAGGAATGAGCTTGGGAGCTTATAGAATGGCTATCTCATCTTAGGTAGTTATGGGTATGAGGAATGATTTTTTTGTGTGTTTGAGTGGAAACAAGGGGGTGTATATCGCCCTTCATCTTGATCAGATGGTAGGATCAGGTTTGGCTTCTATTGGCTGTCTAGCCAACTCAGCGAGTTGTGGGTGGCAGGGAGGAGGTGAGTTGGCTCAGCTTGGTTAGTTGAAGGTGTGGAGGTGGTTGCCAAGGAGGAATCATGGGTGTCCTATGGGTTTCAAATGCTCTAATGGGGAGGGTGAGGTGATTTCACCTCCCATGGGTCATGGAAGACCCAACCATCGATTGGGTTTAGGTTGGGCAGTGTCCTAGGTGCCTAGGTGGACCATTGGGAGAGTACCAAGTGGCCAAAGAATGGAAATGAACACTTACATGGGTGATTTCTCTCATGTGATGCCTTTAACCTAAGGGTAAAATGATCATTTGGCATTGGATTTGATTTAAATAGATTTGAAATGAGCCAAAAGTGGCTTAGCCCAAATTTCAAGTCAATTGGAGTCAATTTGGTTAGTTTTGGCTCAATTTGACTCATTTAGGTCAAATCGGGTTAGGTTGGATCAAGTTGAATAATTGGTTAAATTGGGTCAAACCAAGGGTTGATTTAAGTTCATATGATCATTTGGGATGTTTTGGTTCAATTGGTTTGGTTTAGTTTGGCTTAGATTTGATTTTGGCTCTTTTGAATTCATTTGGGTCGAATGGGTTAAGTTAACCAATTTAACCAAATTGGCCAAATTAGCTTGGGTTTGGTGTTATTTTTGGTTTAGTTAACCAATTGAAGATGATTGTAGGCTTTGGTTTCAATTAATTTGGATTTGGTTTTGATTTAGGCCAACTTGAACGATTGGTCAATTTGGGCTAAGTAGCTCAATTGGGTTCAATTGGGTCCAATCATGGCTTTGGTCAAATTCAATAATCAATTTGGAATGAACTTGAGCCATTGATTGCAAACAATTTGGTTTATATTTTGATTTGACCCAATTTGGTCTTTTAAGTCAATTTGGGTCAACTTGAGTCAAGAGAGACAATTGGGTTTAGTTTGACTCAATTGAAGGTCAAGTCATATTCAAATATTGATTTTGATTTGGTATGAATCATTGGTTTCAAGGGATTTGGCTTAGGTTGCAATTTAGCTAGTTTAGGTTCATATGGGTTAAGGGTTTGACTTGGTCAAATGACAAAGTTTACTTGGTTTGACCCAATTGGTGAAAATTGATCAACCTAGGGTGATCAATAATAATGATGTGAGATTTTGATGGGCTTGGTTCAATCCAATTTGGGTAGGATTAGAACTTAACTCAAATAGGTCAAATTGCAACTTTGGGTCAAGTGGACCAATTGGGCTTAGTTGGCTTAATTTTGGGTTGAGATTGATTTATTGAGTTTATATATGGATTTGAGATTGAAATATAAATTCAATTACAATTGGCTGGGTTTCAAATGGGTTTTGGTTCATTTGAGCATTTCAAGTAAAAGGGGTTAAGTTGGGTTTGACTTGGGTTGATTTTGGTTTGGCTTGATGATTATAGATTTCATTTATATTTATTAATATAATTGAAGGTATGATTGATTCATGAGAAAATCAATTGAATTTTGGTTTTGGAATGAAGGAATTTGGCTAAGTCTATAGAGTTGGGTCATGTGGCTTAGGTTTGAATTTTGATTTGGCTTGATTTAGTTTTGATAATTTAAATGTATATTTCATTTAAATTTGTGAAGATGATTGAAAATATGATTGATTTATGAGAAAATCAATTAAGTTTGACTTGATTTGGATTAATATTTAGCTAAGTCCATGGGATAGGTCATATGGCTTACGAAGGGTTTTGATTTAATTTGATTTAGTTTTGATCATTTGAATGTAAATTTGATTTATATTTAGGAAGATGATTGAAGATATAAATTGATTATGAGAAAATCAATTGATTTTGGATTGATTTGGATTAAAATTTTGGTAAGTCCATGGGATAGATCATATGGCTTAGGAAGGGTTTCAAGTTTGGATTTGATCATGGTCTTCAATCATTTGGTTTTGGAATTTGGGTTTGAATTTGGATTTGAATTTGATGTTTGAATTGAACTTGAGATTTGGTTTGAGAAGGTGCACATGGATTGGATTTGTTTGTAGGGTAGGTTGATTATCTGAATCCCTAAGACATAACCTAATCCTATGGTTAACCTTTCTAAGTTTTAAGGCTTAGGTTTGGTGTTTCCCTAATTTTTAGAAGTGTCTTATGACTAGGAAAGCCTTAGTGTATAGAAGACTCCTAAGTCTAAGATGGAAAGATTGAATCTGCACTCTAAAAGAGAGGTCAACAGGCCTTTGGCTCCATAGTGTTGCCTTTGGAGATAGATGATTGGAAGACCGAAGCCCAGTTTCACAGTATAAACTCGGATACATCTTCCGACACTTTTCTTGGGAGACCATGGATACATGAGAACAACATAGTTTCATTCTCTTTACATCAGTGTATGAAGTTTGTGAGAGGCGAGATCATCTATTGTGTGAAAAGAGATCTCAAGTCATTTATAGTTCAGGATGTCAGCATATACGAGGATGCAGCTTACTACCTCCCTCAAAACCAACAAGTCTATTCTCATGAACTTGGCCAAAGTTTAAAAATAAAAGAAAAAGAAAAATAAAAAGAAAAGAAAGAGAAAAAGAAAAGAAAAAAGAAAATGGAAAAGAAAATAAAAGGGAGTTGAAATAGACTTGGAGGAGGAAGTGGAGCCTGACATTAGATTCAACCCATAGTTCATTACTCCATTCGAACATATGTGCAGGATGACCTGACCTCCACCAGGAAGAGGAAGAGGTAGTTTAGAGGCAGCCCTAGGGGTGGAATACCTCCTTATTTGCCACCCAATAGAAGATATGTCCCAACTACTAGGAGTACACCTGCTATCCATATAGAATTAGAATCTAGTGTATAAGATGAGTCTTATATGGTTAGCACACTAACCAACACATCTCAATAGTAGATTCCTTTGGAGGTGACACTTGAGCCAGATAGCAATGAAGATCGGGCTCCAAAGCAAAGCATAATTGTATCCAAGTCTATATGTGAAATAGTTAGGTATCAATTGGGAACCTTAGCTATAACCCCACTATCCTCTCAAAAAGCTAAGGGTTTGGTAGTTAAGGAAGTCCCTAAGTCATCCACAGGTGTGAAGACTCAGAGGTTCTTTCTGGGAGTAGCATCCTCAAGTCAAGAAATTGATGTAGAATTAGAGGATGATTCATATAAAGATTTAATAGAATTACCTTTTGATTGTTACCCTTATGTTCATAATTTAGCAAGGAAAGGGTTAATCCCACATGGTCAAAATTCGACTACTTTGAAAGAATATGAGGAATAAATGCAAAAGCTCTCAACCAAGATCAGACTAGAATTGATAGTGGGTCCTTGATGATGATGATTACTACATAGTCATCACAAATCATTTGGAATCGATAAGTTCTTTTCAAATCACATTAACTCATATCATATGGCTTAAATTTAGATGATCTAGATGATTTTGAAATCAAAGATGCACCACCAGAGTTCAAAGAAGAGATCAGGTCAACAATCAATGAGCTCAAGGAAATTTATTTAGGAACTGAAGAAGATCCACGCTCGACATATATTAGTTCTTAATTAAATGAAATTGAAACTAATGACTTAGTTAGGCTATTGATTTATTTTAAGGATAGCTTTGCATGGAGTTATGAAGAGATGCCTGGATTGGCTCCTGATGTAGTTATCCACAAACTAGCAATAGAGCCTAATGCTAATCCTATCAAGCAAGCTCCTAGATGCATGCGATTAGACATAGAACAACAGGTCATTTATGAAGTTAAGAAGCTGATCGATGCTGGCTTCATCCGGGAAGAAAAATACCCTACCTGGTTAGTCAGCATCATCCTAGTTAAGAAAAAGAATGGCCAAATTCACATATGTGTCAATTTTATGGATTTAAATAAAGTATGTCCAAAAGATGAATTTCCATTACCAATCCCGGAGCTAATGGTGGACATTGCCTCATCTCATGCTATCTTCTCTTTCATGGATGGCTTATCTGGATATAACTAAATAAAGATGGCCCCTGAAGATGGAAGAAGCAAAATCTATTGCTATAAGGTCATTCCTTTCAGCCTTAAAAATATTGATGCTACATACCACTAGGCAATGACTCGAGTCTTTGATGAACTCATGCATCATCAAGTCGAGTGCTATGTTGATGATCTCATAGTCAAAAATAGAGAAAAAGAAGACTATCTCTTTGACTTGAAAGAAATTTTTGAATAGTTAAGACCATTTAACCTCAAAATGAATCCCCTGAAGTGTGCATTCAGAGTAGCTTCAAAACAATTCCTTTGGTTTATTGTCCGACACTGAGGAATCAAAATCATTTCGAAGAAGATCAAGGAGATATTAGAATTGCCATCCCATAAAAGTTAAACTCAACTTAGATCATTACAAGGACAGTTAGTGTATCTATGATGCTTTCTATCCAATTTATTAGGAAGATGTCAGCTATTCTTAGCACTTGTTAAAAAGGATGCTAAGTTCAAGTGAGATGACAAGTGTGAGCATGCCTTCGAAGACATCAAGCAATAATTAATGATGTCACTAATTCTACAACACTTATCCTGGCAAATCTCTCATACTATACACTACTGCATTAGATGACTCCCTTGGTGCTTTGTTGGCCCAAGTCAATGATGAAGGTAAAGAAAAGGCACTCTACTACCTCAGACCATCATCTAATCCATGCTGAGGTTAATTATCCATCCATTGAGAAGCATTTTCTAGTTTTAATCTTTGCATCCCAAAAGCTACAACACTACATGCTTCCTCATAAAGTGAACTTAATCTCTAAGATCAATCCATTACAGTATCTCATGACAGGGTCGATGTTTTCTAGAAATTTGGCTTGACGATCGATGATCCTCTCGTAGTTTGACATTACCTTCGTACATCTCTTTATGGTGAAAGGACAACTGCTACAAATTTTTTAGCAACACACCCACTTCCTACTAACTCTCAGCTTAGTGATGATCTCCCTGATGAATAATTCATGAACTTAGGGGATACTAGCATTCACCACTAGGAGATGTACTTTAATGGTGTAGCTTCCTCTCAAAGAGGAGAAGAACCATAATCTACTATTTCAGGAATGGAAAGAGTAGGAATAGTTCTCTTAATTCCAGACCGTGATGTGATGAGATTCTTATATCATTTGTCCAATCCTTGCACCAACAATGAAGCTAAATATAAGGCTCTGATTGCCGATCTGAAGATATCCATTACTCTAAGAATCTAGAATATCAACATCTTCAGGGATTCTTAGCTAGTTATCAACTAAATTGCTAGGTCCTACAAGGTTATAAAGCCTAAGCTCCATCACTACAACAAGTACACCATAGAGTTGTTGGCCCAAATCCCAGAGGTTGCTAGTTATAAGATTCCTTATTGATATTGAACTCATCAAAAAATACTCTCTTGATGGGGAGGTTGCCATTGCCAAGAAGGATGAGGAGTTAGATTTGAGGCAATCATTCATGAATTACCTAAATAAAGGCAAACTACCTCAAGAGAAATCTCAAGCCCATCAGATGAAGTAGAGAGCACTTTCCTATGCTCTTGTTGATGGTGTCTTGTTTCAACAGTCTTTCGATTATACGTGGTTACATTGTTTAGACAAGCACGAAGCCTGTAAGATTGTGACTGAGGTATACTTAGGATTATGTGGGGCCAACCAATCCGGTTCAAAAATGAAAGCCAAGATTAAGAGACTAGGATACTACTGGTCATCGATGATCAAAGATTGCATGGATACAGCTAGGCAATGCCACTAATGTCAAATAAATGATGTGGTCCTACACCAACCATCCAATATTCTACATCCTACATTGACCTCATGGCCATTCAAATGTTGTGGTACCGACATAGTGGGTCTGATTGATCCTCCTACTTCCACGGGTCAATGGTTAATCTTAGTTGCTACTAACTACTTTTCCAAATGGATGAAAATGATTCCACTTAGAGAGGTCACAACTTTGCATGTGCTCCAATTTTTTAGGAACCATATCGTATATAGGTTTGGAGTGCCTCGACGAATTATATATGATAATGGTACTACATTCAAGAGTACCGAGATCAATAACTTTGCCCGAAGACATAACATATATTGGAGATATTCTACCATCAACTACCGAGGGCAAACTGCTTAGCAGAAGCCTTCACTAAAACTCTCATCCAAATACTAAAAAGGACACTTGACAATAATAAGCGATAGTGCCATGAGCAGTTAGTTCAAGCCTTGTGAGCCTACCGCACCACATATAGAACTCCAACTCAATGTACTCCTTTCTCCTAAGTGTATGGGTCCAAAGCCGTTCTACCATTAGAAGTCCAACTCCCATCACTAAGGATAGCTGTGCGTAGCAAGATCATAATAAAGCAGAATGCCAAGTTATGGTTAGAAGATCTCAAAGTTTGGAGAAGAGAAGCCTGCGAGCATGCTAAAACCTTGAGTTGTACAAAGCTAAAATGATTCAAGCTCACAACAAGTTGGTTTGTTCTAGAGCTTTTCAAGTAAGAGAGATTATTTTGGTTTTAAGGAGACTAATTGTTGCCCGTCGTAAGATGGGAGGCAAGTTTGAACCCACTTGGGATTGTCCTTTTGCCATAGAGAAGGCATACCAAGGAAGATCTTATCAACTTATTAATCATGAGGGATAGCTCCCAATGCTTCTAACCATTGGGCTCTACTTAAAGAAATATTATAAATCATGTTTGACAATAATTATCATTAATGAAAATACCTTTTTGAATTAAATCTCTTCCATATTGAAAGTATTCTTGTTTTTGAATCCACCACGATGTGTTTAGGGTAGTTGTAAGGAGCCAGAGTGGCATCCTATCCTTCATCGATGCAAAACAAATACAAACTACATAAAAACATACAAAACAAACATATATCTTTTGTGTTGGGCTACTCTGAGTTTAGATAATGCCCAAGTGCCACTCACTCAGTCGGTGGTCTAGGTCGGGCTAACGTGCTACCCTACTAGTGTGTCACCCTAGTGGTCTTCTTGCTTTAGAGGATGTAAGTTTGCTACATTTTCCTTCTTTATTTGGCCATTGCACATTGACGAGCCCCTTGTTAGTTTGGTAGGCCTTACTGCATAGCCGATAAGCTACCTTATGTTGACTTTGTTTAAGAAGATGTGAGTCTACTATGATTGCTTCTTGGATTAGCCTTTGTGCACTACTGGGTCAAGTATATTTGAGATTTAGGATAAGTCCTCTAGCTGCTCCTTCCTTCATGACTGCTTCAAGTCTGTGTCCAATCCTTCCTCGGGGCTCCATGCTTATTAGTCATACTAGGTCAGATAGTATTTATCTGATGATAGACTATCTCGATGAGTTCGGAAAGTTGTAAACTACACTTTCTAGATTGATCATTGTACATCGATGGGCATGTTGGGTTGGTTGGTTCTCACTATGTTGATAGATACACCACTCATGTTGACTGATACACCTTAGGTTAGTTGGTTCTTGCACCTTAGGATACACCACTCATGGCAGATGTAAGTCTGCTATGCTTTCTCCTTAAGTTAGCCACCGTACACCTATAAGCTTTCTTTTCTAGGGCTCAAGATAATGGCCCTAGTAGTACCTCCCCTGTTGACACTATTTTGGATCACATCCTTCATTCCCATTTAGACACTACCCGAGTTACTATAGGATTGGACAGTTCCCCTTTCATAGTAACCACATATGTTGTTGGAGAATCCGTCCTATGGACATGTAGATTCTCCCATGGTCCAATAAATCTGAGATAGGTCAAGGCCAACATAGCTCCTTCTCAGTGTGGTCCCTAGAACACCAATAGGGTCCATGCAAACATATAAACAAAATATATATTCACTTATGGATTAGGAGGACACCACTAGCACTACTTTTTCTCAAGAAGACATCCTATGTTTAGGGCAGTGTCTGCAAATCTCCCAATAGAAATCACCTGACTACTCTTGAGTTGATATAAGTCCTCAGCGGCATTCACTCTGTAGTTTCCCCTAAGTCATATTTGATTTGTTGTGCTACCAATAGGTCACCCGAGTGGTTTTCCCCTCCTTTAAAAGATGTAAGACTGCTATGCCTTCTTTCTAGCATAGTCATTGCACACTGAAAGGCAACCCCATTGGTTGGCTAGCTCTACCCCATAGCCAGTAGAATATCCCTTTGGATTTGTAAATTTAAGATAGGACAAGTCTGATATAGCTCTTTCTCAGTGGGTCCATCACACACTGACATGGTCCATAAATTAAATCTTTTAAATTTGACTGAACTCACATCCCCAGTGGATATGCCATCAATTCAAAATCAAACTAAACTGAATAAACCATATCAAATCACATGAAATTATGATAAAATTCTTACAGACTACTTTGAGTTGACATAAGTCCCCAACGACATTCACTTAATAGTCGCCCTTGGTCAGGTTCACTATTTTGTGCATCCAACAGGTCACCCCAATTGTAGTTCCTCGCTTTGGAAGCTGTAAGTCTGCTACGCCTTCTTCCTAGCATAATCATTGCACACCGAAAGGCAACCCCTTAGGTTGGCTAGCTCTATCCCGTAGCCGGTAGAATATGCATTTGGATTTATAAACTAGTGGCAAGTCAAAGCTAATATAGCTTTTTCTCAATGGTTCCATTGCACACCAACGAGGTCCATACATTAATTTAGATTAAATTAAACCCAATCTTATTTCTCCAGTGGATTTAAATCACACCCTTCTCCTTAGTGGATCCTAAATCAAAGAAATCTAACCAGTGGAGCCAACTTAAACCAACTCCACCAATATAGTCTAAATCAAAGAAATCTAACCAATCTCTTATTCCCAATGGATACATCCCCAAAACAATTTATGAAATCAAACTCAAATCCCAATTCCCAACATATAGCTCGAACCTACTTCCCTAGTGGAAGGTTCATATTCCCGATCCCCATCGGACTTGAGCCCATATCTCTATTAGATATGCCTCCACATCAATTAAAACAAAACAAATTAAAGTCGACTTGATCTTAATCCCTGGTGGATTATAGATTCTTTTCCCCAACAGATCTTCTTTCCACAAGTCATATAATCAAATCAAATTGAAACATTATCCCCAACAATTTTTTTTCTTCTACGCCCTCGACATAGATCCCTCACATGTCATGTCCAATGCATATGTGATCCCCTAGTGGATCTCCCTCCATGTCCTTAACATGGAATTCTCACAAAATCTTATTTCTTCTCTTATGCACACCTTTAATACTTTCAAAATCTAACAATGTATTCATGCAAATTACATCATCTCAACATTATAATCAACATTTTATGATTTGTGATGGTGCAAGCTCAAACTAACTATACAATAGCATGCTAAACATATTATAGTGTAAATTAACACAATATATTATATTATAATATATGATGTTATATTATAATGTGTTGTAATATAATATATTTTCTAACATTACACCTCATTAGAATCACTTGAAAAAAAATAACAAAATTTTCTCAAAATATGAATAATGTTCATTTTGGATGTAAAATTGTTATTTTTTATTAGAAATGGTACAAAATAGCATATTTTTTGTTTTCCTTTTGGTTTGCCATGAATTTGGCTAAATTCTTCCATCTCAACCTTCAAATTAGCATTTTTGTAAGTTTTGACCCAATGTATTATAAGAAAAGTAAAACATACTAAAATGTACAATAGCATTTAGTAACACACCACCAAATTCATATATATATGTAAAGTTATATTGTTATGTACATTATATTTTAATATGCTTTCATAATATATTATCTTACATTACACCTTAAATGAATCACTTAAGCAAACAATATATAAAATTTGGTTGAAAATGAACATTTATTTTTGGATGCAAAATTCCATTCTTTTGATTAAATGACACACCATAGCACAATTATGTTCCCTAAATCTTACATTAAATTTGGCCAAATCATCTCATCCTATAAATCAATATTTTTATGAATTATACCAGTACTAACTCTACTACATCATACTATAAGAAACTAAAATATGCTAACAAACAAGTAATAATATATAATAGTATCTTTGTAATGCATGATGCTACACTATGTTATGGCATCCTATATTATATTACACTATAACATATTATATTATATTATATTGTATATCACATCATAAGGGATTGCTTAAGATAAAAAAATCATAAAATTTATCTAAACAATAAAAAACTATATATTTTAGGCATATCAGTTACATATTTTTAATTAAAATAATATATTATGATGCCAAGCTCTACCTATTATGAATTTGGCCAAATTCCACCATTTTGAAGTCTAAATAAACATTTTTATAAACAATGCTAGTGTAGGCTTGACGCATGATTGTAAAATACTAAAATTTAAAATTTGTAGAATAATATATTATGATATATGATGTTATACTATGTACAACATGTAATAGATATTTTGAACATAAAATCTTACTTTTTTACTACAAGTGGCGTAGCACCTTTGGTACTACAACCTAATTCCCACTTCAAATTTAACAAATTTCATCATCTGATTTATTAAATCAATATATTTATGATTTATATTAATATAGACAATAGGGCACAATACCATAATATACTAAAATATTTCAAAACATCTTTTAACATCCAAAAACACATCACTATAAGCTCAAATATATGATGCTAAATTATACTATAATATTTGGTATTATAATATGATTTAGGGTTAAGGTTTAGTGTATTCAAATCTCTAATAGTCAAAGGAAAGTCTCTGGAAGACATTTTCTTTAGCTACCATAACTATGTTAGGATTAGGCCACACTTTAGATCTACTCCTAATGGCATCTTCATTAAAGGTTTAGGGTTTAGTTTATTAGGGTTTAGGTTTATTTTTTAGGGTTTAGTTTAGGTTTAGGTTTAGTTTTTTTTAGGTTTTAGGGTTTTGGGGTTTAGGGTTTAAGTTTAGGGTTTTAGTTTAGGGAGAGGTTTATAGTTTAGGTTTTAGGTTTAGGAGTTTAGGGTTTAGGGTTTTAGGAGTTTAGGATTTAGTTTAGGGTTTAAGGTTTTAGTTTAAGGTTTATTTAGTATTTAAGGTTTAAGGTTTTAGGAGGTTTAGGAGGGTTTAGGGTTTGGGGTTTAGGTTTTTGGTTTAGGGTTTAAGTTTTAGTTTAGAGTTTAGGGTTTAAGATTTAAGGTTTTTTTCAAATAGAGAATAATTTCATATTCAATATTTTTTCTTTCAATTTTATCAACCAAGTAGCATCCCAAGTATTCTAAGATACAAGCAATGATATAGATAAAAAATGAGCACCCATGAAGCAAATCAAAAACCTTAGATAAGTAGAACTTTCTCTACTATAAAGACATAGTTCCATAAGCAATAGATTGGATCAGCCATTCTTTAGTTTCTCAAGTAGCAGGATCCACCAACATATCCCTGATCTCTCCCTCTACCACCACCACAACTGTAACCTCCATCCTCACCCCCTCCATAACCACTACTCGACCACCACCTCCAGATCCCCACCACCACTAGATAATTGCCTCCTTGCCTCCACTAGATCAAGATGAGCCTTTGGTGTGATGTTCTTATCATCAAGGTTCTGCCCATTCCTAGGGTTTAGGGTTAGTTTATGGTTTAGGGTTTAAGGTTTAGTGTTAGTTTAGGGTTTATGCTTTAGGGTTTAGGGTTTGGGGTTTAGGGTTTAGGGTTGTAGGTTTTAAGGTTTAGAGTTTAGGGTTTAGGGTTTAGGGTTTACAATTTTAGGGTTTAGGATTTAAGGTCTAAAGTTTAGGGTTTTAGGGTTTGGGGTTTAGGGTTGTAGGTTTAGGGTTTAGTGTTTAGGATTTAGGGTTCAGGGTTTAGGGTTAATTTTAGGGTTAGGGTTTATTTTTTCTATTTTTATTTTTATTTTTTATTTTAAATTAAGTAAACTTGAAGGTCTTGGTTTATTTAGCTTATTTTTAATTTATTTGAGTTTATTTTATTTTTTATTTTTTATTTAATTTACTTTATTTATTTTAAGTTTATTTATTTTAGTTTATTTTTTAGGTTTAGGTTTATTTTTAAGTTGAGTTCTACTTTTATTTTTATTATTAGGTTTAGGTTTTATTTCTTATTTTTAGGTTTAAGTTTAGGCTTTCATTTATTTTTTTAAGTTTAGGTTTTAGG
Organism: Cymbidium sinense; assembly: GCA_021442155.1. Classification (NCBI taxonomy): domain Eukaryota; kingdom Viridiplantae; phylum Streptophyta; class Magnoliopsida; order Asparagales; family Orchidaceae; genus Cymbidium; species Cymbidium sinense. The sequence continues at coordinate 16,301,063 of CM038214.1, forward strand.
TTTTTATGTTAGGTTTTTTTAGGTTTTATTTTTTTAGTTTAGGTTTAGGTTTATTTTTAGTTTATTTTAGTTTATTTAGTTTAGGTTTAGGTTTAGGTTTAGTTTATTTTAGGTTTAGGTTAGGTTTTATTTTATTTTAGTTTATTTTAGTTTATGTTTAGGTTTATTTTATTTTATTTATTTTATTTTTATTTTAGGTTTAGTTTTTTTAGTTTAAGGTTTAGGTTTTACTTTTTATTTATTTTTAAGTTTTATTTTTTAGTTTTATTTCTTAAGTTTAGGTTTTTATTTAGTTTTTATTTTTTTTTTTTTATTTTAAGTTTAGTTTTTATTTTATTTGGGTTTTTTATTTTTAATTTATTTTAGTTTAGTTTTTATTTTTATTTTTTTCTTTTTTAGGTTTAGGTTTAGGTTTTAGTTTAGGTTTTTATTTTATTATTTATTTTTATTTTATTTTGGCTTAGGTTTTTTATTTTTTATTTTTCTAGTTTGTATTTAGTTTAGGTTTAGGTTTTAGGATTTTAGGGTTTAGGGTTTAGGGTTAGTTTATGATTTAGGTTTTTGGGTTTAGGCTTTAGGTTTTAGGTTTAGGGTTTATGGTTTAGTTTAGGGTGTAGGGTTTAAGGTTTTTTTTTTAACTGAGAACAAATTTAGATTCAACATTTATTCTTTTCAATTTCATCCAAGTAGCCAAAATTTTCTAAGACATAAGCGATGACATAGATAAAAATGAGCACATATAGGGTTGTAGGTTTAGGGTTTATTTTTAAAATTAAGTAAACCGATAGGTTTAGATTTATTTAGTTTATTTTTTTATTTATTTAGTTTTGTAATTTTATTTTAGGTTTATTTCTTTTAGTTTAGGTTTTTTATTTTAATTTATTTTTTAAGTTTAGGTTTATTTTTTAGTTGAGTTTTATATTTATTTTATTTTTTAGGTTTAATTTTTTATTTTTTATTTTAGGTTTAGGTTTTTTTTTTTTTTAGGTTTAGTTTAGGTTTTATTTTACATTTATTTTAGGTTTATTTTTTTTTTAGTTTAGGTTTATATTTATTTTAGTTTATTTTATTTTATTTAGTTTAGGTTTAGGTTTAGGTTTACCTTATTTTAGGTTTAGGTTTAGGTTTTATTTATTTTAGTTTAGTTTATTTTAGTGTAGGTTTAGGTTTATTTTATTTTGTTTATTTTATTTTATTTTAGTTTAGGTTTTCTTAGTTATGGGTTTAGGTTTTTATTTTTTATTTATTTTAGTTTTATTTTGAGTTTTTTTAGGTTTAGGTTTTATTTTATTTTATTTTATTTTATTTTAGGTTTATTTTATTATTATTTTATGTTTAGTTTATTTTAATTAGGTTTTATACTTAGGTTTATTTTATTTTTTAGTTTAGGTTTTATTTAATTTATTTTAGTTTTTTTTTAAATTTTTTAGGTTTAGGTTTAGGTTTTTTATTTTATTTTATTTATTTAAGTTTAAGTTTATTTATTTATTTTTATTAAGTTTTATTTAGTTTAGGTTTAGGTTTTTTTCGTTTTAGGGTTTAGGGTTTAAGGTTTAGGGTTTAGGTTTTATGGGTTTAGGGTTTAGGGTTTAGGGTTTAGAGGTTTAGGGTTTAGGGTTAGGGTTTAGGGTTAAGGTTTAGGTTTAGGTTTTGTTCATTTAGTTTAGGTTTTGAGGTGTATAGTTTTAAGTTTAGGGTTTTAGTTTAAGGTTTAGGTTTAGTGTTTAGATTTAGTTTAGGGTTTTTTAGGGTAGGGTTTAGTTTAGAGTTTTATAGTTTAGGTTTAGTTTAGGTTTAAGGTTTAAGTTTAGGGTTTTGTGTTTATGATTAGGATTTAGGTTTAGTTAGGTTAGATTTAGGGTTAGTTTAGGTTAAGGTTTAGTTTAGTTAGTTTAGGTTTAGGGTTTAGTTTAGTTTAGGGTTATTTTTTTAGTTTAGGGTTTAGGTTTAGATTTAGTTTAGGGTTTTAGTTTATGGTTTATGGTTTTTTTTAAATTAAATAAACAGGTTTAGTTTATTTAGTTTATTTTGTTTATTTTTTATTTATTTTAGTTTATTTTATTTTTAATTTTATTTAGGTTTATTTTTTATTTTTATTTAGTTTAGTTTTATTATTTTAGTTTTTGTTTTTTATTTTAGTTTATTTTTTAGGTTTAGGTTTATGTTTATGCTTATTTTTTAGTTTAGTTTAATTTTTATTTTATTTTTCATGTTTAGGTTTTAATTTTATTTTTAGGTTTAGGTTTAGGTTTCTATTTTGTTTTTTTAGGTTTAGGTTTTAGGTTTATTTTTAGGTTATATTTTTTTAGTTGAGATTTAGGCTTATTTTTAGTTTATTTTAGTTTAATTAGTTTAATTTAGGTTTGGTTTTGGTTTAGTTTATTTTAGGTTTAGGTTTTTATTTAATTTAGTTTAGTTTATTTTAGTTTAGGTTTAGGTTTATTTTATTATGTCAATTTAATTTTTATTTTACATTTAGGATTTTTTTAGTTTAGGGTTAAGGTTTTATTTTTTATTTATTTTTACATTTTATTTTTATGTTTAAGTTTTTATTTATTTTTTATTTTATTTTAGGTTTATTTTATTTTTATTTTACATTTAGTTTTTATTTTATTTAGGTTTTCTATTCTTAGTTTTATTAATTTTTTTGGTTTAGTTTAAGTTTTTATTTATTTTATTTTAGTTAATTTTTATTTTGTCTCTTATTTTTCTTTTAGGTTTAGGTTTAAGTTTTAATTTATGATTTTATTTTATTTATTTATTTTTTAGGTTTAGGTTTATTTGTTTATTTTATTATTAGGTTTTATTTAGTTTAGGTTTACATTTTTAGGGTTTAAGGTTTAGGGTTTACGGTTTGGGGTTTAGGGTTTAGGGTGTAGGGTTTAGCGTTTAGGATTTATGGTTCAGAGTTTTGGGTTTTAGGGTATAGGGTTTAAGGTTTAGGGTTTAGGGTTTAGGTTTTAGGTCTAAGGTTCAGGTTTTAGTTTAGGGTTTAGGGTTTTTTTTAAATAGAGAATAAATTGATATTCAACATTTCTTCTTTTCAATTTTATCAACTAAGTAACACACCAAGTTTTCTAAGACACAAGCGATGACATAGATAAAAAAATAAGCACATATAGAGTAAATTTAAAACCCTAGATAACTATAATCATTCTACTATAAAGACATAGTTCCATAAGTAGAAGATGGATCGTCATTCATGTTTCTCGGTTCCCATGAACCATCCGTCTCTCAGCGTGATCCACCACCATGGCTGTAAACTCCATCGCTCCTCTGGGCTCCATATCCTCCATTGTTCCATATCCACCCGGCCTCAGATCCCCCACCATTGTGATAACCAACGCCTAGCCTCCACCACAGATCTGGTGAGCACGGTTGACAATGTTCACCCGTCAAGGTTTGACATTCTTTAGGTTTAAGTTTATTGGGTTTTATGGTTTAGATTTATTTTTAATTTATTAAGTTACTTTAGGTTTAGGTTTAGGTTTAGGTTTGGTGTTTAGGTTAGGTTTAGTTTAGTTTAGGGTTGAGTTTTATGATTTATGCTTTTAGGGTATAGAGTTTAGGTTAGGGTTTAGGGTTTATAGTTTTAGGATTTAGAGATTTAGGGTTTAGGAGTTTAAATTTAGTTTTAGGGTTTAAGGTTTAGGTTTATATTAGTCAGGTTAAGGTTATTGGGTTGGATTTAGGTTTAGGTTTAAGTTTTAGTTTAGGGTTTAGGGTTTAGGGTTTAGGTTTCATGGTTTAGAGTTTAGTGTTTAAGGTTTATAGTCAGGGTTAGGTTTAGGGTTTAAGTTTATACTTTAGGATTTAGGGTTTAGGATTTAGTTTAGGGTTAGTTTAGGGTTTAGGTTTATAGTTTGGGGTTTAGTGTTTTTTAGGGTTTAGGGTTGTTTAGGTTTAGGGCTTAGGGTTTATTTAGGGTTTAGGTTAGTTTTGGATTTATGGTTTAGGTTTATTTAGGATTTAGGATTTAGGGTTTATTTTAGGTTAGTTTTTTTTTTAATTTAGTTAGGTTTAGTTTATTTAGTTTATTTATTTTATTTTATTTATTTTAGTTTAGGTTTTTTATTTTGTTTATTTTTTTAGGTTTATGTTTATTTTTTTTTAGTTATTTTTTTTATTTTATTTTTATGTTTAGGTTTATTTTTTTATTTTAGGTTTAGGTTTAGGTTTTTATTTTATTTTTCTAGGTTTAGATTTTAGGTTTTTCTTTTAGGTTTATTTTTAGGTTTTATTTTGTTTAGTTTTAGGTTTATTTTCAGTTTATTTTATTTTATTTAGTTTAGGGTTTAGGTTTAGTTTATTTAGGTTTAGGTTTATTTATTTTAGGTTAGTTTATTTTAGTTTTAGGTTTATTTTATTTTGTTTACTTTTGGTTTAGGTTTTTTTTAGTTTAAGGTTTAGGTTTTATTTTTTATTTATTTTGAAGTTTATTTTTAGGTTTAGGTTTTAATTATTTTTTATTTTTTTATTTATAGGTTTATTTTATTTTTATTTTTATTTAGTTTTATTATATTTAGGTTTTAGGTTTATTTTATTTTTTTAGTTTAGTTTATGTTTTATTTAGTTTATTTTAGTTTAGTTTTATTTTGATTTTATTTTATTTTTTGTTTAGGTTTAGGTTTAGGTTTAGGTTTAGGACTTTATTTTAGTTTAGGTTTTATTTTATTTTTTATTTATTATTTTATTTATGTTTAGGTTTACTTACTTATTTTATTTTTAGGTTTTAATTTGTTTAGTTTTAGTTTTTTAAACTTTTAGAGTTTAAGATTTAGGGTTTGGGGTTTGGGGTTTAGGGTTTAGGGGTTGTAGGTTTTAGGGGGTAGGGTTTAGGTTTAGGTTTAGGTTTTGTTTAGGGTTTTAGGTTTAGGGTTTAGGGTTGTAGGTTTAGGGTTCAAGGTTAGGTTAGTTTAGGGTTAATTAGTCTAGTTTTAGGTTTAGGTTTTAATTTTAGATTTAGGGTTGGTTTAGGGTGTATTTAAGAATTTAGTGTTTAGGTTAGTTTTAGAATAGGGTTTGGGGTTTAGAGTTTAGGATTTAGGGTTTAGGGTTATTTTTCTAAATCAAGTAAACTACTAGGTTTAGGTTTATTTAATTTATTCAGTTTAATTTTAATTTATTTTAGTTTATTTTATTTTTCTATTTAGGTTTATTATTTATTTTTATTTAGTTTAGTTTACTTAGTTTAGTTTAGGTTTTTTATTTAAGTTATTTTTTAGGTTTAGGTTTATGTTTGTGTTTATTTTTTAGTTTAGTTTTATTTTTTTATTTTTTATTTTTAGGGTTTTATTTTATTTTTTTAGGTTTAGGTTTTATGTGTTTCTTTTAGGTTTATTTTAGGTTTTATTTTTTTAATTTAGGTTTAGGTTTATTTTAGCTTATTTTATTTTATTTAGTTTAGGATTTAGGTTCAATTTATTTTAAGTTCAAGTTTAAGTTTTATTTATTTTAGTTTATTTTATTTTAGTTTAGGTTTAGGTTTAGTTAATTATACTTATTTTAGGTTTTATTTTTTATTTATTTTTAGGTTTATTTTTTAGGTTTAGGTTTTTATTTAGTATTTATTTTATTTTATTTTAGGATTATTTTATTCTTATTTTATATTTAGTTTTTATTTTATTTAAGTTTATTATATTTTGATTTATTTTGTTTTGTAATTTAGTATAAGTTTTTATTTATTTTATTTTAGTTTAGCTTTTATTTTTCTATTTTATTTTATTTTTTATTTAAGTTTAGGTTTAGATTTAGGTTTAGGTATAGGTTTTAGTTTAGAATTTTTTTAATTTTATTTTTTTTATTTCATTTAGTTTTAGGTTTATTTATTTATTATTTACATTTTAGGTTTATTTAGTTTAGGTTTAGGTTTTTTGTTTTTTTAAGGTTTAGGATTTAGGTTTAAGGGTTTGGTGTTTAGGTTTAGGGTTTAGGGTTGTAAGTTTTAGGGTTTAGGATTATGGTTTAGGGTTTAGGGTTTAGGGTTTAGCATTTAGGTTTTAGGGTTTTAGGGTTTAAGGTTTAAGGTTTTAAGGTTTAGGGAGGGTTTAGTGTTGTAGGTTTAGGGTTGAGATTTAGGGTTAGGGTTTTTTTTAATTTATTTTAATTTTTAGGTTTATTTAGTTTATTTTGGTTTATTTTTATTTATTTTAATTTATTTTTGTTTTTATTTTTATTATTTTTTAGTTTAGTTTATTTATTTTAGGTTTATTTATTTTAGTTTAGGTTTTTTATTTTAGTTTATTTTTTAGGTTAGGTTTAGGTTTATTTTTTAAGTTTAGTTTTATTTTTTATTTGTAGGTTTAGCTTTAGGTTTTTATTTTAATTTTTTAGGATTAGGTTTTATGTTTTTAGTTTAGGCTTACATTTTTTAAGTTTATTTCATTTTATTTAGGCTTTAGGTTTAGGTTTGTTTTAGGTTTATTTATTTTAGTTTAGTTTATTTTAGTTTAGGTTTTAGGTTTATTTTATTTTTATTTTAAGTTTATGGTTTTTTAGGTTTATTTTTTTTTTATTTATTTTTAGGTTTTATTTTTGGGTTTATTTTTTTAGGTTTGGATTTTTATTTAGTTTTTATTTTATTTTATTTTAAGTTATTTTTATTTTTATTTTAGGTTTAGTTTTTATTTTATTTAGGTTTTATTTATTTTAGTTTAGTTTAGGGTTTTATTTATGTTATTTTAATTTTATTTTTATTTTTTATTTTATTTTCTTTTTAGGTTTAGGTTTATATTTAAGTTTTAGTTTAGATTTTTATTTAATTTAATTTTTATGTTATTTTAGTTTATGTTAATTTATTTATTTTACTTTTATGTTTTATTTAATTTAGGTTTAAGTTTTTTAGCTTAGATTTAGGGTTTAGGGTTTAGCATTTAGGGTTTACGGTTAGTTGAGGGTTTAGGGTTTGGGGATTAGGGTTTGGGGTTTAAGGTTTAGGGTAATAGGGTTTAGGGTTTAGGGTTTAGGATTTTTAGGGTTTAGGGTTTAGCGTTTAGGGTTTCGACTTTAGGTCTAGGGTTCAGGTTATAGTTTAGTGTTTAGGGTTTTTAGTTTTTTTTTTAGAGAAAATTTAGATTCAACATTTGTTCTTTTTTGATTTCATCAAGTAACACTATTCACAAGTGATGACATAGATAAAAGTTAGTAGGATAGAGCAAATCAAAACCCTAGATAACTGAGCGCCACTAGTGTAAAGACACAGTTCCATAGCGATTAGATGGTCATTCCTCGTTTCTCCGGTTCCCATTAGAACCACGCCTCTCAGTGGCGGGATCCACCATCACATCCAGATCTCTCCCTCCATCACCACCAAAGGCTAAGCTCGCTCCTCCACCGATAAGCACCAGCACACCACCTCCATTTCCACTGGCACCTCAGATCGACCACCATTCGATAGCCACCTTTGCCATAGCCTCCACAGATCTAGGCCGATCTGGTTGATGGTCATGTTCTGGCGACATGGTTACGCCCATTCTTAGGAATTAGTTTTAGGTTTTGGTTTATTAGGTTTAGGGTTTAGCTTTATTTTTAATTTAGTTACTAGATTTAGGTTTAAGGTTTGGGGTTTAGGGTCTAGGTTTTAGAATTAGGGTTTAGGGTTTAGGGTTTAGGGTTTAAAGTTTAGGGTATATGGTATAGGGTTTAGGGTTTAGGGTTTAGGGTTGTAGGTTTATGGTTTAGGGTTAGTTTAGGGTTTAGGGTATTTTTACAAAATTAAAGTATATGTTTAGGTTTTTTAGTTTACTTAGTTTATTTATTATTTATTTTAGTTTATTTTATTATTTATTTTTTTTTTATTTTTATATAGTTTAGTTTATTTATGTTAGGTTTATTAATTTAAGTTTAGGTTTTTATTATAATTTATCTTTTAGGTTCAGGTTTAGGTCAAGGTTTATTTTTTAGTTGAGTTTTAATTGTATTTTAAGTTTTTGGTTTAGGTCTTCAGGTCTTTAGTGTTTAGGGTTTAGGGTTTAGGGTTTAGATTTTAGGGTTTAAGATTAGTTTAGGGTTTAGGGTTTAGGGTAGGGTTTTTTTTTTAGGGTTTAGGGTTTAGGGTTTTAGGGTTTAGGGTTTAGGGTTATAGGTTTAGGGTTTAGGGTTTAGGGTTTAGGGTTTAAGGTTTAGGGTTTAGGATTTAGAGTTTAGGGTTTAGGGTTTATTGTTTAGGGTTTTTTTTAATTAAGTAAACCGGTAGGTTTAAGTTTATTTAGTTTATTTAGTTTCTATTTAATTTATTTTTTTATATTTCTTTTTATTTTTATTTAGGTTTATTTTTTATTTTTATTTAGTTTAATTTATTTATTTTAGGATTATTTATATTAGTTTAGGTTTTTTTTTTTTTTTAGTTTTTAGGTTTAGGTTTAGGTTTATGCTTATTTTTTTAGTTAAGTTTTATTTTTATTTTATTTTTTAGGTTTAGGTTTTATATTTATATTTTTACATTTAGGTTTAGGTTTTTATTATTTTAGGCTTAGGTTTTAGGTTTTTATTTTAGGTTTATTTTTAGGTGTTATTTTTTAGTTTAGGTTTAGGTTTTTCTTTAGTTTATTTTATTTTATTTATTTAGGTTTAGGTTTTGGTTTAGTTTATTTTAGGTTTAGGATTAAGTTGTATTTATTTTAGTTTAGTTTATTTTAGTTTAGGTTTAGGATTTATTTATTTTGTTTATTTTATTTTTATTTTAGGTTTAGGTTATTTTTATTTAGGGTTTAGGTTTTATTTATTATTTATTTTTAGGTTTATTTTTGAGGTTTATGTTTTTATTTAGTTTATATTTTATTTTATTTTAGGTTTGTTATATTTTTATTTTACATTTAGTCTTTATTTTTTTTAGGTTTTTCATTGTTCGATTTATTTTATTTTTTAGTTTAATTTAGGTTTTATTTTTTTTATTTTAGTTTATTTTTATTTTTATTTTATTTTTTTTTAGGTTTAGGTTTAGGTTATAGTTTAATATTTTATTTTATATTATTTATTTTATTTTCTTAGGTTTAGGTTTATTTATTTATTTTATTACTAAGTTTTATTTAGTTTAGGTTTAAGTTTTTAGGTTTTTAATGCTTACGATTTAGGGTTTAGGGTTTTGGGTTTTGTAGTTTAGGGTTTATGGTTTTAGGATTTAGGTTTTAGGGTTTAGGGTTTAGGGTTTAGGGTTTAGGGTTTAGGGGTTAGGGTTTTTAGGGTTAAGGGTTTAGGGTTTAAGTTTTAGGTTTTAGGTCTAGGGTTCAATTTTTAGTTTAACATTTAGGATTTTTGGTTTTTTTTTTTCGAGAACAAAATTAGATTTAACTTTTCTTCTTTTCAATTTCATCAAGCAATTAACACACCAAGTTAAGACTCAGCGATGACATAGATAAAAAAATGAGCATAGAGATTTCAAAAGCCATAGATAGTTAGAATCGTCTCTACTATAAAGACATAGTTGCATTAGCAGTAGTTCAGACGGCGTTCTTCAATTTCTCCAGTTCCCCTCAGAACCACCCCGGCTCTCTAGTAGCGAGATTCACCATCAACACACCGATCTCTTACTCTGCCACTATGATAATTGTAACCTCCATCTCCCCTCCATAACCACCCTTGACCACCACCACCTCTATCCACTAGCTCCTCTAGATCCCCACCACCACCCGATAACCGGCATGCCTTCACCTCCAGATCTAAACGGATCCTAGTTGATGATGATGTTCTTACCACCATGATTCTGCCCATTCTTAGGGTTTAGGTTTATTAGGTTTTATGGTTTAGGTTTATTCTTTAATTTATTAAGTTACTTTAGGTTTAGATTTAGGGTTTGGCTTTTAGGGTCAGGATTTAGGTTTTAGGGTATAAGGTTTAAGGTTTAGGGTTTAATCTTTAGATTTTAGGGTTTTGGGGTTTATGCTTTTAGGGTTTAGGGGTTTAGGGCTATGGTTTAGGGTTTAGGGTTTTAGGGTTTTAGGGTTTATGGTTTAGGGTTAACTTTTAGGGTTTTGGGTTTAGGGTTTAGTGTTTAGGCTTTAGGGATTAGGGTTTTGAGGGTTTTAGTTTAGGGTTCAAGGTTAGTTTAGGGTTTAGGGTTTAAGGTTTTTAGGGTTTAGGGTTAAGGGTTTAGGGTTAATTTAGGTTGATTTTAGGTTTATAGTTTAGTTTATTTAGGAGTTAGGGTTAGGGTTTAGGGTTTAGGGTTTAGAGTTTAGGGTTAGTTAGCAGTTTAGGGTTTAGGGTTTAGGGTTTGGGGTTTTTTAGGGTTTAGTGTTTAGGATTTGAGATTATAGGTTTAGGGTTTTGGATTTAGCTTTTAGGGTTAGTTTTAGGGTTTAAGGTTTAGGGTTTAGGGTTTAGCATTTAGGATTTAGGGTTTAGGGTTTAGGGTTTTTTTCTTAAAATTATATAAACTGGTAGGTTTAGGCTTATTTAGTTTATTTAGTTAATTATTTATTTATTTAAGTTTATATATTTTTATTTTTATTTAGGTTTATTTCTAATTTTTATTTAGTTTAGTTTATTTATTTTAGGTTTATTTTTTTAGTTTAGGTTTTATATTTTATTTAATTTTTTAGGTATACATTTAGGTTTATGTTTATCTTTTAGTTTAGTTTTATTTTTATTTTATTTTTTATGTTTAGGTTTTATTTTTTTTTTATAAGTTTAGGTTTAGGTTTTTATTTTATTTTTTTATGTTTAGGTTTTAGGTTTTTCTTTTAGGTTTATTTTTAGGTTTAAGTTTATTTTTAGTTTATTTTAGTTCATTTAGTTTAGGGTCTAGGTTTAATTTATTTTAGGTTTAGGTTTTATTTAGTTTAGTTTAGTTTATTTTAGTTTAGGTTTATGTTTATTTTATTTTGTTTATTTTAGGTTTAGGTTTTTTTTAGTTTAGGGTTTACATTTTATTTTTTATTTATTTTTAGATTTATTTTCTAGGTTTAGTTTTATTTAGTTTTTATTTTATTTCATTTTAGGTTTATTTTATTATAATTTTATGTTTAGTTTTTATTTTATTTAGGTTTTTTATTTTTAGGCTTATTTTATTTTTAGTTTAGTTTAGGTTTTTATTTATTTTATTTTAGTTTAGTTTTTATTTTTATTTTATTTTATTTTACATTTAGGTTTAGGTTTAGTTTAGGTTTATGTATAGGTTTAAGTTTAGGTTTTATTTTATTTTGTTTTATTTTATTTAAGTTTAGGTTTTATTTATTATTTTATTTTTAGGTTTTATTTAGTTTAGGTTTAGGTTTTGGTTTTAGGGTTAAGAATTTATGGTTTAAGGTTTGGGGTTTAGGGTTTAAGGTTTAGGGTTGTAGGTTTTATGGTTTAGGGTTTAGAGTTTAGGGTTTATGGTTTAGGGTTTTAGGGCTTAGGGTTCAGGGTTAAGGATTTATGGTTTTATGGTTTTGGGTTTAGAGAGTAGGATTTAGTGTTTAGGGTTTAGGGTTTATTGTTTTAGGGTTTATGCTTTTAGGTTTTAGGATTCTAGTTTAGGGTTTAGCGTTTAGGGTTTTTTAGGGTTTAGGGTTTAGGGTTTAGGGTCGTAGGTTTATGGTTTAGGGTTTATGATCCAGGGTTTAGAGTTATTTTTAGGTTTATTTGGTCTATTTAGTTTATTGAGCTTTTTATTTATTTATTTTAGTTTACTTTATTTTTTAAATTTTATTTAGGTTTATTTTTTATTTTTATTTAGTTTAGTTTATTTATTTTAGGTTTATATATTTTAGTTTAGCTTTTTTATTTTAGTTTATTTTTATGTTTATGTTTATTTTTTAGTTGAGTTTTATTCTTATTTTATTTTTTAGGTTTCAGTTTTTATTTTTTTAGGGTTTACGATTTTAGGTTTAGGGTTTATGGTTTAAGGTTTTAGGGTTTAGGGTAAGGGTTTAAGGTTTAGGGTTTAGGGATTAGTGTTTAGGCTTTAGCGTTTAGGATTTTTAAGGTTTAGGGTTTAGGGATTAGGGTTTAAAGTTTTGGGTTTGGGGTTTATGGATTTAGAGTTTGGGTTTAGGGTTTAGGGTTGTAGGTCAAGGGTTTAGGGTTAGTTTTAAGGTTTAGGGCTAGGGTTTTCTTTATTATTTTTTATTGTTATATTTTTTTATTTTTAGGGTTTAGGGTTTAGTGTTTAGGTTTAGGTTTTAGGTTTAGGGTTCAGGTTTTAGTTTAGGTTTATTTTTAAATTAATTAAACTAGTAGGTTTAGGTTTTTTTTCAGTTTATTTTGTTTATTTTTTATTTTCATTTAGTTTATTTTATTTATATTAGATTTATTTATTTTAATTTATTTTTTGGTTTAGGTTTAGGTTTATGTTTATTTTTTAGTTTATTTTTATTTTTATTTTTATTTTTAGGTTTTTATTTAAATGTTTTAGGTTTAAGTTTTAGGTATTTATTTTAATTTATTTTCTGGTTTTTTTTTTAATTTAGGTTTAGGTTTATTTTTAGTTTATTTTATTTTATTTAGATTATCATTTAGGTTTAGTTTATTTTAGGTTTAGGTTTAGGTTTTATTTATTTTAATTTAGTTTACTTTAGTTTAGGTTTATTTTATTTTATTTATGTTAGGTTTTGGTTTGTTTTTAAGTTTAAGGTTTAGGTTTTATATTTTATTTATTTTTAATTTAATTCTTATTTTATTTTATTTTAGGTTTATTTTATTTTTATTTTTTGTTTAGTTTTTATTTTATTTAGGTTTTTTATTTTTAGGTTAATTTTATTTTATTAGTTTAGTTTATGTTTTAATTTATTTTATTTTTAATTTTATTTTATTTTTAGCTTTAGGTTAAGGTTTAGGTTTTAGTTTAGGTTTTTATTTTATTTTATTTTTTTTATTTTATTTGGGCTTAGGTGTTTTTATTTATTTTATTTTTAGGTTTTATTTAGTTTAGGTTATGGTTTTTACATTTTTTGGGTTTAATGTTTATGGTTTATGTTTTAGGGTTTAAGATTTGGGGTTGTAGATTTTAGGGTTTAAGGTTATGTTTTTTATATATTTTAAATTTTTTTTATTTTTAGGGTTTTGGGTTTTGTGTTTATGGATTAGGGTTTAGGTTTAGGTTTTAGTTTAGTGTTTAGGGTTTTTTTTTTTATAACAAAGAACACATTGATTCAATATTTCTTCTTTTTCTTTTCATCAAAGTAACACAAGTTTTCTAAGACTCAAGCGATGACATAGATAAAAATGAGCATGCATAGAGCAAAACCCTAGATAACTAGAACCTTTGTTGTAAAGATGTAGTTGCTTAGCAGCGGTCGGATCGTTCTTGATTTCTTTAGTTCCCATCTGGACCACCCTGACCTCTCGAGTAGCGGGATCCACCATCATATCCCCAATTTTCCCTCCATGACCTATACCTTCATCGCTCCTCTCACCACCACCTCGATATCCACGGCATCTCAGATCCCCACCATGCGATAATGCCTCACCGCCTTCATAGCTAGATGGGGAACACGGTTGTGATGATATTCGTAGTCAAGGTTACGCCCATTCTTAGGGTTTATGTTTAGGTTTAGGTTTATTAAATTTTAAGGTTTAGGTTTTTTTTAATCATTTAGTATTTTAGGTTTAGGTTTAGGGTTTAGGATTTAGGGTTTAGTGTTTAGGGTTTAGTTTTAGGGTTTAGGGATTAGGGTTTAGGATTTGGGGTTTAGGGTTTTAGGGTTTATTCTTTTAGGGATTAGGGTTTAGCATTAGGGTTTATGGTTTAGGGTTTAGGGTTTAGGGTTGTAAGTTTAGTGTTATAGGTTTAGGGTTAGGGTTTTTTTATTTTTTATTTTTATTTTTTATTTTTAGGGTTTATGTTTGAGGTTAGGGTTTAGGTTTTAGTTTAGTGTTTAGTGTTTTGGTTTTGTAGAGATTAAATTCAGACTCAACATTTCTTATTTTCGATTTCATCAACCAAGTAACACACCAAGGTTTCTAAGAGCCAAGTCACGACATAGATAAAAATGAGCATGCATAGAGCAAATAAAAAACTCTTGATAACTAGAACCATCTCAACTGTAAAGGGATAGTTCCATGAGTAGCAAATCGTACTGGTCATTCTTCAATTTCCTCTAGTTCCCATCAGCACCACCCTGGCCTCTCGAGTAGCAGGATCCACCATGATATCCCTATTCTCTCCCCTCCTTCCACCTGTAGCTCCTCCTCCCTCCAAAACCACCACTACTCGACCACCACCTCCATATCCTTGCACCTCAGATCTGCACCACTGATAACCTTGCCTGCCTTAGCCTCCCAGATCTAGGCGAGCACGGTTGTGATGATGTCCTCCATCAAGGTTTTGATTCATAGGGTTTTGGTTTAGGTTTATTAGCTTTTAGGGTGTAGGTATATTTTTAATTTATTTAATTAGGTTTAAGTTTAGGGTTTATGGTTTAGGGTTAGGGTTTAGGGTTTAGGGTTTAGGGTTTAGGTTTTAAGGTTTATGATTTTAGAGTTTAGGGTTTAGGGTTAGGGCTTAGGGTTTAGGGTTTAGGATTTAGGATTTAGGGTTTAAAGTTTAGGGTTTACAATTTTTTAGGGTTTTGGGTTATAGGTTTACTATCGTAGGTTTAGCATTTATGGTTAGGGATTATTTAATTTTTTTGTTTATAGGGTTTAGGGTTTAGGGTTTAGGGTTGTAGGTTTAGAGTTTTAGGTTTGAAGATTAGGGTTTAGGGTTAGTTTTAGGGTTTAGGTTTAGAATTTAGGGTTTATGGTTTTTTTAAAAAAAAATTAAGTAAACCTATAGGTTTAGGTTTATTTAGTTTACTTAGTTTATTTTTATTTTATTTAGTTTATTTTTATTTTATTTAGTTATTTATTTTAGGTTTTTTGTCTTTTAGTTTATTTTTTAGGTTTAGGTATAACTTTTAGTTGAGTTTTACTTTTATTTTATTTTTTAGATTTAGTTTTTTAGGTTTATAGGGCTTAGGGTTTTGGGTTTTGGGTTTTAGGATTTAAGTTTTAGGGTTAATGGTTTAGGGTTTATGGTTTAGGATTAGGGTTTATGGTTTAGTTTTTAGGGTTTATGGCCTAAGATTTAGGGTTTAAGGTTTTTAGGGTTTAGGGTTTAGGGTTTGGGGTGTAGGGTTTAGGGTTTTGGGTTTGGAGTTTAGGGCTTTAGGTTTTAGGGTTTAGGGTTTAGGGTTGTAGGTTTAGGGTTTAGGGTTAGTTTTAGGGTTTAGGGTTTAGGGTTAAGGATTTTCTTTTTTTTTTTTTATTTTTAGGGTTTAGGGTTTAGGGTTTAGGTTTTAGGTTTAGCATTGATTTAGTTTAGGTTTTCAAATTAAGTAAAGTCATAAACTAGGAAGATTTATTTGGTTTATTTTTTAATTATTTTAGTTTATTTTATTTATTTTTTATTTATTTATTTTAGTTTAGGTTTCTTATTTTAGTTTGTTTTTTAAGGTTTAGGTTCAAGTTTATGTTTATTTCTTAGTTTATTTTTATTTTTATTTTATTTTTTAGGTTTACATTTTTTATTTTATTTTTAGGTTTAGGTTTAGGTTTTTATTTTATTTTTTTTTGGTTTAGGTTGTAGGTTTTATTTTAGGTTTATTTTTAAGTTTTATTTTTTAGTTTAGGTTTATGTTTATTTTTAGTTTATTTTATTTTATTTAGTTTAGGGTTTAGGTTTAGTTTATTTTAGGTTTAGGTTTAAGTTTTATTTATTTTAGTTTTGATTTAGGTTTATTTTATTTTGTTTATTTTAGGTTTAGGTTTTTTTTTAAGTTTAAGGTTTAGGTTTTATTTTTTATTTATTTTTAGGTTTTATTTTTAGGTTTAGGTCTTTATTTAGTTTAAATTTTTTTAATTTTAGGTTATTTTTTATTTTGGTTTTTTGTTTAATTTTTATTTTATTTAGGTTTTTATTTTTAGGTTTATTTTATTTTTTAGTTTAGTTTATGTTTTTATTTATATTATTTTAGTTTAGTTTTATTTTTATTTTATTTTATTTTAGGCTTAGGTTTATGTTTAGGGTTTAGTTTAGGTTATTATTTTATTTTATCTTTTTATTTTATTTAGATTTAGGTTTTTTTATTTATGTTATTTTTAGGTTTTATTTAGTTTAGGAATAAGTTAGTAGGTTTTTAGGGTTTAGGGTTTATGGTTTAGAGTATTCGGTTTAGGGTTGTAGGTTTTAGGTTTATTGTTTAGGGTTAGGTTTTTTAATTTTTTAATTTTTTATTTTTAGGGTTTAAGTTTTAGGGTTTAGGGTTTAAGGTTTCAGGTTTAGGTTTTTGGTTTAAGGTTCAGGTTTTAGTTTAGGGTCTAAGGTTTTATGTTTTTATTCTTAGCAGAGCACTAATTTAGATGCAACATTTCTTCTTTTTGATTTCATCAACCAAGTAACACACCAAGTTTTCTAAGACACAAGCGATGACATAGATAAAAAATGAGCACGCATAGAGGAAATCAAAAGCCTAGATAACTAGAACTTCCTCTACTATAAAGACACAATTCAATAGCATGATCGGTCATCCCTTTCTTGATTCCCCAGGACCACTCGGCCTCTTGAGTAGCAGATCCACCATCATATCACGATCTCTCCTCTGCACTTTTGTAACCTCCATCGCTCCTCGCATAACCACCACTGCTCGACCACCACCTCGATATCCACCGGCACCTCAGATCCCCACCCACTGCGATGTCGCCCGCCTCCTCCTTTTCCTCCACCACTAGATCTATATCTTGAGCAGTTGGCGGTGATGTTCTGTTGTCAAGGTTCTACCCATTCTTAGGGTTTAGGTTTATGTTTAGGTTTATTAAGTTTTAGGGTTTAGGTTTATTTTTTAATTTATTTAGTTACTTTAGGTTTAGGTTTAGGGTTTGGGGTTTAATGTTTAGTGTTTAGGGTTAGGGTTTAGGTTTAGGGTTTAGAGTTTGGGATTTAGGGTTTAGGGTTTTAGGGTTTATGCTTTTAAGGTTAAGGGTTTAGGGTTAGGGTTTAGGGTTTAGGGTTTAGGGTTTCTTAGGGTTTAGGGTTTAGGGTTTAGGGTTGTAGGTTTAGTGTTGTAGGTTTAGGGTTTAGGGCTAGGATTTTTTATTTTTTATTTTTAAAATTTTTAAGGTTTAGGTTTAGGGTTTATGTTTGAGGTTTAGGGTTCAGGTTTTAGTTTAGGGTTAAAGGTTTTGGTTTTTTTGATAGAGAATAAATTTAGATTCAACATTTCTTCTTTTTTCAATTTCATTAACCAAGTAACATCAAGAATTCTAAGGCCCGATGACATAGATAAAGATGAGCACACATGAGCAAATCAAAATCATAGATAACGTTCTCTACTATAAAGAAATAGTTTCATAAGCAACATATCGTATCGATTTCCTTGTTCCATCAGAACCTCCGGGCCTCTCAGTAGCGATCCACCATCATATCATGCCCCCTCACCACCACCACATGTAACCTCACCCTCCCCACCAACCACCAATGCTCTAACCACCACCTCCATATCCACCAACACCTTAAGATCCCCACCTTCTTCTTTGCCTCCACCTTAGCCTCCACTTTGCCAAATCTAGATTGAGCAGTTGATGGTGATGTTCACCATCAAGGTTACGCCCATTCTTAGAGTTTAGGTTTATGTTTAAGTTTAATAGGTTTTAGGGTTTAGGTTTATTTTTAATTTATTTAGTTACTTAGGTTTAAATTTAGGGTTTGGAGCATAATGTTTAGGGTTTGGGGGTTGGGGTTTAGGGTTTATGATTTTAGGATTTAGGGTTTAAGGTTAGAGCTTAGGGTTTAGGATTTAGCATTTAGGATTTAGAGTTTAAGGTTTAGGACTTTTTAGGATTTATGATTTAGGGTTTAGGTTTGTAAGTTTAGTGTCGTAGGTTTAGGGTTTAGGGTTTAGGATTAGTTTTAGGGTTTAAAGTTTAGGGTTAGGGTTTTTTTACTTTTTTTATTTTTTTTATTTTTAGGGTTTAGGGTTTAGGGTTATAGATTTAGGGTTTTGTGTTTTTTTTTTAAATTAAGTAAACTTGTAGGTTTAGGTTTATTTAGTTTTTTTAGTTTATTTTTTCCTTAGTTTATTTTTTATTTCTATTTAGGTTTATTTTTTATTTCTATTTATATTAGGTTTATTTCTTCTATTTTAGGTTTTTTATTTTAGTTTATTTTTAGGTTTAGGATTAGGTTTTGGTTTAAGTTTTTTTAGATGAGTTTTGTTTTATTTTATTTTTTAGGTTTAGTTTTTTAGGTTTTTAGTGTTTAGGGTTTCAGGATTTAGTTTTTAGGTTTTAGGGTTTAGGGTTAGGGTTTCAAGTTTATTGTTTATGCTTTAAGGTTTAGGGTTATTAGGGTTTAATGTTTTAGGGTTTAGGGTTTAGGGTTTAGTGTTTAGGGTTTTAGGTTTGGGGTTTAAGTTTTAGGTTTTAGGGTTTAAGTTTTAGGGTTTAGGGTTAGTTTTAGGGTTTAGTGTTAAGGGTTAAGGATTTTATTATTATTATAGTATTAGAGTTTAGGGATTTTGGTTTATGGTTTAGGTTTTAGGTTTAGGGTTCAGGCTTATGTTTAGGTTTATTTTTAAATTAAGTAAACTGGTAGGTTTAGGTTTTTTCTTAGTTCATTTGGTTTATTTTTTATATATTTTAGTTTATTTTAGGTTTATTTATTTTAGTTTAGTTTTCTTATTTTAGTATATTTTTTAGGTTTACATTTAGGTTTATGTTTATTTTTTAGTTTAGTTTTATTTTTATTTTATTTTTTTTTTAAGTTTAGGTTTTAATTTTTTTTATTTTTAGGTTTAGGTTTCAATTTTTATTTTACTTTTTTAGGTTTAGGTTTTAGGTTTTTATTTTAGGTTTATTTTTAAGTTTTATTTTTTTAGTTTAGGTTTAGGTTTATTTTTAGTTTATTTTATTTTATTTAGTTTATAGTTTAGGTTTAGTTTATTTTAGGTTTAGGTTTAGGTTTTATTTATTTTAGTTTTGTTTATTTTAGTTTAGGTTTAGGTATATTTTATTTTGTTTATTTTAAGTTTAGGCTTTTTTTTTAGTTTAAGGTTTAGGTTTTATTTTTTATTTATTTTTAGGTTTTTTTTTTATTTTTTAGGTTTAAGTTTTATTTAGTTTTTAGTTTATGTTTGTTTAGGTTTATTTTATTTATAATTTTGGTTTAATTTTATTTTATTTAGGTTTTTTATTTTAGGTTTATTTTATTTTTTAGTTTAGTTTATGTTTTTTTATTTATTTTCTTTTAGTTTAGTTTTCTTTTCATTTATTTGTAGGTTTAGGTTTAGGTTTATGTTTTAGTTTAGTTTATTTATTTTATTTTATTTATTTATTTTATTTAGGTTTAGGTTTATTTATTTATTTATTTTTAGGTTTTATTTAGTTTAGCATTAGGTTTTTAGGTTTTCAAGGTTTAATGTTTAGGGTTTAGAGTTTAGGGTTTAGGGTTGTAGGTTTTAGGGTTTAAGGTTTTGGATTTCGGGTTTAGGGTGCAGTTTTTTTTATTTTTTATTTTTTTATTTTTTTATTTTTAGCATTTAGGGTTTAGGGTTTAGGGTTTAGGGTTTAGGTTTAAGGTTCAAATTTTAGTTTAGGGTTTTTGTTTTTTATTTTTCTAGAGAGAACAAATTCAACATTTCTTCTTTTGATTTCATCAACCAAGTAACACCAAGTTTTCTAAGTCATAAGTGACGATATAGATAAAAAATGAGGATGCATATAGCAAATCAAAATCCCTAGATAACTAGAACTATCTGTACTATAAGGAACCAGTTTCATAACAATAGATGGATCGACCGTTCTTGATTTCTCGGTTCCCATCAACCACCCAACCTCTTGAGTAGTGGGATCCACCATCATACCCTGCTCCCTCCACCACCACATGTAACCTCGGTTTGACCTCCATAACCTCCAATGCTCCGACCACTACCTCCATCCGACACCTAGGGATAGCAGCACCTCCCCTTCACCCATCATTTCTAGACTAATTAGGGCGCCATCGAGGTTACTCATTCCTAGGCTTAGGTTTAGGTTAGGTTTATTAAGTTTTAGGGTTTGGTTTTACTTTTTAATTTATTTAGTTACTTTTGGTTTAGGTTTAGGGTTTAGAGTTAAGGGTTTATGTTTTTGGGATAAGATTTAGAGATTAGTATTTAGGGTTTACGATTTTGGGTTTCTATTTTTAGGGTTTAGGGTTTAGAGTTAGGTTTAGGGTTTAGGGTTTAGGGTTTAGGGTTAGTTTAGAGTTTAGGGTTTAGGATTTTAGAGTTTAGGGCTTAGGGTTAGGGTTAGGGTTTAGGGTTTATAGTTTAGGTTTAGTTATAGTTGTAGGTTTAATTTTATTTTGGGTTAGTTTTAGTGTTTAGGGTTTAGGGTTTAGGGTTTAGGGTTTAGAATTTAGAGTTTAGGGTTTATGATTTAGGGTTTAGGGTATTTTTTTTAAATTAAGTAAACCGATATGTTTTGGTTTATTTAGTTTATTTTTATTTATTTTATTTTAGTTTATTTTTTATTTTTAGTTAGGTTTATGTTTTATTTTATTAGTTTAGTTTATTAATTTTTGGTTTATTTATTTTAGTTTAGGTTTTTAATTTCAGTTTATTTTTTAGGTTTAGGTTTAGGTTTGTGTTTATTTTTTACTTTAGTTTTATTTTTATATTTTTTAGGTTTAGGTTTTATTTTTTATTTTCAGGTTTATGTTTATGTTTTTGTTTTATCTTTTTAGGTTTAGGTTTTAGGTTTTAATTTTAAATTTATTTTTAAGTTTTATTTTTTCATCTAGGTTTATGTTTATTTTTAATTTAATTTATTTTATTTAGTTTAGGGTTTAGGTTTAGTTTATTTTGGGTTTAGGTTTAGGTTTTATTTATTTTAGTTTAGTTTATTTTAGTTAAGGTTTAGGTTTATTTTATTTTGTTTATTTTAGGTTTAGCTTTTTTTTTAGTTTAGGGTTTAGGTTTTATTTTTTATTTATTTTTAGGTTTATTTTTTAGGTTTAGATTTTTATTTTATTTTTATTTTTCGTTTGGTTTTATTTTATTTAGGTTTTTCATTTGTAGGTTTATTTAATTTTTTTAGTTTAGTTTATCTTTTTATTTATTTTTATTTTGTTTAGTTTTTAATTTTTATTTTATTTTAGTTTTAAGTTTAGGTTTATCTTTATGTTTTGGTTTATGTTTAGGCTTTAGTTTAAGTTTCTATTTTATTTTATTTTATTTAGGTTAAGTTTTTTATTTATTTTATTTATTGGTTTTATTTAGTTTAGGTTTAGGTTTTTAGATTTTTAGTGTTTAGGGTTTAAAGTTGTGGGTTTTAGGGTTTAGGGTTTAGGGTTTAGGGTTTCGGGTTGTAGGTTTTAGGGTTTAGGATTTAAGGTTTAGGGTTTAGAGTTTTTAGGTTTAGGGTTTAGGGTTTAGGGTTTAGGGTTTAAAGTTAGGGTTATTGTTATTTTATTTTATTTTCTTATATTGGGTTTAGTGTTTAGGCTTTTTTAGGGTTTAGGATTTAAGGTTTTGGGTTAAGGGTTGTAACTTAGGTTTATGGTTTAGCTAGTTTTTTGGGTTAAGGGTTTAGGGTTCTGATTTTGATTTAATGTTTATGGTTTAGGCTTTAGGGTTTAGGGTTTTTAGGGTTAGTGTTTATGGTTTAGGGTTAGTTTAGAGTTTATGGTTTAAGGTTTGAGGGTCTAGTGTTTAGGGTTTAGGATTTAGGGTTTATGGTTTTTTATTTCATTTTTTAAATAACCGGTACGTTTAGGCTTATTTAGTAAATTTAGTTTATTAATTATTTATTTTAGTTTAGTTTATTTTATTTTTATTTAGGTTTATTTGTTTTTAGTTTAGCTTTAAAAATAAAGGGTTTAAAATTTAGGTTTGGGTTTAGGTTTAGGATTTAGGGTTTAAGGTTTTTTTTAAAAAAAAATTAAGTAAACTAATAGGTTTAGGTTTATTTAGTATATTTAGTTTATTTTTTATTTATTTTAGTTTACTTAATTTTTAATTTTTATTTAGTTTTATTTGTTATTTTTATTTAGTTTAGTTTATTTATTTTAGGTATATTAATTTTAGTTTAGGTTTTTTATTTTAGTTTATTTTTTAGGTTTAGGTTTAGGTTTTTTTTTAGATTTAGATTTAAGTTTTGATTTTATTTTTTTAGGTTTAGGTTTTAAGTTTTTATTTAAGATTTATTTATAGGTTTTATTTTTTAGATAAGGTTTAAGTTTATATTTAATTTATTTATTTTAGTAAGTTTAGGTTTAGGTTCAGGTTTAATTTATTATAAGTTTAAGTTTAGGTTTAGTTTATTTTAGTTTAGATTTAGGTTTATTTTTATTTTAGGTTTAGGTTTATTTTTAGTTTAGAGTTTAGGTTTTATTTTTTATTTATTTTTAGGTTTATTTTTTAGGTTTAGGTTTTTATTTTGTTTTTATTTTATTTAATTTAGGTTTATTTCATTTTTATTTTGCATTTAGTTTTTATTTTATTTAGGTTTTTTATTCTTAGGTTTATTATATTTTAAGTTTAGTTTAGGTTTTTATTTATTTTATTTTAGTTTTTAAATTTTTAAATTTTAATTTATTTTTTAAGTTTAGTTTAGGTTTTTATTTTATTTTATTTAGGTTTAGGTTTTTTTATTTATTTTACTTTTAGGTTTTATTTAGTTTAGGTTTAGGTTTTTTGGTTTTTAGGGTTTAGGGTTAGGGTTTAGCATTTATTGTTTAGGGGTTAGTGTTTAGGCTATTGGCTTTAGGGTTTTTAGGGTTTAGGGTTTGCTTAGGGTTTAGGGCTAGTTTAGGGTTAGTTTAGGGTTTAGGGATTAGAGTTTAGGGTTTAGGGCTTAGAGTTTAGGGTTTAGGATTTAGGGTTCTTAGGGTTTAGGGTTTAGGGTTTAGGGTTAGTTTAGAGTTTAGAATTTTATGGTTTAGGGTTTAGGGTTTAAGGTTAGGGTTTGGATTTAGGGTTTAGGGTTTAGAGTGTTTTTTTTTTTGGGAAATTAGGAAAATTTAATTGCCATAAAGAAATGGTACAAATTATGTACAGGGGTGAATCTCTAAGCTAATGCTCAAAGAGCTCCAATAAGTCCTAAAGAGATAAACCCCCTAACTATTACAATAATTAGGGAAAGAAAGCAAAAGAACAAAAATGACTAAGTAACCAATAACTGAAAATCTATGTATGCATCAACCAACTTCATGTGGTCCTTCTGATGCCAGCAAGATCCACTTGCAAGAGTGTCCTAATTTGTAAAACAAATCTTCAACATACTTTTGAAAGGCTGAGTTCAATTAATCAAGCATAAAGAGTAAGAGTAGATAAAGGAGTAAAGTAAAGAAAAGGCAGGACTTAATTACAATCATCTCAAGGAGCAACACTATATGTAAGCATCCAAACTTTAGGAGAAGGGTTACAATTATATATAGCTATGAGCAGAAGAAAGAGTGAGAAACATCAAGGCCATCATTGGATACCTCGTAGCACATTATCCAAAGATGGTCCTCCAGCAAGCCTGCAAAACCCTCCATACAGCAAAGATAATAGCCAACCACCAAGCCACTAGAACAACCAAGCTTAATAAGATAGATAAGCAAACAACCCATGCGGATAGTAGTAAACCAAAAGGAGCACCACCAAAGCCACCACCTAAAAGGAATAACCAAATCAAGAGGAGCAAACATCATGATATGGGTAACTACACTAAACAGAGACAAACAAGTGCTAAATGGAAAACCATAAGTGCTAAGTCCCTCGCTCAACAAAACAGAAAAGGTGCCATAATAGAAAAGCCTAGCCTAACAATAAACAAAGGGGGGGGGGCTATCACCCAAATCGAGAAAGGTGTTTCTGAGAGAAAAGAGGTCAAGCAGGAGGAAACAAGAAAAAAAACATACTAAAAGATAACAACTAGGTTCCCAAAACAATAACCAATGGAGCAAGAAAAACCCGCCAAAGCAGCCACTCCTCCAACTAGTCTAGCCAGCCAAAACAACCAAGCCAACCAGCCATCCAACAAATCCACCTAGCAAACCACCTCAGCACCAAAAGATCCAAGTCATCCAACCCAAAAAGATTCGAATAAAGATCAACAATAATCATCAAGCCAAAACCATCTAAGACAGCCCGAGAAAGGGTAAAGACAGATAGCAGCCACCAAACTGAATCAAGGAAAAAAGAAAATCCAATCCATGAGGGTAGGAAAGTTAGCCAGAGATAGAAAGATACAAAGCCTAGTAAGATAGAAAATAAGCCAACCAACAAAAATAGCAGCAATAAAGCCACCCAACCAAGCCACCACTAGCCAAAGCCAAATAAGAACCACACAGTGGCGTCAATTAGCCATTTGAGAACAATACCCAAACCCAAAGCCATAGTAGTATTGGAGGAGGTCCAACCCATAACCAAAAGAATAAAAATAGAAATAATGAATCCTACCACTAAGCCCCAGTCAACAAAGCCCACCTCCACCATGCCTAAATCAAGCCATGGATAAACCACCAAAAATAACCAACCAACTAAACCAACCTAGCCAACAAAGCCACACTATCAACCACCATAGTAGCAGATTTAATAGTTTTGGAAGTATGCTAGAAAGGAGGCAAAACCCATACCAAAAGAAAAGCCTACAACAGCCAAAGTTGTAACCCAGAAGGAAGAAATAAGAAATAGCCAAGGGAAAATTTTAGTAAAAGCCCAGCCAGGCAGTCAGAAACCACCAAGCTGAAAAAACCAAAAAACCCCAGGCTACACTTACAAAAACCACCAGGGAGCAACAACAAGGCCAAAATAAAAAGTAGGAGTTGAAAAACTTAAACCCAAGGAGGGAAAATTAGTAGATCACCACAACCCAAAGATTGTTTAAAGAGGGAAAAACAAAAACAAGGGATCATAAAAAACCAATAATAAAACCAAGCTAAGGAATTATAATATGAGATAAGGCAATCCAATGTTATCCAAATTAACCAAACCTCTTAATAATTTAGGCAATGTTTAGTTGTCAAATAAAGTGAAATTAGTTAAGTTAGCACCAAAATTAGCTAAATAATCAGCACAACCATTACCTTCATGAAGGATGTGGGAAATTTTAAAACAAACATGAGAAAGTAGAATTTTATTATGATTAAGAAGATAAAATAATTCAACATTCCCATTTTTATTGGATTTAAGGATGTCAAGAAGCAAGAGAGCATCAACTTCAATCCTGATGTTGAAGAAACCATTATTCAAACAAATTTCAATTGCTTTATTAATAGCCATAAGCTCAGCAAAGAGAACAAAATAAGCTTTGAGAGGATAAGCAAAAGCACAAATGACTGTACCTTTAGAATCCCTAAGGATACCACCACAACCATATTTATTGAAATCAATAGAACCTTCAGTATTAACTTTAATCACATTATCTTTAGGTTTGATCCAACAAAAAATCCTAGCACCTTTATGAGAGCCTAGATCAAGCAAAATGATACCCAATTTTTTAGCTGCAAATTTGTAACCTCTAAAATGAATGTTACTAATAAGATTGGCATTAAAAAGAGCATGAATTGTTAATGTAATTTTAGCCAAGATCCTTTTATGGTTCATAGGAATACCACGAAATTTATCATCATTTCTATCCATCCAGATGAACTGGATAATAGTAATAGCTTTTAAAACTTTTATATGACCTTTCACAATGTTTTTGAAATAGGTTTCCAGAAGTTGATATAAAGAAAAACAACAACAACAACAACAACAACAACAACAAGCCTTAATCCCACTAAGTGGGTTCGGCTACATGAATCCTTCATCTCCATTGTGTCTTATTATGTGTCAAATTCTCATTTAATTCAAGTATACTAAGATCATTTTGTATACATCTTAACCAAGTATTTTTAGGTCTACCTCTACCTTTCTTAACATAATCTAATGCATCTACTCTCCTAATCGGGTCATCGGAAAACCGACACTTTATGTGGCCAAACCATCTAAGGCGACTCTCCCTAATCTTATCTACCACTGGAGCTACTACAAAATTTTCCCAAACATACTCATTTTGCATTCTATCTCTAAGAGTAAAGCCTCTCATCCACCTAAGCATCCTCATCTCTGTAACATTTAACTTAGTCTTATGCTTCTATTGGCCAACATTCGCAGCATAAGTCATTGGGTCTTACCACCATCTTATAAAATTTTCCCTTAAGTTTAAGTGGAACTTTTCTATCACATAATAGGCCAGATGCATTCCTCCACTTCAACCATCCAACTTGAATTCTACTAATAACATCTCCATCTATTTCACCATCATTTTGAATAATAGAGCCTAAATATCTGAATCACTCACTCTTATTAATGACTTGATCACCTAAAGTCACAACACTACCACTAAAACTTCTACAACTAAAATTACACTCCATATATTCAGTTTTAGATCTACTTAAATAAAAACCTTTAGACTCTAAAGTTGACCACAATAATTCAAGTTTCTATTGGACTCCCTCTCTAGTCTTATCAACAAGAAGAATGTTATCAGCAAAAAGCATACACCAAGGTACATCTTCTTGTAAATGCCTTGTAAGAACATCCATAACTAAAGTAAAAAGATAAGGGCTTAATGTTGATCCTTGTTGTAATCCAACTGAAATAAGAAAATATTTTGTCAATCCTCCTTAAATCTTTCTGGCTATTAGAAAGGGGTCATAATGACTTGATCCAATCTAAATAGCTTGTGTAACATGAAAGGGGTCACAATGACTTGATCCAATAATGTACACAATAGTAGGATATTGGATAGGGGACTTAGTCCTGAGTGTTTAGAAAGAATTCTAACTAGGGGATTTATATCTTTCTTGCTATTAGAAAGGGATCCTAAAGACTTGATCCAATATAAACAGCCAGTATAACATGAAAGGGGTCACAATGACTTGATCCATATCTTTCTGGCTATATCTTTCTCAGCATTTAAAAGAATGCCTTCATTTCAATCTACATCCTTAGGTGTTTACCATCTTTGTATGTAGTAAAACAAAGGGTATCCATTCAAGGAAACTATCTTGATTATCTTTAGCTCTAGTACAAAGCCAAAGTAAGATCAAGGATAAGTTTAAATTTGAGACTTTCTTTTTTGGGCATCTGCTTTTTGAATTTTGAAGTACTTTTCATACTTTTTTAAATTTAACATTTCTTTTCCATATTAGGATGGTTTCAAATTCGTCTTGGCCAGATTTAGGTCTTAACAAAAATAACTTGGTATTCATTTATTTCTCTCATTTTATTTCTGGAATTGGTTCTAGGACCAAATCATTTAGCTATGAAAAATGAAGAGTTCTAGAACCTCTATCCAAGATGTTGGATAGGCTCAACCAAGAATGAAATGAAGAGGTATCCAAAGAAAAGAAAGGTAGTCTTGACCGGTGAGTGGCACTAGTACACTATCGATATATAGAAATAATGCTTTACTTCTAAAGGTGGAGAGAGGAACCAATCCCTAGCGGAGTCACCAAAAAATATGTTGGTATTTTTTATGCAATAGAGAAAAGAAATGACACCACATAGAGTTTAGGAATATTTTATTTAGATGACCAAATATGAAATTAAAGAATTAACATATTATCTTGAAAGATAAACAAGCTCTCTAGTAATGGATTCGATCATTTCAATAAAGGACTCCTAAGGCTAATGGGTCTTTCATGTACCAGAGTATTTTTCCTTAAACTACATAGAAAGGTACAAGGTTTATTTTATTTTAGGATCATGATTACCTATAAAGGTAAGCCTCGTTAATTACATCTTACGAAGGGTCTCTTCATAAGAATACTCTCAATTAAAAAATACATGATTATTTCTAAAGACTACTAAGGTAGCTTTCATAGGATTGATTTTCGAAAATTCAATTGGGTGAGGTTGAAATTGGAGAGAGTCATTTTCAAGAGTCAAATGTGAAAGAGTAGGAAAAGCCTATTCATACTAGGATACCTAGTAGACATTTCAACTATCCTATGATTGAGCTTCAAATCTAGGATTTAATTTTAGATTTTTAGTTATAATTTTCCTAGAAATCTAGGGCTTAGATTATAGTAGCACAAGATTGTAAAAGTACCTAGGGTTGAAGACTTATTCCTAAAGGGATGCTTCAGAACTGAGTGTACAGGTGCTTCTAACATATGTCAGATGCTCGATCTAGCTCTATCCTTGGAAATTCATTGGCCATTCTCCTCACCTGAGGGAACTAGCCTATTCCTGACTTCTTTGGACATACAACCTGCCCAGAGAAGGCTACCAGCTAACACCACCTAAGGGTATTTTAAATTTATGAAGTCAGGTCACATGAAAGAAAGATGGAAGGGGTGTTGCATTTTTTAGGAAAGAAATCTATGAAACTAGACTAACTCCCTAATCCCTAAGATCATGTAGGGCATGAGGATGCATCTAACTAATGTATATTTTCTAAGTTTTATGAATTTTGACTCAAGATTCATTTAGATCATAGGAATGCAATTTGTGCCTAATGCATGCAATTAGAAAAAGGTTATGAGAAAAATCAGAATAGAAGAAGGTGTTCTTCCATCATAGGCTTTCAAAGGTCAAGCCTAGGTTCTCTGGCAAAGATGGAAGTCCTTTCTGAATCAAGAGTAAAGCAATATGATTTATGCATGATGTTAAAACATCCAACTAAGGGGTTGCTACATATTTTATCTTTCTTTAAAGCATAGGCTTTTATATGAACATTATTAGTTGTATTTATTTTTATGTTTCGATTGATTTAGTTGGGTAGAAAACTTAGTTTATCATGTGAGCCTACATTCAGGCATACATCACAGCACAAACATAACATAGAAAGAAACCTAGAAAAAGCATGTTGTTACTATTGCACATCAAAATTAAATTATATAAGAAAAAGTTTGATGCGACAGGGTACCATTGTACACCCTGAAAGAAAGAAAATGGACAACTGAGTTTTGCACTGATACATCCCAGCCTAGAACTACAAGTTTAGATCTATTGGTTTTCTTTCCAAGAAAGTCTCCTTAGGGACATCCATCGGGCTCCACAGGACCCGCACCATGCCCTGGTTGGGCAACTCCTGCTAATCTTGGACCCCATAGATCCTAACGTAATTATACGCTCAAATTTACATTTAAAATTTAAAAGAAATCCTAAACCCTGCAAAATAGATGTTAGGAAATACACACAAATAACAAAGCAATTTATATTTCACAAACATATGAGCTTAGTATTAGTTGATTGCTAGACCCAACTGTCTTCTGGACTATGTTATGGGATTTTTAGCACCTATAAGTAAACAATAATTTTATGATTTATTTATTGTAGAGATCCCTTTAGCATAACCCCTTGCAGAAAATAGTGTTAAATCTAGAAAGAACACCATAACATCCAGTTTAACGAACAAACAAGCCTAGGCATCCAGTCTAAAGCAATACACCTCATAGACATGTGATGTACTGAATAGAAGATTAAACAAAATAAGAAAATGATCTAACCTAGATCTAGAGTCTTTGACCTAAATGATCTAGTGTGTGTAAAAGAGGAGTTTGTGTGGTAAGGCTTTGCTAGGCTCCTTTAAGTTCAAGTTTCAATTCAACATTTGATTTTGTTTAATTTTTACCTTTGGGTGGTTTCAATTCAAATAATTTCATTTTTATTCCATTTTATTTTGTTAAAGTTGTATAGGTTATCAAGAATGAAGAATGGAATGATTCCATTTTGAATGGAGCTCTTTCCATCCAACATCCTAATTCTAATGAAGTTTCCAAAAGTCTAACTAAGATTACAAGTTTCTTAGTTAATCCTTTTGATGTTGTTTATGTTTGGATTGGTTTTATTTTTCTTTTCCTTTTTAAATTTAGATTTGATTTGAGTTATTTCATTTATTTGAATTTCTTTGTTTGATTTAATTTGTTTGGTTTGTTTCATTTTGAATTAAGCTATATGGGTTTTATTTGATTTGGTTCATGTTAATTTAAAGAGTTTTGATTAAAGTTCAATTTCATTCAATTTAATTTAAGTTTATTAAATTATGGATTTGTAAGGTTAAAGTTTAAGTTCATTAATATGAAATAGTACCTTAAGTTTGTTCATGGATTAGGCTTAACCTAAACTACTCAGTTTAATTTTTTGATCTGATTTAATTGACCTAAGTTTTAGATTCATTCTTAAATTCATTAGAGATGAGTGTTTTCATTAAATTTCATTAATTTAAACTTTAAGGTTTAAGTTAATTAATAATTTTGTTAAACTAAGATTTTACTTGATTAACTTAAGATTGAGTTTGATCACTTCAATTGACCTAGGATATTTAGAGAAGTTCCTCAAAATTTTTTTTATGCTTGATTGAAATTGATTTGAATTACCACTTAATTTTATAGATTAATTAATTTCCTTAACCTAATACTTGATTAACATTGCCTTAAGGATTTAGAAAATTAACAACTTCTAATCCAAAGATCAATTGGGATTGAAAT
Organism: Cymbidium sinense; assembly: GCA_021442155.1. Lineage (NCBI taxonomy): Eukaryota > Viridiplantae > Streptophyta > Magnoliopsida > Asparagales > Orchidaceae > Cymbidium > Cymbidium sinense. The sequence goes on from CM038214.1 coordinate 16,331,409, forward strand.
TTTTTTGGCAAGTGGGGTTACATACCAATTTCAAATGTTCAAAGTTTCATCTTGATTAAGTTTAGAATTTGGGAGTAATTAAGGTTTTAATTATTTCATTAAAACTTAAATTAGGAATAATTGAATGAGATTCAGTTAAGGGTTTTATTTTTTATAAATTCCTCACTAAAATATCTTTCCAATGAGGGTTTATTCATAATTGTTGGTTAACTAGTTGATTTACTATGATTTAATTCAATTTAGGTTATTTAATTGAATTATTTAATTCTTTTAATTACCTAATTAGGGGAATTTAAGGATTTTTAGGTTTAATTATGTTTAAGTGATGTTTTAATGTTCACTAAAGTTCATTAGGGTGATTTAAGGTTTGTAGATTAAAATTCCCTAATTGTTTCATTAAGGATTAATTAAATTGATTAATTTAAAGGTTAAGCATATGAATTTTCAATTCCTTTGAATTTAGGGAATTAAATCCCCAAAAATTTATCTAAGGTGTGTTTTATGCTTAATTTCTATTCCCCAAAGTTTCAAATTAATTGGATTATTATTTAGAGAGTAATTTATGTTTAATGTTTTTTAGTTAAACTAAATTAAGGGAAAAATACCCAATAAAAATTGGGGATTTTATTTCCTATGGATTCCTCTCATCAAGATGAATCCATAGAGCTTTCATTTGTATTTTTCTGATCAATATTTTTTTTATAAATTTTAAAAGTTTTTGTTAATTTTTTAAGCATTTTAAATCATTAAATAATGGTATTTTATAGTTTTAAGTGAAGGGGCCTGCACGAGATCTGCATGCTACGTGGGATGTGCTTGCATGGTGCATCCCACTGTGTCGCATGCATGGGTTGGTCCATGTAGAGCCCATGTGGTGCCACATCAGCCCACGCTATTATGTAGGATGATCCTGGATCATCCGATCGAAGATCGGACAGTCCGGATGGATCCCAAGGTTCCTTAAAGGACAAAAATCATCCAGTGTTCCTAGATCTGGATCGTCCAATCCAAATACACAGACCATATGGCGGAGGGCTCATCTCCTTCATTTCCTACTGGAGTCAAGAGCCGTTCATAATGTTTGGTTAATTGTGAATGATGTAGAGCATGAAATCAAGTGATTTCAATTACTACACGTTTGTTGAAGGATATCCTATGATCATATACAGTTTGATCTTATTGAAGAACATGTTTTATTTGAAAATGATCGTAACAAAATTATTTAAAGAAAAACTCAAGCTCGTTAATGGCATACCTCAATTCATTGGACGATTGGCTTTGGAATTGATCTTAGAGCTTCAGAACCTCAAATCGAACTTGCTTGCAAAAGGAATTGGATTAATTCCTTATAGATTGTTCCCTAGACAAACCCTTGGCTTGATTAATTTTGGCTTTAGTGGTTTGCAATGGTTAAGAACACTTGGGAGGGGAAGAGCTTTCATTTAGTCGGTTTGGATGTATGAAGGTGAAGGGAATTTTAATTCTCCTTGGGGAAGAGTGTATCACGTGTTTTTCTATGTGGTCGAGAGCTTTAAAGCTCTTTTTTGGCTAATTCTTGGTTGGCTAGGGGACATGAAGAGAGCTTGGAAGCTTGCTAGGATTCCCCTCTCTGCCTTACAAATGTCTAAGCTGAAGAGGTGGGGAGATAGGGAAGGGAAAATGGATTTTACTTTCCCTTGGTGAATTTTTTTAATTCATTTTGGGTTTTGTCATTTATTTCCTCAAGTTGTATAGTTAGGGAGGTTAATTAGCACTTAATTCCCTCATTAACAAGGTTTAAGAGGATTAGTCTCCATCCCATATGCATTGGTTCAAAGTGATTTGAATTTTCCTTGGTTTTGAGTTCAATGTAGCCTATTTAGGTTATTTTAATTTAAGGAATTTAATTTACCTAATATAGGCCTCAATGGACTCAAATTTCTATGTCATTGTAATCGAAAATGTTTATTTGATCATTTGAAATATTTTTGATGATTTAATTTGGTCAAATTTTAGTGGGTTGACTTTTTGACCAAGTGGGTCCACTTAAGTCAATCCTAGGTTGACGAGATTTGACTTGTAGTTTGACTTTGAACTTCCATTTTATTTTCATTGATTTACTTGATTTAATTTATCTTTGGATATTTGACTTGTTTTGCATCAAACCAAGTAGATTGGATTTAGCTCAAAATGCATTTCCTAAGTTACTAAGCATAGTGACTTGGATATTGAATTAGGAAATCTCGATTTGAAATTGAGATCTTCTATTGCTAAAATGACCTCTTCCAAAAATGAGTTCAAAAGTATCTTTAAAACAAAATTCTCCATTACTAGAAATTTTGAAAAGAATTTGATCCAAAAAATTACCTTCAATAGAAATATTAATGATGTTATTACTAATGAAATCAAGAATCGAATCATTTAAAAGAGAGAAATTCCATTCACCATCATAAATAAAATGACTAACTTTCAAAGAAGAAGGAGAGTGCATATTAAGTAGAGAATCATTGGAAAAATCCCCATCAGGTTATCTCACCTAAAGAAAGAAGATCCATTATTAATACCCCAAAAAATGAGATGTTTTGCTTTCCATTTTATATCACAATGCCATTTCCAAACAATAGAGTCATCATGTTTATAATTGCAAATTAAAGGATGCTTACCTTTGCAATATTTAAATTTCATGAATTTAGCCCAAAGACTTTCATTTTTTCAAAAATTCCACCAAAGTTTATACGAAAAAACATTGGTGGAATCCCTTGAAGATCTGCACCCAATACCACCTTCATAAATAGTACCACAAATATTAGACCAAGAAGTCCAATGAAGCCTTCTGGCTGAATTCCTAGAGCTCGAGAAAAACTTATTGAAAAGTCTTTTAATCTTGATAAGAACGTGGGAAGTAGGAACAATATTAAGCAACAAGTAAAAAAGGAAGAGAATAAAGAATACTTTTAATAATAATTAATCTACCACCAAAAGATAAAAAATGAAATTCAATGGTAGAAATTTTATTTTGAATATTATGAATTACCTCATCAAAGAGATGGAATCTCTTATGGCCATAATATAAAAAGCCTAAATATTTAATAGGAAGATTTTGATGAAAAAACCCAGTGATGTCCTTTATTTTATTAATTCTATAAATAGAAATAGAAGTAGAAGTGATTAAACATCTTTTATGAGGTACTAACCAAAAGGCCACTTTCATTTTCAAATTTATTTAAAAAATCCTTAAGCTCTTTAACATAATGTAACGAACAATTACAAAAATTATGAAATCATTAGCAAAGCTTAAGTGAGATAGCCAAACCACCAAGATTCTTGAAATACATACTAGAATTCTTCTAAAAAAAGATTAAGCCAACGAGACAAATATTCAACCATAATAATAAAAAGCCACAAAGAAAGAGGGTCACCTTATCTTATACCTTCAAAGGAATTAAATAAACAAAAGTTTTCACCATTGATAACTAATGAAAACCAAACATTTCTAATTATATTGTTAACGAAAGAAGGAAAATGATTATAAAAACCAAATAATGTAAGAATGAGATTAAGAAAATCCCAAGAAATGTTATCATAAGCTTCGATGATGTCAAGCTTAAAAAGTAAGTTTCCACCTATAGTTTTAACATTCAAATCATGAATCAATTCTTGAGCAAGCAAGATGTTTTCCAAAATAGTTCTACCTTTCATAAAGCCAGTTTGATTAGGAGAGATAATCTTAGGAAGTAACTTACTAAGCCTATTAATCAAAATTTTAGAAATCAATTTATTGAACAAAGTACAAAGACTAATAGGTCTAAAGTCCTTCCAAAAGTCAGGATTATCTTTCTTAGGAATAAGAATAATAGAAGTGCTAGTAAAATATTTAGAAATAAAATTCCCTTGAAAAAAATCCTTAACAGCATCAGCAAGATCAATTTCAATAATAAACCAAGCTTTTAGAAGAATAAAGTAGTGTAACCATTAGGCCTTGCAACAGAATCAACATTCATACCATTAAAAATATTATAAATTTCTTCATCAGAAGGAGGAGCAACCAAGCACTCATTATCCTCAGTAGACATAATAGAAGGGATGATAGAGTGAATGGATAAATGCTCAAGTTGATAATTTTTATTTAATAGATCTTTAAAATAATTAAGAGTAAAAGAAAATATATCCTCTTTTTCGGTAAGCCAAGAACCATCAAAGTTCTTGATTTTATGAATGTATCCAAGAATTCTCCTTTTCATTACCAATGCATGAAAATATTTAGTGTTTCTCTTCCCCTCAGAAAGATGTTTAGAGGCAGTTTTTTGTCTCCAATAAGTCTCCTCCAAATCCTGAAAGTTATTGAGATTATCTTTATCTTCAGCAAGATTAGAACAGAAAGAACAATCAGTAATAACAAGTTCGTCGAAATCTTTCACCTTTTGTTCCATATTCTTGATATAATCAAAAATATTTTTAATGCAATTTCTATTCCACCAAGTGATATTATGCTTAAGCCTTTTAATCTTAAGCCAAAATCTCATCATACCAAATGTAGAATCATCAGGAGAAAGAGGAGCACACTAATTATAAGCAATAACATCAAGAAAACTTTTATCTTATAACCACATATTTTGAAAACAAAAATTTTTAATGACATTATTGTTATGAATAACATCCTTAATAGAAACCAAAAGAGGAGCATAATCTGAGAGAGTTTACTAAGATGCTCCATCAAAGTTAAAGGCTAATAATTTAATAAATAATTATTAAATAATGTACGATCAAACCGTCACCACAATCTATGATTACTCCAAGTAAATTGAGAACCAATGAAACCAACATCATAAAGATTACAATCCAAAATCATATTTGCAAAATCTTCTATTTGATGTAAATTCGGCAAAAAACTCCCTTTCCTTTCATTTAAAAAAAGGACCATATTGAAATCCCTAGTAACAATCCAAGAATTATTAACAACAAAAGAAAAATTTTATAATTGATCCCAAGGAATTCTCCTCCCTAACTTGTTGCAAGTACATAAACAAAAGAGCCAAAAGCATGATAATGACCAAATAAAATATCCACATGTAAGTAAGATGAAAATAATTAATAACATTAGTAGAAAAGAGATATTCCAAAATAACCAAATGTTATTATTGCTATTGAGATAAAATTGCTAAAACCAATCACGGCCACATGGATTATTTTAGAAAAAAAATAGGAGGTTCAAGAATAACCAAGAAACCAACATTATAAATTCTACAAAGATTCCTAATTCTATTTCTAATAGCAGAGTACCAATGCTCCTCACATTCCAAATAAGAAAGTTAAACATTAATTTTTATTAGACAAAGAAGATGAAGAAGATCTAATAGATATAGAATCTTTAGAAGGATAATTTTTAAACTATTTTTCCCTTTTCACAAAAATAGTTTGAAAATCGATCTCATTTTCCATGGATTGATCATCAGAAAAATTTTTGTCATCATTATTAACAATAGATTTAGGAGAAGATCCCATTTGACAATAAGATAAATCCTTATTCTCCATTAAAGGAGAATTATCACTAAGCAAAATACTATTCAGAATAACAGTTAAAGAAAGGGTAGAAATAGATTTATGAACCAAACTCAACTGGGGAATATCTATTTCTCTAATCCACACCTCCTTAAGAAATTTCTTTGTTACATCAATTCAACAAGGATGCAATCGATGGCCCGGATTTGCTTGTGGGTTCTTGATCGATTTGTAAGGGTCTACCAAAATAGAACTCACGACATGCAAGAATTGATAATTAACAAAGTGAATATAGGTAAAGATAACCAAACTGGTGCTATAGGAGATTCTAATTTAAAGTCAAAAAAATTGAGTCCATTTAAAAATACACATTTGAAAGTTTTTAGCATAATAAGATCGATGAGCAAAGATACGACTATAATCAAGGTCATTAGATAATTTAATTAGTACATGTCTACCATCTAGTAAACAAATCAAAAAAACACCATAAATATTCAAATCATGATAGAAAAATCAAATTTTCTCCATACCAGGATGCTAAAAAAAAATTTCTAGATAAAGTATACGCATAAGCCTCGGCTAGTTTTTCAGTATCCAAGTAAGAGCACATAATAGCCTGAACACCTTTGAAGGTCATATGAACTAGGTTTAAAGAAAGATCAAATGAAGTTGAAGAATCCTTACCAGATAAGGCATCTTTGAAGGATTTAGAGGCAATAAGTTTAGCTATACCCAAAGAATCAGAAGCTCAAGCTAGAGCAGTTGGAGCATTTAGTTTTCCCTAAGTATTCGTAGAACACAATGCCATGGAAAATGGTACCACTTAAGAATTGAACAAGGATCAGCCTAAGGCAGAAGATCCAATGCCCAACTAGATGAAATTTCTAGAAAACTAGCACAGATACATCGAGAAGGAGAACGAAAAGTAAAGGGATTCAAGAATCATTAGAGCTCGAAATGGGAAGGGGCCGTGGAATGGGTTTAGGTTTTTATTTTAGTTTTGGTTTATTATAGGGTTTAGGGGTTTAGGTTTTTTTAGTTATTTGTTTAGCTTAGTTAGTTTATTAGGTTTAGGGATTTAAGTTTTTTTTAATAATTTTGCTTTTAGGGTTTAGGTTTTTTAGTTATTTATTATTTATTAGATTTTTTATTTTAGTTTAGTTTTAGTTATTATTAGGTTATTATTATTGTTATTATTGGGCTTAGGTTTAGCTTTTTTTTGGGGAGTGGGGAGGGTAAGTGTTTTTTTAGTTTTAGTTTTATTTAGGGTTTTATTATTTTGTTTTAGTTTTTTTAGTTTTATTAGTTAGGTTTTATGTTTTATTTAGTTTATTATTATTATTTATTTATTTCTTTTACTTAGTTTGAATAATTTTTAATTATTTTAGTTTTTTTTGGGGGGAGTTGATTTGATTATTGGGTTTGGGTTTTTTTAGTTTTCTTTTGGGTTTAGGTTTTTTTTAAGGTTTAATTTTCATTAATTTTTTATTAGGGTTTTAATTTAGTATTAGTTTTTAATTTTTGTTTTTTGTTTTTATTTTAGTTTTAGTTTTATTATTTTTAGATTTTAGTATTTTAGTTTTAGTTTTGGGGTTTAGCAAAACGGTGGGGGGGGGATTTAGTTTAGTTTTTTTTACTAGTTTTAGTTTTTTAGTTTCTTAGATAGGGGTTTAGGGTTGTAGGTTTAGGATTGTAGGTTTAGGGTTTAGGGTTTAAGGTTTGTTTTAGGTTTTAGGTTTTAGGGTTTAGGGTTTAGGACCAAGTGTTTAGGGATTAGGGTTTAGGGTTTTTTTAATTAAGTAAACTACTAGGTTTAAATTATATTTTTATTTAGGTATATTTTTATTTTTATTTAGTTTAGTTTATTTATTTTTATTTAAGTTTTTTTATTTTAGTTTATTTTTTAGGTTTAGGTTTATGTTTATGCTTATTTTTTAGTTTAGTTTTATTTTATTTTATTTTTTAAGTTTAGATTTTACTTCAATTATTAGGTTTATGGTTAGGTTTTATTTAGGTTTAGGTTTAAGTTTTTATTTTATCTTTTTGGGTTTATATTTTAGGTTTTTATTTTAGGTTTTATTATTTTATTTTTGGTTTAGCTTTATTTTTAGCTTATTTTATTATATTTAGTTTAGAAATCAGGTTTAGGTTTATGTTTTATTTATTATAGTTTAGTTTATTTTAGTTTATGTTTAGGTTTATTTTATGTTTTTAGTTTAGTTTAAGTTTTTATTTATTTTGTTTTAGTTTAGTTTTTATTTTTATTATTTTAATTTATTTTTAGGTTAAGGTTTATATTTTAGTTTAAGATTTTATTTTATTTTTATTTTCTTATTTTATTTAGGTTTATGTTTTTTATTTATTTTATTTTTAGGTTTTATTTAGTTTAGGTTTAGCTTTTTAAATTTTTAGGGTTTATGGTTTAGGGTTTAGGGTTTAGGTTTTATGGTTTATGGTTTGGGGTTTACGATTTAAGGTTTAGGGTTGTAAGTTTTAGGGTTTAGGGTTTAGAGTTTAGGGTTTATGGTTTAGGGTCTTAGGGTTTAGGATTTAGGGTTTAATGTTTAGGGTTTAGGGTTTAGGGTTTTACGTTAGTCTTAGGGTTTAAGGTTCAGTGTTAGGGTTTTTTTATTAAATTTTTTTATTTTTTTTATTAATTAAGTAAAGTGGTAGGTTTATGTTTATTTAGTTTATTTTTATTTATTTTAGTTTATTTTCTTTTATTTTTTATTTATGTTTATTTTTATTTTTATTTAGTTTAGTTTATTCATTTTAGTTTAGGTTTTTATTTTAGTTATTTTTTAGGTTTAGGTTTTGGGTTAGGTTTATGTTTATTTTTTTAGTTAAGTTTTATTTTATTTTATTTTTTAGGTTTAGTTTTAGGCTTTAGGTATTTATTTTAGTTTTATTTTTAGGGTTTACTTTTAAGTTTAAAATTAAGGTTTATTTTTAGTTGATTTTATTTTATCTTGATTTGGGTTTAGGTTTTATTTTTTCAGTTTAGTTTATTTTAGTTTAGGTTCAAATTTATTTTATTTTATTTTGGTTTAGGTTTTTTTTTTTTTTTTGGTTTTTTTAGGTTCAGGTTTTTATTTAGTTTTTATTTTATATAAGTTTTTTTAGTTTAGCTTAGGTTTTTGTTTATTTTATTTTACTTTAATTTTTAATTTTATTTTTTCTTTTTTAGGTTTAGGTTTAGGTTTAGGTTTTAATTTATGTTTTTATTTTATTTTGGTTAAGGTTTTTTTATTTATTTTAATTTTAAGTTTTATTTAGTTTAGGTTTAGAATTTTAGCTTCTTAGGTTTTAGGGTTTAGGGTTAGTTTAGGGTTTAGAGTTTAGGGTTTAAGGTTTAGGGTTTAGGGTTTAGGGTTTAGGGTTTACATTTTAGGGTTTATGGCTTAGGGTTTAGGGTTTTAGGGTTTAGGGTCTAGGGTTTTTAGGGTTTAGGGTTTAGGGTTTAGGGTTTTTAGGGTTTAGGGTTTAGGGTATAGGGTTTAGTTTTTAGGTTTAGGGTTTAGGTTTTAGTTTAGTGTTTAGGGTTTTTGGTTTTTTTTAACATAGAATAAATTCAGATTCAATATTTCTTCTTTTTGATTTCATCAACCAAGTAACACCAAGTTTTTAAGACACAAGCAACAACATAGATCAAAATGTGCATGCATAGTGAAAATGAAAAACCACGGATAACTAGAGCTGTCTCATTATAAAGAACCGGTTCCATGCGATGATCGGATCAATCGTTCTTCAATTTTTCGGTGCCATCAGAACCACCCACACACGAGTGGCGGGATCCACCATCGATCCCGATCTGCCTCCACCACCATCGTGGAACCTCCATCATTCTTCCCACCTCCATAACCACTTGCTCAGACTACCTCCATATCCAGGACCTTGGATCCCCACCAATGTCGATAGCCATCGCCTCCACTTTCACCTACTTAGATCTGGGTGAGCCTAGTTGATAGTGATGTTCTTTCAGGTTCTACCCATTCTTGGGTTTAAGTTTATTACATTTTAGGCTTTAGGTTTATTTTTAAATTTATTTAGTTACTTTAGGATTAGGTTTATGGTTTACGATTTAGGGTTAGGGTTTAGGGTATAGGGTTAGTTTAGGATTTAATGTTTATTAGGGTTTAGGGTTTAGGGTTTCTTAGGCTTTTCTAGGGTTTAGGGTTTAAGGTTTAGGGTTTAGGGTTTAGGGTTTAGGTTTAAGGTTTAGGATTTAGGGTGTATGGTTTCATTTAAAGTTATGTAAACTAGTAGGTTTAGGTTTATTTAGTTTATCTTTTATTTATTTTAGTTTATTTTATTTTTTATTTTTAGTTAGGTTTATTTTTTATTTTTATTAAGTTTACTATATTTATTTTAGGTTTATTTATTTTAGTTTAGGTTTTTATTTTAGTTTATTTTTTAGTTTTAGGTTTAGGTTCAGGTTTACTTTTTAGTTGTGTTTTATTTATATATTATTTTTTAGGTTTAGGTTTTATTTTTTATTTTTTGGTTTAGGTTTAGTTTTTTATTTTATTCTTTTAAATTTAGGTTTAGGTTTATTTTTAGGTTATATCTTTAGTTTAGGTTTTATTTTGATTTTAGTTTACTTTATTTTATTTAGATTAGGTTTTGGTCTAAGTTTAGTTTATTTTAGGTTTAGGTTTAGGTTTTATTTATTTTAGCTTAATTTATTTTATTTTAGGTTTAAGTTTATATTATTTCATTATTTTATTTTTATTTTAAGTTTAAGTTTTTCTAATTTTAGGGTTTAGGTTTTATTTTTTATTTATTTTTAGGTTTATTTTTTAATTTTAGGTTTTTATTTAGTTTTTATTTTCTTTTTTTAAGGTTAATTTTTTTTATTTTATGTTTAGCATGTATTATATTTAGGTTCTTTATTCTTAGGTTTATTACATTTTTTAGTTTAGTTTAGGTTTTTATTTATTATACTTTAGTATACTTTTATTTTCTTAATTTTATTTTATTTTTAGGTTTTGGTTTAGGTTTAGTTTAATTTTTTATTTTATTTTATTTTATTTTATTTTATTTAGGCTTAGGTTTTATTTAGTTAAGGCTTATGTTTTCAAGTTTGCAGGATTTAGGGTTTATGGTTTAGGGTTTAGGGTTTAGGGTTTAGGGTTTAGGGTTTAGGATTAGAGTTAGTGTTAGGGTTTAGGGTTTAGGGTGTAAGGTTAGGGTTAGGTTTAGGGTTAGTTTAGGTTATTAAGGTTTAGATTAGGTTAGGAGTTTAGTTAGATTAGTTTAAGTTTAGGATGGAGTTTAGGTTTAGGTTTAAGTTTAGGTTAGGGTTTAGGTTTAGGTTTTAGGTTTTAGGTTTAAGTTAGGTTGGAGTTTTAAGGTTTTAGTTTAGGTTTTAGGTTTAGGTTTAGTGTTTAGGTTTAGTTTGGGTTTAAGTTAGTTTGGGTTTAGTTTATTTTAGTTTGATTTTAAAATTTAAGTAGGATAGGTTTAGGTTTATTTAATTTATTTAGTTTATTTATTTTAGTTTATGATTTTTTGGTTTATTTTTTATTTTTTTATTTAGTTTGGTTTATTTATTTTTTAAGTTTTTATTTAGTTTATTTTTTAGGTTAAGGTTTAGGTTTTGTTTAGTTTTAGTTTATTTTTTATTTTTAATTTTTTTTTTTAATTTTTTAGGTTTTATTTTTATTTTTTAAGTTTAGGTTTAGATTTTTTTTATTTTTTTTTATTTTTTTGGTTTAGGTTTAGGTTTTATTTTTGGTTTATTTTAGGTTTTTTTAGTTTAGGTTTAAATTTATTTTTAGTTTATTTTATTTTATTTAGTTTAGGTTTGGTTTAGTTTATTTATTTGGTTTAGATTTAGGTTTATTTATTTTAGTTGAGTTTATATTTATTTAGGTTTAGGTTTATTTTATTTCTTTATTTTTTTTAGGTTTAGGATTACTTTAGTTTACGGTTTAGGTTTAATTTTATTTTATTTTAGGTTTAGTTTTTATTTTATTTAGGTTTTTTATGTTTAGGTTTATTTTATTTTTTTAATTTAGTTTAGGTTTTATTTGTTTTATTTTGTTTAATTTTATTTTTTATTTATTTTATTATATTTTAGGTTTAAGTTTATGTTTAGGTTTAGGTTTAGGTTTTAGTTTATTTTAGTTTAGGTTTAGGTTTATTTTATTTTGTTAATTTTATTTTTTTTATTTAAGTTTGTTTTTTTTAATTTTAGGGCTTAGCTTTTATTTTAATTTATTTTAGGTTTTATTTTTTGGTTTATTTTTTAGGTTTAGGTTTTTTTAGTTTTTATTTTATATTACTTTAGGTTTATTTTATTTTATTTAGGTTTAGTTTTTATTTTATTTAGGTTATTTATTTTTAGTTTAGTTTAGGTTTTCATTTATTTTATTTTATTTTATTTTTCTTTCTAATTTTATTTTTGTTTTAGGTTTTGGTTTAGTTTTTGGTTTTAGTTTATGCTTTTATTTTTTTTTAGTTTTGTTTATGTTTTTTTATTTATTTTATTTTTAGGTTATATTTAGTTTAGGTTTAGGTTTAAATCTTTTTAGGATTTAAGGTTTAGGGTTAGTTGAGGATTTAGGGTTTAGGGTTTGGGGTTTATGATTTATGGTTTAGGGTCTAGGGTTTAGGGTTTAGGTTTTAGGGCTTAGGGTTTAATGTTTAGGGTTTAAGGTTTATGGTTTTTAGGGTTTACAGTTTACGGTTGAGGGTTTAGGTTTTAAGTTTAGTGTTGAGGTTATAGTTTAGGGATAAGGGTTTTTTTTTTAACATAGAACAAATTTAGATTCAACATTTCTTCATTTCGATTTCATCAACCAAGTAACACGAAAAGTTTTCCAAGACACAAGCGATGAGATAAATAAAAAATGATCACGCATAGAGCAAACAAAGACACAGTTAAATAAGCAATTGATCGGATCAACAGTTCTTCATTCTCCCCAATTCCCATCAGAATGACCCCGACCTCTAGAGTAGTTGGATCCACCATCATCTCCTCTATCTCTCCTTCTTCCACCACCATGACTATAATCACCATCGCTTCTCCGACCTCGTAACCACCCTTTTCGACCACCACCTCCATATCCAACACCTTTAGATCCCTCACCACAGCTCGATAGCTTGCGCCTTGCCTTCACCTCCCTTGCCAAATCTAGGCGAGCTTGGTTTCCCGTGATGTTCTTGCCATCAAGGTTTTGCCCATTCTTAGTGTTTAGGTTTAGGTTTAGGATATTAGGTTTTATAGTTTAAATTTATTTTTTTAAATTTATTTAGTTACTTTAGGTTTAGATTTACGGTTTAGGGTTTCGAGTAAAGGGTTTAGGGTTAGGGTTTAGGGTTTAGGGTTTAGGGTTTATGTTTTAAGGTTTTAGGGTTTTAGGGTTTATGCTTTTAGGGTTTAGGGTTTAGGGTTAGGGTTTAAGATTTAGTGTTTAGGGTTTAGGGCCTTTTAGGGTTTAGGGTTGAGGGTTGTAGGTTTAGTGTTGTAGGTGTAGAGTTTAGGGTTAGTTTTAAGGTTTAGGGTTTAGGGTTTTCTTGTTTAAAAAAAATTAAGTAAACAGGTAGGTTTAATTTATTTAGTTTATTTTTTATTTATTTTATTTTTTCCTTTATTTTTATTTTTATTTTGTTATATTTTTTATTTTATTTAGTTCAGTTTATTTATTTTAATTTTGGTTTTTCATTCTAGTTTATTTTTTAGGTTTAGGTTTAGGTTTTTATTTTATTTTTTTAAGTTTAAGTTTTAGGTTTTTATTTTATTTAGGTTCAAGTTTATTTTAGTTATTATGTTTTTAGGTTTTATTTAGTTTCGATTTAGGTTTTTAGGTTTTTAGGTTTTTAGGTTTTAGGGTTTCAAATTTAGGGTTTTAGGGTTTACGGTTTAGGGTTTAGTGTTTAGGCTTTACAATTTAGGGTTTTTGGGATTTAGGATTTAGGGTTTAGGTTTGCTAGTTAGGGTTTAGGGTTTAGGGTTAGCTTAAGGTTTATGGCTAGTTTAAGGTTTAGGATTTAGGGTTTAGGGTTTAGGGTTTTAAGGTTTTGGGTTTAGGGTATAGGGTTTTGGGTTTTAAGGTTTAGGGTTTAGAGTTTACGGTTTAAGGTTTAATGTTAAGGATTTTTTATTTTTCTTTAAATTAAATAAATTAGTAGGTTTAGGTTTATTTATTATATTTTTTTGTTTAATTTTTTTAAATATTTACTTAGGATTAATTTTATTTATATTTAGTTTAGTTTATTTATTTTAGGTTTATTTATTTTATTTTAATATTTAGGTTTAGGTTTAGGTTTAGTTTTAACTTTAGTTTATTTTTTAGGTTTAGGCTTTATGTTTTATGTTGAGGTTTATGTTTAGGTTTTTATTATATTTTTTTAGGTTTAGGCTTTAGGTTTTTATTTTAGGTTTTATTTAGGTATTATTCTTTAGTCTATGTTAAGGTTCATTTTTTAGTTTATTTTATTTTATTTAGTTTAGGTTTAGGTTTAGGTGTAGGTTTAGTTTATTTTAGGTTTAGGTTTTATTTATCTTAGTTTAGTTTATTTTAGTTTACGTTTAGGTTATTTTATTTTTATTTTAGGTTTAGTTTTTTTTTTGTTTAGAGTTTATGTTTTATTTTTTATTTATTTTTAGGTTTTTTTTTAGGTTTATCTTTTATTTAGTTTTTATTTTATTTTATATTAGGCTTATTTTATCTTTAGTTTAGGTTTATCTTTTATTTTATTTAGTTTTTTTTTAATTTAGTTTAGGTTTTTATTTATTTTATTTTAATTTTTTTTTATGTTTCTATTATATTTTCTTTTTAGGTTTAAGTTTAGGTTTAGGTTTTAGTTTAGGTTTATGTCTTTTTTATTTATTTTATTTTTAGGTTTTATTTAGTTTAGATTTAGGTTTTCTAGGTTTTTAGGGTTTAGTGTTTAAGGTTTAAGGTTTAGGGTTTAGGGTTTAAGTTTTGGGGTTTAGGGTTTAGGATTTAGGGTTTAAGGTTTTAGGGTTGTAGGTTTAGGATTTATGGTTGTAGTTTTAGGGTTTAGAGTTTAGGAATTTTTTTATTTTTCATTTTTTTTATCTTCTGAATTTTTTTAAATTAAGTTAACTAGTACTTTTTGGTTTATTTAGTTTATTTTTTAATTATTTTAGTTTGTTTTGTTTTTAATTTTTATTTAAGTTTATTTTTATTTTTATTTAGTTTAGTTTTTCTATTTTAGGTTTCTTTATTTTAGTTTTTTTAGGTTTAGGTTTGGGCTCACGTTTAGGTTTAGGTTTATATTTTAGTTTAGTTATATTTTTATTTTATTTTTTAGATTAAGTTTTATTTTTTATTTTTTATTTTAAGTTTAGGTTTTTAATTTATTTTTTTAGGTTTAGGTTTTAGGTTTTTATTTGAGGTTTAATTTTAGCTAATATTTTTTACTTTACGTTTAGGTTCATTTTTAGTTTGTTTTATTTTATTTAGTTTAAGTTTATTTTAGGTATAGTTATTTTAGGTTTAGGTTTATGTTTTATTTATTTTTGTTTAGTTTATTTTAGTTTAGGTCCAAGTTTATTTTATTTTTATTTTAGGTTTAGGTTTTTTTTAGTTTAAGGTCTACGTTTTATTTTTTATTTATTTTTAAGTTTATTTTTTAGGTTTATGTTTTTATTTAGTGTTTATTTTATTTTATTTTAGGTTTATTTTAGTTTTATTTTAGGTTTAGTTTTTATTTTAGTTAAGTTTTTAATTTTTTTTAATTTACTTTAGAATTTTATTTATTTTGTTTTAGTTTAATTAAAATTTTTTATTTTATTTTTTTTAAGGTTTTGGTATTAGTTTAGGTTTTAGTTTATGTTTTTATTTTATTTTATTTATTTATTTTATTTCTGTTTAGGTTTTTTTATTTATTTTATTTTTATGTTTCATTTAGGTTAGGTTTAGGTTTTTTAGCATTTTAGGGTTTAGGATTTAGGGTTTAGGTTTTTATTTTAGGTTTATTTTTAGGTTTTATTTTTTAGTTTACATCTAGGTTTATTTTTAGTTTATTTTATTTTATTTAGTGTAGGGTTTATGTTTATTTTATTTTTAGTTTAAGTTTAGGTTTTATTTATTTTAGTTTATTTTATCTTATTTTAGGATTAGGTTTATTTTATTTTATTTATTTTATTTTTATTTTAGGTTAAGTTTCTATTTTTAGTTTAGGGTTTGGGTTATATTTTTTATTTATTTTTAAGTTTATTTTTTAGGTTTTGGTTTTTATTTAGCTTTTATTTTATTTTATTTTAGGTTTATTTTTTATTTTACATTTAGTTTTTATTATATTTAGGTTTTCTATCGTTAGCTTTATTTTATTTTTTAGTTTAGTTTATGTAGTTATTTATTTTATTTTATTTAGTTTTATTTATTTTATTTTTAGGTATAAGTTTCATTTTTAGATTAGATGTTGATTTTATTTTATTTAGGTTTAGGTTTTTTATTTATTTTATTTTTAGGTTTTATTTAGTTAAAGTTTAGGTTTTTAAGTATTTAGGGTTTAGGGTTTAGGGTTTAAGCCTTAGGATTTAGGGTTTAGGGTTTTAAGGGTTTAGGGTTGTAGGTTTAGGGTTGTATATTTAGGGTTTAGGGTTTAGGGTTGGTTTTATGGTTTAGGGTAAAGGATTTAGAGTTTAAGGTTTATGGTTTAGGGTTTTTTTTAAATATTAAGTAAACTGGCAGGTTCAAGTTTATTTAGTTTATTTAGTTTATTTTTTATGTATTTTAGTTTATTTTCTTTTATTTATTTTTATTTATGTTTATTTTATATTTTTTATTAGTTTAATTTATTTATTTGAGGTTTATTTATTTTAGAATAGGTTTTTTTATTTTATTTTATTTTTTAGGTTTCAGATTAGGTTTATGTTTATTTTCTAGTTTAGTTTAATTTTTTTTTGGTATGTTTAAGGTTTTTTTTCTTAGGTTTAGTTTAGGTTTTTATTTTATTTTAGGTTTAGCTTTTAGGTTTTTGTTTTAGGTTTATTTTTAGGCTTTAATTTTTAGTTTAGGTTTAGGTTTATTTTTGTTTATTTTATTTTATTTAGTTTTGGGTTTAGGTTTAGTTTATTTTAAGTTTAGGTTTATATTTTATTTATTTTAGTTTAGCTTATTTTAGTTTAGATTTAGGTTTATTTTAGTTTGTTTATTTTAGGTTTAAGTTTTTCTTTTTAGTTTAGGGTTTAGGTTTTATCTTTTATTTATTTTTGGGTTTTATTTTTTTAGGTTTAGGTGTTTATTTAGTTTTTATTTTATTTTAGGTTTATTTTATTTTTATTTTACATATAGTTTTATTTTATTTAGGTTTTATTTTTGAATTTATTTTAGTTTTTAGTTTATTTTAGTTTTTAGTTTAGTTTATGTTTTTATTTTATTTATTTTAGTTTAGTTTTTTTTTTTTTTTGGTTTAGGCTTTCTTACTTATTTTATTTTTACATTTTATTTAGTGTAGGTTTAGATTTTTAGCTTTTTGGGGTTTAGGGTTTAGCGTTAAGGGCATAGGATTCATTGAGGTTTGATGGTTTAGGGTTTAGGGTTATAAGGTTTAGGGTTTGGAGATTAGGGTTTAGAGTTTAGAGTTTAGGTTTTGGGGTTTAAGGTTTAGGGTTTAGGTTATATGGTTTAGGGTTTAGGGTTTTAAGGTATAGGGTTTCATGTTTAGGGTATTTAGGTTTTAGGGTTTAGGTTTTAGGTTAAAGGTTCTTGTTTTAGTTTAGGGTTTTTGGTTTTTTTAACGGATAATGCAATAGCCACCTCATATATTTCTGCTTGGATCTAGGCAGCAGTTATGATAATGTTCCTACCGTCAAGGTTCTACCCATTCTTATGGTTTAAGTTTAGGTTTAGGTTTTTTAGGCTTTAAGGTTTAAGTTTATTTTTAAATTTATTTTGTTATTTTAGGTTTAGGTTTAAGGTTTGGATTTAGAGTTTAGGGTTAATGGTTAGGGTTTAGGGTTTAGGGTCTAAGGTTTAGTGTTTAGGGTTTTAGGGTTTATGCTTTTAAGGTTTAGGATTTAGGGTTAGGGTTTAGGGTTTTTTAGGGTTTAGGATTTAGGGGTTAGGGTTGTAGGTTAATGGTTTAGGGTTTAGGGTTTGATTTAGGGTTTATTTTTTTAATTAAGTAAGGTAGGTTTAGGTTTATTTAGTTTATTTTTTGTTTAGTTTAGTTTATTTTATTTTTTATTTTTATTTAGGTTTACTTTTTATTTAGTTTAGTTTACTTATTTTAGGTTTATTTATTTTAGTTTAGGTTTTTTATTTTAGTTTATTTTTTAGGTTTAGGTTTAAGTTTATTTTTTGGTTGAGTTTTATTTCCAATATATTTTTTAGGTTTAGGTTTTATTTTTAATTTTTAATTTTAGGTTTAGGTTTCAAGTTTTTATTTTAGGTTTATTTTTAAGTTTTATTTTTTAGTTTATTTTTAGTTTATTTTATTTTATTTTGTTTAATATTAGGCTTAGGTTTTATTTATTTTAGTTTAGTTTATTTCAGTTTAGGTTTAGGTTTATTTTATTTTTATTTTATGTTTACGTTTTTTTAGTTTAAGGTTTAGGATTTATTTTTTATTTATTTTAAAGTTTTTTTATGTTTATATTTTAGGTTTTGGTTTATATTTAGATTTTATTTTATTTTATTTTAGGTTTATTTTATTTTTATATTATGGCTTGTTTTTATTTTATTTAGGTTTTTTATTATTAGGTTTATTTTATTATTTAGTTTCGTTTAAGTATTTATTTATTTTATTTTAGTTCATTTTTATTAGTTTATTTTATATTTTTTTTAGGTTTACGTTTAGGTTTAGGTTTTTGTATTTATTTTACTTTATTTTATATTTTATTTTAGGTTTGTTTTTTTTTTTTTAGGTTTAATTAGTTAGGTTTAGGTTTTGATTTTGGGTTTAGGGTTATGGGATTTGGTTTAGGATTTGTGGTGGTTTAGATCAGTTTAGGGTTTATTAGGTTTAGGGTTTAGGGTTTAGAGTTTGTGGGCTTTAGGGTTTGGGGTTTTAGGTTTAACTAGGTTTAGGTTAGCTTGGGTTGTGGTTAGGTTTATATGGTTTAGATTTTGATTTAGGTTTAGGGTTTAGGGTTAGTTTAAGGTTTTAGGGTTTAAGTTTTAATGTTTAGGGTTTAGGGTTTAAGGCTTAGAGTATAAGGTTTGGGTTTAGCCCCATAACATTAAAACTATAATAATTATTCTTTCATATTCAAGGTTGAATAGGCAGAGCACTACTCTAAACTAAATCAAACCCAAGCTAACCCTAAACCCCTAAACCCTCAACCTCAACCCTAAAACCCAAACCTTAAACCCTAAATTAACCCTAAATCTAAACCCTAAACCTCAACCTCAACCTAAACCTAAACTGAATCCTAACTAAACCTAAACTAAACTTAAAACTAAACCCTAAAGCCTAACCTAAACCTAAACCTAAACTAACTAAACCCTAAGATGACCTAAATCCTAAACCTTAAACCAAAATCCTAAACCCTAAAAAAAACTAAATCTTAAACCCTAAACACTAAACTAATCCTAAACCCTAAACCTAAACCCTAAACTTAAACCCTAAACCTAAAACTAAACTCAAACCTAAAACCTAAAACCTAAACCTAAACTAAATAAGACCTAAAAATAAAATAAAAAATTAAAATAAAAAAAAACCTTAACCATAAACCTTAAACCCTAAAATCGTAAACCCTAAACCCTAAACCTTAAACTCTAAACCCTAAACCCTAAACCCAAAAAAAACCATAAAATCTAAACCTAAACCCCAAACCATAAACCATGAACTAACCCTAAACCTTAAAATAGCCCTAAACCCTAACCCTAAAAAGCTAAAAACTTAAAATAAAACATAAAGCCTAAAGATAAAATTAATAAAAAATCTAAACCAAAATAAAATAAAAACATAAACTAGAACATAAAACCTAAACCTAAACCTAAAGCTAAAAAGAAAAAAAATAAAAACAAAAACTAAACTAAAATAAAATAAATAAAAACCCAAACTAAACTAAAAAAATAAAAAACCTAAATAAAATAAAAAATAAATCTAAAAAAATAAAATAAAGCTAAAATAAAATAAAATAAAACTAAATAAAACCTAAACCTAAAACCAAAAAAAAATAAAAATAAAACCTAAACTATAAACTAAAAAAACCTAAACCTAAAATAAAATAAAATAAACCTAAACCTAAACTAAAACAAAATTAAACTAAAATAAATAAAACCTAAACCTCAACCGAAAAATAACTTAAACATAAACCTTAACCTAACCTAAATAAAATATAATAAATTAAAAATAAACCTAAACCTAAACTAAAAAATAAAACCTAAAAATAAACCCGAAATAAAAACTTAAAACCTAAACCTAAGAAAATAAAAGAAAACCTAAACCTAAACCTAAAAAAAAAAATTAAACTTAAACCTAAAAATAGAATAAAATCCTAAACCTAAACTTAAAAATAAAAAATAAAACTTTAACTTTAAAAAGAAAATAAAAATAAAACTCAACTAAAAAATCAACATAAACCTAAACCTAAAACTAAAACAAACTAAAATAAAAAACCTAAACTAAAATAAATAAACCTAAAATAGATAAACTAAACTAAATAAAATAAACGAAATAAAAAAAATAAAATAAACTAAAATAAATAAAAAATAAGCTAAATAAAGAAATGTTGAATATGAATTTGTTCCCTATTTAAAAGAAAAAAACCCAAAAACCCAAAAACCTAAACTAAAATCTGAACCCTAAATGAAAAACCTAAACCATAAACCCTAAACCCCTAAACCCTGAAACCCTAGACCTTCAACCCTAAACCCTAAAACCAAAACCCTAAACTCTAAACCCTAAACCCTAAACTCCAAACCCTAAACCCTAAACCCTAAACCCTAAAAAGATATAAACCCCAATCCTAAACCCTAAACCCTAAACCATAAACCCTAAACCCTAAACCCTAAAACCCTAGACCCTAAACCATAAACCCTAAAACCTAAACCCTAAACTCTAAACCCTAAACCAAAAAAAAACCTAAACCCCCTAAACTCCAAACCCCAAACCCTAAATCCTATGCCCTAAAAAGATATAAATCGAAATCTAAACTAAATAAAACCTAGAAATAAAATAAATCAAAAACGTTAAACCAAAATAAAATAATAAACTAAAATAAAATAAAAACATAAACTAAAACCTAAACCTATACCTAAACCTAAACATAAACCTAAAAGGAAAATAAAAAAAAAAATAAAAACTAATCTAAAATAAAATAAATAAAAACCTAAACTCAACTAAAAGAAATAAAAATACATAAATAAAATTAAAACTAAACCTAAAATAAAAAATAAACCTAAAATAAAAAAATATAAAAACTAAGTATGAACCCAAACTTAAACAATAAACCTAAAAATAAAACTTAAACACTAAACTAAATCAAAAACCTAAACCTAAAATAAAAACAAAATAAACCTAAACCTAAACTAAATAAAATAAAATAAACTAAAAATAATCCTAAACTAAAAAGTAAACCTAAAATAAAAACCTAAAACCTAAACCTTAAAAAATAAAATAAAAACCTAAACTAAACATAAAAATAAAAAATAAAATTGAAACCTTAAAAATAAAATATAAATAAAACTAAACTAAATAATAAACCAAAACCTAATCCTAAACCTAAACATAAAAAATAAACTAAAATAAAAAACATAAACTAAAATAAATAAACCTAAAATAAATAAACTAAACTAAATATAAATAAAAATAACCCTAAATAAAAATAAAAAATAAAATCAACCAAAATAAATAAAAAATAAACTCGATAAACCTAAACTAATGAGTTTACTTAATTTTAAAAATAATAAAAAATAAAAGAATAAAAAAACCCTAACCTTCAACCCTAAACCCTAGAACTAACACTAATCCATAAAGCTACAACCCTAAAATCCTAAACCATAATCCATAAACCCTTAAACCATAAACATTAAACCCTAAATCTTGAACCCTAAACCCTAAACATAAAAACCTACAACCCTAAATCATAAACCCTAAACCCCAAACCCTAAACTCTAAAGCCTAAACCCCAAACCCTAAACCCTAAACCCTAAACTCCACACCCTAAATTGTAAACCCCAAAAACCTAAAAGCCTAAACCTAAACTAAATAAACCTAAAAATTTTAAAAATAAAATAAAATAAACCAAAAGTTAAATTAATTAAGAAAATAAAATTAATAAAAACCTAAACTAGAACTTAAAGCTAAGCGTAAACCTAAACTTAAACATAAACCTAAAAATAAAATAAAATAAAAAATAAAAATAAAACTAAAAGAAAATAAAGAAAAACCTAATCTAAACTAAAAAATATAAAATAAACCTAAAAATAAAAAGCTTAATAATAAAAAACAAAATGTAAAATAAAAATAAAATAAACCTCAAATAAAATAAAATAAAAACTAAATAAAAACTTAAACCTAAAAAAACCTAAAAATAAATAAAAAAATAAAACTAAAACCCAAAATAAAAAAAAACTAAACCTAAAATAAACAAAATAAAATAAACCTAAACCTAAACCTAAAATAAATAAAAGCTAAACTCTAAACAAAATAAAATAAAATAAATTAAAAATAAACCTAAACCTAAACTAAAAAATAAAACCTAAAATATAAATTATAAACCTAAACCTTGAAAAGTAAAATAAAACCTAAACCCAAACCTAACCCTAAAAAGAAAAGCCTAATAAAATATAATAAAAATAAAACTAAACTAAAAAATAAACTTAAACATAAACCTAAACCTAAAAACTATACTAAAATAAGCAAACCTAAAATAAATAAGTTAAACTAAATAAAAATAAAAGATAAACCAAAATAAAAATAAAAAATAAAATAAAATAAAATAAATAAAAAAACTAAATAAACCTAAACCTATCAGTTTACTCAAACCAAGTAGATTGGTTTTAGCTCAAAATGCATTTCCATAGTTACTAAGCATAGTGACTTGGATATTGAATTAGGAAATCTCTATTTGAAATTGAGATCTTCTCATTGCTAAAATTACCTCTTCCAAAAATGAGTTCAACAGTATCTTTAAAAGAAAATTCTCGATTACTAGAAATTTTGAAAAGAATTTGATCCAAAAAATTACCTTCAATAGAAATATTAATGATGTTATTATTAATGAAATCAAGAATCAAATCATTTAGAGAAATTCCATTCATCATTACAAATAAAATGACTAACTTTCAAAGAAGAAGGAGAGTGTATATTAAGCAGAGAATCATTGGAAAAATCCCCCATCCAGTTATCTCACCTAAAGAAAGAAGATCCATTATTAATACCCCAAAAATGAGACGTTTTGCTTTCCATTTAATATCACAGCCATTTCCAAACAATAGAGTCATCATGTTTATAATTACAAATTAAGGGATGCTTACCTCAATATTTAAATTTCATGAATTTAGCCCAAAGACTTTAATTTTTCCAAAAAATTCCACCAAAGGCCTTTGAATTCCTAGAGTCTAAAAAAAACTTATTGAAAAGTATTTCAATCTTGATAAGAACGTGGGAAGTAGGAACAATATTAAGCAACAAGTAAAAGGAAGAGAATAAAGAATACTTTTAATAACAATTAATCTACCAATTAAAGATAAAAAATAAAATTCAATGGTAGAAATTTTATTTTGAATATTATGAATTACCTCATCAAAGAGATAGAATCTCTTATGGCCACAATATAAAGGGGAGCCTAAATATTTAATTGGAAGATTTTGATGAGAAAAACCAGTGATGTCCTTTATTTTATTAATTCTATAAATAGAAATAGAAGTAGAAGTGATTAAACAACTTTTATGAGGTACTAATCAAAAGGCCACTTTCATTTTCAAATTTATTTAAAAAATCCTTAAGCTTTTTAACATAATGTAACGAGCAATTACAAAAAATTATGAAATCATTAGCAAAGCTTAAGTGAGAGATAGCCAAACCACCAAAATTCTTGAAATACATACTAGAATTCTTCTTAAAATAGATTAAGCCAACGAGACAAATATTCAACCACAATAATAAAAAGCCACAAAAAAAGAGGGTCACCTTATCTTATACCTTCAAAGGAATTAAATAAACCAAAGTTTTCACCATTGATAACTAATGAAAACTAAACATTTCTAATTATATTGTTAACCAAAGAAAGAAAATAATTATAAAAACCAAATAATGTAAGAATGATATTAATAAAGTCCCAAGAAATGTTATCATAAGCTTCGATGCTGTTAAGCTTAAAAAGTAAGTTTTCACCTATAGTTTTAACATTCAAATCATGAATCAATTCTTGAGCAAGCAAGATGTTTTCTAAAATAGTTCTACCTTTCATAAAGCTAGTATGATTAAGAGAGATAATCTTAGGAAGTAACTTATTAAGCCTATTAATCAAAATTTTAGAAATCAATTTATTGAAAAAAGTACAAAGACTAATAGGTCTAAAGTCATTCCAAAAGTCAGGATTATCTTTCTTAGAAATAAGAATAATAGAAGTGCTAGTAAAATATTTAGAATAGAATTCCCTTGAAAAAATCTTTAACAAAGATCAACAAGATCAATTTCAATAATAAACCAAGCTTTTTGAAAGAATAAAGTAGTGTAT
Source organism: Cymbidium sinense (assembly GCA_021442155.1). Taxonomy (NCBI): domain Eukaryota; kingdom Viridiplantae; phylum Streptophyta; class Magnoliopsida; order Asparagales; family Orchidaceae; genus Cymbidium; species Cymbidium sinense. Next base: position 16,355,500 of record CM038214.1, read on the forward strand.
CCATTCGACCTTGCAACAGAATCAACATTCATACCCTTAAAAATATTATAAATTTCTTGATTAGAAGGAGGAGCAACCAAGCACTCATTATCCTCAGTAGACATAATAGAAGGGATGATAGAGTGAATGGATAAATACTCAAGTTGATAATTTTTATTTAAAAGATCTTTAAATAATTAAGAGTAGAAGAAAATATATCCTCTTTTTCGGTAAACCAAGAACCATCAAAGTTCTTGATTTTATGAATTTAACCAAGAACTCTCCTTTTCATTACCAATGCATGAAAATATTGAGTGTTTCTCTTCCCCTCAGAAAGATGCTTAGAGGTAGCTTTTTGTCTCCAATAAGTCTCCTCCAAATCCAAACTTAATGAGATTATCTTTAGCAAAGAAGATTAGAGAAAGAATAATCGAATAATAAGTTCTTCCAAATCTTTCACCTTTTGTTCCATATTCTTGATATTATCAAAAATATTTTTAATGCAGTTTCTATTCCACCAAGTGATATTATGCTTAAGCCTTTTAAGCTTAAGCCAAAACCTCATCATGCCAAATGCAGAATCATCAGGAGAAAGAAGAGCACACTAATTATAAGCAATAACATCAAGAAAACTTTTATCTTACAACCACATATTTTGAAAATAAAAATTTTTAATGACATTATTATTATGAACAACATCCTTAATAGAAACCAGAAGAGGAGCATGATCTGAGAGAGTTTACTAAGATGCTCCATCAAAGTTAAAGGCTAACAATTTAACAAATAATTATTAAATAATGCACGATCAAACCGTCACCACAATCTATGATTATTCCAAGTAAATTGGGAACCAATGAAACCAACATCATAAAGATTACAATCCAAAATCATATTTGCAAAATCTTCTATTTAATGTAAATTTGGCAAAAAAAACCCCCTTTCCTTTCATTCAAAAAAAGGACCATATTGAAATCCCCACTAACAATCCAAGAATTATTAACAATAGAAGCAAAATTCAATAATTGATCCCAAGGAATTCTCCTCCCTAACTTGTTACAAGAATCATAAACAAAAGAGCCAAAAGCATGATAATAACCAAATGAAATATCCACAATAAATAACTTGATGGAAATAATTAATAACATTAGTAGAAAAAGAGATATTCCAAAATAACCAAATGTTATTATTACTATTGAGATAAAAATTTCTAAAACCAATCATCTTGGCCACATGGATTATTTTAGAAGAAAAAAGGAGGTTCAAGAATAACCAAGAAACCAACATTATAAATTCTACAAAGAATCCTAATTCTATTTCTAACAGCAAGAGCACCAATGCCCCTCACATTCCAAATAAGAAAGTTAAACATTAATTTTTATTAGGCAAAGAAGATGAAGAAGACCTAGTAGATCTAGAAACTTTAAGAGGATAAATTTTAAACTATTTTTTCCTTTTCACAAAAATAGTTTGAAAATCGATCTCATTTTCCATGGATTGATCATCAAAAAAAATTTGTCATCATTATTAACAATAGATTTAGGAGAAGATCCCATTTGATAATAAGATAAATCCTTATTCTCCATTAAAGGAGAATTATCACTAAGCAAAATACCATTCAGAATAACAGGTTAAAGAAAGGGCAGAAATAGATTTATAAACTAAACAAAAACTTGGCCGCACATTATCAATAAGCTCCATACCATCACTCTTGCCAAAATTCATAGAAGATAAAATAAGACTTTCCTTTAAAATTTTTTTGGCAAAATAACCGAAACATTTTCTATAAAATTTTTATCAACTTTATCACAAATCTCCTTTCTATTAGAAGCTAAAATAAGAAAATCATCCACTTGCAAAATTTCAAGAATATCATAAATAATAATAGTCTAAACCTGATTACTCTCCAAAACAATTACATAACCATTTTTAACAAGCTTATGAACAACATTAGAAACATTATGAACATCATTAGAAACACCAACAATTTCATTCACAGCACCATTATCCTTTTCATTTAAAGCAGAATTTCTTTTATCACTTTTTAAATGTCCAATTTTGCCACCAACCTTAAGATCTTTAACCACTTTCTTTCGAAGATATTGATAAGGAACAAAACATTTCGATACATAAGTTTTTTTTTTAGTTTTAGTTTTATTTAGGGTTTTTTATTATTTTTGTTTTAATTTTTTTAGTTTTATTAGTTAGGTTTTTATGTTTTATTTAGTTTATTATTATTATTTATTATTTATTTCTTTTCTTAGTTTGAATAATTATTTTAATTATTATTATTTTATTTTTATTTTTTTTTTGGGGTGGGGGCTTGCCTGATTTTATTATTAGGTTTGGGTTTTTTTTTGTTTTCTTTTGGGTTTAGGTTTTTTTTTAGGTTTAGGTTTTCATTAATTTTTTATTAGGGTTTTAATTTAGTATTAGTTTTTAATTTTTGTTTTAGTTTAGTTTTAGTTTTAGTTTTATTATTTTTAGATTTTAGTTTTCTAGTTTAGTTTTGGGGTTTAGCAAAATGGGGGGGATTTAGTTTAGTTTTTTACTAGTTTTAGTTTTTTAGTTTTTTAGATAGGGGTTTAGGGTTGTAGGTTTAGGATTGTAGGTTTAGGGTTTAGGGTTTAAGGTTTGTTTTAAGTTTTAGGTTTCAGGGTTTAGGGTTTAGGGTTTTTTAATTAAAACCACTAGTTTTAAATTATATTTTTATTTAGGATATTTTATTTTTTATTTAGTTTAGTTTATTTATTTTTATTTAAGTTTTTTTTATTTTAGTTTATTTTTTAGGTTTAGGTTTATGTTTATGCTTATTTTTTAGTTTAGTTTTATTTTTATTTTATTTTTTAAGTTTATGTTTTACTTTTATTATTAGGTTTAGGGTTAGGTTATATTTTATCTTTTTAGGTTTTTATTTTAGGTTTTATTTTAGGTTTTATTTTTTTATTTTAGGTTTAGCTTTATTTTTAGTTTATTTTATTATATTTAGTTTAGTGGATCTTAGGTTTAGGTTTTATTTATTATATTTAGTTTATTTTAGTTTAGGTTTAGGTTTATTTTCTTTTTAGTTTAGTTTAAGTTTTTATTTATTTTATTTTAGTTTAGTTTTTGTTTTTATTATTTTATTTTATTTTTAAGTTTAGGTTTATGTTTTAGTTTAGGTTTTTATTTTATTTTTATTTTATTATTTTTTTTAGGTTTAGGTTTTTTTATTTATTTTATTTTTAGGTTTTATTTAGTTTAGGTTTAGGTTTTTAAGTTTTTAGGGTTTATGGTTTTTTTAGGGTTTAGGGTTTATGGTTTGGGATTGGTTCAAGATTTGGGTTGGGTTTTAGGGTTTAGGGTTTAGAGTTTAGGGTTGTTTTAGTTGGATTTAGTGGTTTAATGTTTAGGGTTTAGGGTTTAGGGTTTTAGGTTAGTTTTAGGGTTTAGGATTCAGTGTTAGGGTTTTTTTATTAAATTTTTTATTAAATTTTTTTTATTTGTTTATTAATTAAGTAAAGTGGTAGGTTTATGTTTATTTAGTTTTTTTTAAGTTTATTTTACTTTTATTTTTATTTTTATTTAGTTTAATTTATTCATTTTAGTTTAGGTTTTTTATTTTAGTTATTTTTTAGGTTTAGGTTTTGGGTTAGGTTTAGGTTTATTTTTTTAGTTAAGTTTTATTTTTATTTTATTTATTAGGTTTATGTTTTATTTTATTTTTAGTTTAGGTTTTAGGTTTTATTTTAGTTTTATTTTTAGGTTTTATTTTATGTTTAAATTTAGGTTTATTTTAGTTGATTTTATTTTATCTTGATTTTTAGGTTTTATTTTTTTTAGTTTATTTTAGTTTAGGTTCAAATTTATTTTATTTTTATTTTAGTTTAAGTTTTTTTTTTTTTAGTTTATTTTATTTTATTTTTTTAGTTTTATTTTATATTAGTTTTTTCTAGTTTAGTTTAGGTTTTTGTTTATTTTATTTTACTTTAATTTTTAATTTTAATTTAATTTTATTTTTTAGGTTTAGGTTTTAGTTTATGTTTTTATTTTATTTTGGTTAAGTTTTTTTTATTTATTTTAATTTTAGGTTTTATTTAGTTTAGGTTTAGGTTTTTAGCTTCTTAGGTTTTTGGGTTTAGGGTTAGTTTAGAGTTTAGAGTTTAGGGTTTAGGGTTTAGGATTTACATTTTAGGGTTTATGGCTTAGGGTTTAGGGTTTTAGGGTTTAGGGTCTAGGGTTTAGGGTTTAGGGTTTTTAGGGTTTAGGGTTTAGGGTATAGGGTTTAGTTTTTAGGTTTTGGGTTTAGGTTTTAGTTTATTGTTTAGGTTTTTTAGTTTTTTTAACATAGAACAAATTTTGATTCAATATTTCTTCTTTTCAATTTCATCAACCAAGTAACACACCAAGTTTTTTAAGACACAAGCGACAACATAGATCAAAAATGAGCATGCATAGTGAAAATGAAAAACCCTAGATAACTAGAACTATCTCTATTGTAAAGACACAATTCCATAACTAATAAATTAGATTGATCATTCTTCAATTTGTTTAGTTGCCATCAGAACCACCCAGGCCTCTCGAGTAGCGGGATCCACCATCATATCCCTGATCTCTACCTCCACCACCACTATGGTTGTAACCTCCATTATTCTTCCCACCATAACCAACCTCCCATATCCACTTTCCACCTCCGCTTTCACTCACCTGATTGAGCCTGGGCTGATAGTGATGTTCTTGATCAAGGTTCTGCCCATTCTTAGGGTTTAAGTTTACTACATTTTAGGCTTTAGGTTTATTTTTTAATTTATTTAGTTACTTTAGGATTAGGTTTATGGTTTAAAATTTAGGGTTAGGGTTTAGGGTTTAGAGTTAATTTAGGGTTTAAGGTTTAGGGTTTAGGGTTTAGGGTTTAGGTTTAGGGTTTAGGATTTAGGGTGTATGGTTTCTTTTAAAGTTATGTAAACTAGTAGGTTTAGGTTTATATAGTTTATCTTTTATTTATTTTAGTTTATTTTATTTTTTATTTTTAGTTAGGTTTATTTTTATTTTTTATTAAATTTATTATATTTATTTTAGGTCTATTTATTTTAGTTTAGGTTTTTTATTTTATTTTATTTTTTAGTTTTAGGTTTAGGTTTAAATTTACTTTTTAGTTGTGTTTTATTTATATTTTATTTTCTAGGTTTAGGTTTTATTTTTTATTTTTTGGTTTAGGTTTAGGTTTTTATTTTATTTTTTTAAATTTTGGTTTTAGGTTTATTTTTGGTTATATCTTTATTTTTAGGTTTTGGTTTGATTTTAGTTTATTTTATTTTATTTAGATTAGGTTTAGGCCTAAGTTAAGTTTATTTTAAGTTTAGGTTTAGGTTTTATTTATTTTAGCTTACTTTATTTTAGTTTAGGTTTAGGTTTATATTATTTTATTTTTTTATTTTTATTTTAAGTTTAGGTTTTTCTGAGTTTAGGTTTAGGTTTTATTTTTATATTTATTTTAGGTTTATTTTTTAATTTTAGGTTTTTATTTAGTTTTTATTTTCTTTTTTTTCGGTTAATTTTTTTATTTTATGTTTAGTTTGTATTATATTTAGGTTTTTTTATTCTTAGGTTTAATACATTTTAATTTAGTTTAGGTTTATTTATTATACTTTTATTTTCTTAAATTTATTTTATTTTAGGTTTAGGTTTAGGTTTAGTTTAATTTTATTTTATTTTATTTAGGCTTAGGTTTTATTTAGAAGGCTTATGTTTTCAAGTTTGTAGGATTCAGTTTATGGTTTAGGATTGTGGTTTGGGTTTGGTTTAGGTTTAGTTAGGCCTGGGTTTTAAACCCAGGATTTATGGTTAACAGTTTAGGGTTAGTTTAGTTAACGTTAGTGTGTTCACTAGACCTGGGTTAGGGTTTAAGATTTAGGGTTAGGTCAGCTTTAGGATTTAGGGAGTTAGGATTTAGAGGATTAAGTTGGGAGGATTTAGGTTAGATTAGGGTTTAGTGTTTAGGAGGGTTAGGGTCAGTGGTTTAGGGTGGTAGGATTTTAGGTTGTAGGTTTAGGGTTTGGGTTTCAGATTTTGGGCAGGTTGGTTTAAGGCTAGTTTTAGGGTTTACAATTTTAAGGTTTAGGTTTATTTAGTTTATTTTTTATTAATTTACTTTTTTATTTTTTGTTTATATTTTGGTCTATTTTTTATTTTTATTTAGTTTAGTTTATTTATTTAGGGTTTATTTATTTTAGTTTAGGTTTTATTTTAGTTTATTTTTAAGTTTAGGTTTAAATTTATGTTTTATTTTTTAATTTTATTTTAGGTTTTGGTCTTATTTTTTATTTTATGTTTAAGTTTAGGTTTTATTTTATTTTCTTAGATTAAGTTTTCATTTTATTTTAGGTTTATTTTTAGGTTTTATTATTTAGTTTAGGTTTAGGTTTATTTTTAGTTTATTTTATTATATTTAGTTTAGGGTTTAGGTTTAGGTTTTGTTTTTTTTGTTTAGTTTAAAATAGTTTAGTTTATTGTAGTTTAGGTTTAGGTTTATTTTATTTTGTTTATTTTAAGTTATTTTTTTAAATTTAGGGTTTAGGTTTTACTTTTTAAATATATTTTTAAGTTTATTTTTTTGGTTTAGGTTTTTATATTATTTTATTTTAGGTTTAGTTTATTTTTATTTTACATTTAGGTTTTAATTTATTTAGGTTTTATATTTTTAGTTTTACTTATTTTTTCAGTTTGTTTATGTTTTTCTTTATTTTATTATAGTTTTTCGTTTTATTTTATTTTATTTTTAGATTTAGATTTAGGTTTTAAATTAGGTTTTAATTTATTTAGTTTAGGTTTAGATTTTCTTCTTTATTTTTTTATGTTTTATTTAGTTTGGTTTAGGATTTTTTTTTTTAGTGGTTTAGGGTTTAGGTTTAGGGTGTGGTTTAGGGTTTGGGGGGTTTATGGTTTGGGGTTTAGGCCACAAGCCCAGGTGGGTAGGTTTGGATCTTTAGTTTAGGGTTTAGGCTTGAGGCTTAGGGTCACTTTAGGGTAGGGTTTAGGGTTAGGGTTTTATTTTATTTTTAGGGTTTAGGGTTATAGGCTGTAGGTTAGTTAGTTAGGGTTTAAGGTTTAGGGTTTATGGTTTATAATTTTGGGCTTAGGGTTTAGGGTTTCGGGTTTAGGTTTTTTTTAAAATATTAAGTAAACTGATAGGTTTATGTTTATTTAATTTATTTAGTTTATTTATTTTAGTTTATTTGATTTTTTTGGTTTATTTTTATTTTATTTAGTTTTATTTTATTTATTTTGTTTATGTTTTCTATTTAGTTTATTTTAGGTTAAGGTTTAGGTTTTATTTAGTTTTAGTTTAGTTTTATTATTATTTTTTTATTTTTTTTAGGTTTTATTTTTATTTTTAAATTTAGGTTTAGGTTTTATTTTTTATTTTTTATTTTTTGGTTTAGGTTTTAGGTTTTTATTTTAGGTTTATTTTTAGGTTTTATTTTTTAGTTTAGGTTTACATTTATTTTTAGTTTATTTTATTTTATTTAGTTTAGGTTTTAGTTTAGGTTCAGTTTATTTAAGGTTTAGATTTAGGTTTTATTTATTTTGGTTGAGTTTATATTTATTTATGTTTAGGTTTATTTTATTTTGTTTATTTTTTTTAGGTTTAGGATTACTTTAGTTTACAGTTTAGTTTTTATTTTATTTTATTTTAAGTTTATTTTATTTTTATTTTTGGTTTAGTTTTTATTTTATTTAGGTTTTTTATGTTTATGTTTATTTTATTTTTAGTTTGTTTAGGTTTTATTTGTTTTATTTTTGTTTAATTTTATTTATATTTTTATTTTATTATATTTTTAGGTTTAAGTTCATGTTTAGGTTTAGGTTTAGGTCTTATTTTAGTTTAGGTTTAGGTTCATTTTATTTTGTTAATTTTATTTTATTTAAAGTTTTGTTTTTTTAATAGTTTAGTTTTTAGGTTTTATTTTAATTTATTTTAAGGTTTTATTTTTCTGGTTTATTTTTTAGGTTTAGGTTTTTTTAGTTTTTATTTTATATTATTTTAGGTTTATTTTATTTTATTTCATGTTTTGTTTTATTTTATTTAGGTTATTTTTTTAGTTTAGTTTAGGTTTTCATATATTTATTTTATTTTATTTTCTTTCTAATTTTATTTTGTTTTAGGTATTAGTTTAGTTTTGGTTTTAGTTTATGTTTTTATTTTATTTTAGTTTTGTTTATGTTTTTTTATTTATTTTATTTTTAGGTTCTATTTAGTTTAGGTTTTGGTTTAAAGCTTTTTATGATTTAGGGTTTAGGGTTAGTTGAAGATTTAGGGTTTGAGGTTTGGGGTTTAGGGTTTATGCTTTAGGGTTTAGGGTTTAGGTTTTAGGGCATAGGGTTTAATGTTTAGGGTTTAGGGTTTATGGTTTTTAGGGTTTACGATTTAGGGTTGAGGGTTTAGGTTTTAAGTTCAGTGTTGAGGTTATAGTTTAGGGATAAGGGTTTTTTTAAACATAGAATAAATTTAGATTCAACATTTCTTCATTTTTATTTCATCAACCAAGTAGCATGCCTAGTTATCCAAGACACAAGCGATGAGATAAATAAAAATGATCGCAAGATGAGCAAAACCAAAGACACAATTACATAAGCAACAGATCAGATCAGCAGTTCATCATTCTCCCCAATTCCCATCAGAATGACCCCGACCTCTAGAGTAGTTGGATGCACCATCATATCCTCTATCTCTCCCTCTGCCACCACCATAGCTATAATCACCATCGCTTCTCTGACCTCCGTAACCACCACTGCTTTGACCACCACCTCCATATCCACCAACACCTTTAGATCCCTCACCACCACTCCTGGAGCAATCCTGCTTTCGCTTTCACCTCCATAGAAGCTTGGTTTATGGTGATGTTCCTGCCAAGGTTTTGCCCATTCTTAGTTAAGGTTTAGGTTTAGGATATTAGTTTTATGGATTAAATTTATTTATTTTAATTTATTTAGTTACTTTAGGTTTAGATTTATGGTTTAGGGTTTCAGTGGGTTTAGGTTTAGGTTTAGGTTTACAGGTTTAGGGTTTAGGTTTTAGGGTTTTAGGGTTTATGCTTTTAGGGTTTGGGGTTTATCATTGTGGGTTTAGTAGGGTTTAGTGGTTAGGGTTTAAGATTTAGGTTTGGGTTTAGGGTTTAGGTGAGGGTTGAGGGGCATTTAGTGTTGCAGTGTAGTTTATGGTTTAGGTTAGTTTTAAGTGGATCAGGATTTCTAAAAAAAAATTAAGCAAACGCAGGTTTAATTTATTTAGTTTATTTTATTTATTTTAGTTTTCTTTATTTTTATTTTATTTTGATATTATCTTTTATTTTACCCATTTATTTATTTTAGTTTAGGTTTTATCTAGTTTATTTTTAGGTTTAGGTTTAGGTTTTATTTTATTTAAGTTTAGGTTTTATTTTATTTAGGTCCGTTTTTATTTATTATTTTTAGGTCTAATTATTTGATCAGGTTTTAGGTTTTAGGGTTTCAAATTTAGGGTCAGGCAGGGTCAGGGTTTAGTTTTCAGTGTCAGTGGTCAGGCTCTCAGCTCAGACCAGGTTTGGGATTTAGGATTTAGGGTTTCAGCAGAGGGCCTGGTCAGTTAAGTTTAGGGTAGTTTAGGATTTAGGGTTTAGTTAGCCTGTTAGTGAGGTTTAGGTTTAGGTTTTAGTTTAGTTTTAGGTGGTTAAGGTTTTATTTTCTTTAAATTAAATAAAGGTTTAGTTAATTTTTTTAATTGTTACGGATTAATTTTATTTATATTTAGTTTAGTTTATTTATTTTGGGTTTATTTATTTTATTTTAATATTTAGGTTTAGGTTTAGTTTAGTTTTAACTTTAGTTTATTTTTTTAGGCTTTATTTTTATGTTGTGGTAGGTTTAGGTTTTTATTATATTTTTTTATATTTAGGTTTAGTTTTTATTTTAGGGTTTTTTTAGGTATTACTCTTTAGTCTAAGTTCAGGTTCATTTTTTAGTTTATCTTATTTTATTTAATTTAGGTTTAGGTTTAGGTCTATGTTTAGTTTATTTTAGGTTTAGGTTTTATTTATCTTAGTTTAATTTATTTTAGTTTATATTTTGGTTATTTTATTTTTATTTTAAGTTTAGTTTTTTTTAGGGTTTAGGTTTTATTTTTTATTTATTTTTAGGTTTATTTTTTAGGTTTAGCTTTTATTTAGTTTTTATTTTATTTTATATTTGGTTTATTTTATCTTTAGTTTAGGTTTATCTTTTATTTTATTTAGGTTTTTTTAAAATTTATTTTAGGTTTTTATTTATTTTATTTTAGCTTTTATTTAGTTTTAAATTTCTAGTTTATTTTCTTTTTAGGTTTAAATTTAGGTTTAGGTTTTAGTTTAGGTTTATGTCTTTTTATTTATTTTATTTTAGGGTTTTATTTAGTTTAACTTTAGGTTTCTAGGTTTTCTGGTTTAAGGATTTAGGGTTTAGCGTTAAAGTTTAAGGTTTGGGGTTTGGGTTTGGGTTGGGGTTTAGGGTTTAGGATTTAGGGTTTAAGGTTTTAGGGTCAGTAGGTTTTAGTTTTAGGGTTTTAGTTTAGATTTTATTTATTTTATTTTCAGATCTCCGAATTTTTTAAATTTAGTAAACTCGTAGGTTTTTGTTTATTTAGTTTATTTTTAATTATTTTAGTTTTTTTATTTTTATTTAGTTTAGTTTATTTATTTTAGGTTTCTTTATTTTAGTTTTTTTTAGGTTTAGGTTTAGGCTCGTTTAGGTTTAGGTTTATTTTTAGTTTAGTTATATTTTATTTTACGTTATATTATGTTTTATTTTTATTTTTGGATTAGGTTTAGGTTTTAATTTATTTTTTTAGGTTTAGGTTTTAGGTTTTTATTTGAGGTTTATTTTTAGCTAATATTTTTTACTTTAGGTTTAGGTTCATTTTTAGTTTTTTTTTTATTTTATTTAGTTTAGGTTTATGTTAGGTATAGTTATTTTAGGTTTAGGTTTATGCTTTATTTGTTTTAGTTTATTTTATTTTAGTTTACGTTCAAGTCTGTTTTATTTTTATTTTAGGTTTAGGTTTTTTTTTTTTTTAGTTTAAGGTCTACATTTTATTTTTTATTTATTTTTAGGTTTATTTTTTAGGTTTAGGTTTTTATTTAGTGTTTATTTTATTTTATTTTAGGTTCATTTTAGTTTTGTTTTAGGTTTAGTTTTTATTTTAGTTACGTTTTTAATTTTTTTTAATTTAGTTTAGGATTTTATTTATTTTATTTTAGTTTAATTAATATTTTTAATTTTATTTTTTTAAGGTTTTGGTATTAGTTTAGGTTTTAGTTTATGTTTTTATTTTATTTTATTTATTTATTTTATTTTAGTTTAGGTTTTATTTATTTATTTTATTTTTATGTTTTGTTTAGCTTAGGTTTAGGTTTTTTAGGATTTTAGGGTTTAGGATTTAGGGTTTAGGTTTTAGGTTTTTATTTTAGCTTTATTTTTAGGTTTTATTTTTTAGTTTACATTTTGGTTTATTTTTAGTTTATTTTATTTTATTTATTTTAAGGTTTATGTTTAGTTTATTTTTGGCTTAGGTTTAGGTTTTATTTATTTTAGTTTATTTTATCTTAGTTTAGGGTTATGTTTATTTTATTTTGTTTATTTTATTTTTATTTTAGGTTAAGTTTCTATTTTTAGTTTAGGGTTTGGGTTTTATATTTTATTATTTTTTAGATTTATTTTTTAGGTTTTGGTTTTTATTTAGCTTTTATTTCATTTTATTTTAGGTTTATTTTTTTATTTTACATTTAGTTTTTATTACATTTAGGTTTTCTATCCTTAGCTTTATTTTATTTTTTGGTTTAGTTTATGTATTTATTTATTTATTATTTTATTTTATTTTATTTTGTTTATTTTATTTTATGTATAAGTTTCATTTTAGTTTAGTGTTGATTTTATTTTATTTTATTTTTTAGTTTTAGGTTTTATTTATTTATTTTATTTTGAGGTTTTATTTACTTAAGGTTTAGGTTTTTAAGTATTTAGGGTTTAGGGTTTAGGGTTTAAGGTTAGGATTTAGGGTTTAGGGTTTTAAGGGTTTAGGGTTGTAAGTTTAGGGTTGTACATTTAGGGTTTAGGGTTGGTTTTATGGTTTAAGGTAAAGGATTTAGAGTTTAGGGTTTAGGGTTTAGGATTTTCTTTTTAAATTAAGTAAACTGGTAGGTTCAAGTTTATTTAGTTTATTTAGTTTATTTTTTATGTATTTTAGTTTATTTTATTTTATATTTTTATTTATGTTTATTTTTTATTTTTATTAGTTTAGTTTATTTATTTGAGGTTTATTTATTTTAGAATCGACTTTTTTTATTTTAGTTTATTTTCTAGGTTTCAGATTAGGTATATGTTTATTTTCTAGTTTAGTTTAATTTTTTTTTGGTATGTTTAAGTTCTTTTCTTAGGTTTAGGTTTAGGTTTTTATTTTATTTTTTTAGGTTTAGGTTATTGGTTTTTTATTTTAGGTTTATTTTTAGGTTTTAGTTTTTAGTTTAGGTTTAGGTTTATTTTTGTTTATTTTATTTTATTTAGTTTAGGTTTAGGTTTAGTTTATTTTAAGTTTAGGTTTATGTTTTATTTATTCTTTAGTTTATTTAGTTTAAGTTTATTTTAGGTTTAGGTTTTCTTCTTTAGTTTAGTGGTTTATTTTATCTATTTATTGGGTTTTATTTTTTTAGGTTTAGGTGTTTATTTAGTTTTATTTTATTTTAGGTTTATTTTATTTTATTTTACATAGTTTATATTTTATTTAGGTTTTATTTTTCAATTTATTGTAGTTTCTTTTTTTATGCCTTTATTTTTTATTTAGTTTAGTTTTAGTTTTTATTTTAATTTGGTTTAGTTTCTTATTTATTTTATTTTACATTTTATTTAGTGTAGGTTTAGGTTTTAGCATTTTGGGGTTTAGGGTAGCGTTAGGATTACTGAGGTTGAGGGGTTTAGGGTTTAGTTAGGGTTTAGGATTTAGGGTTAGTTGTAAGTTTATGGTAGGGTTTGGGTTTAGGATTTGTTTCACGGGTTTTTTAATCAAAACGATTGGTTTAGGTTTATTTAGTTTATTTTTTTTGTCCATTTTAGTTTATTTTTTTTTTTAATTTTATTTAGGTTTATTTTTTTAGTTTACTTTATTTATTATTTTATTTAGTTGGGTTTTTTTTATTTGTTTTAGTTTTAGGTTTAAGTTTATTTTGGTTGAGTTTTATTTCAATATATTTTTTAGGTTTAGGTTTAATTTTTAATTTTAATTTTAGGTTTAGGTTCAGGTTTTTTATTTTAGGTTTATTTTTATGTTTTTTTTTAGTTTATTTTAGTTTATTTTATTTTATTTTAGTTTAAGATTACACTTAGGTTTTATTTATTTTAGTTTAGTTTATTTCAGTTTAGGTTTAGGTTTATTTTAATTTTTTATTTTAAGTTTTAGTTTAAGGTTTAGGATTTATTTTTTATTTATTTTAAAGTTTTTTTATGTTTATATTTTAGGTTTAGGTTTTTATTTAGTTTTTATTTTATTATATTTCAAGTTTATTTTATTTTTATATTATGGCTTATTTTTATTTTATTTATGTTTATTATTTTTTGGTTTATTTTATTATTTTGTTTAGTTTAAGTATTTATTTATTTTATTTTAGTTCATTTTATTAGTTTATTTTATATTATTTTAGCTTTAGGTTTAGGTTTTTTTGGTTTTATTTTACTTTATTTTTATATTTTTATTTTTTTAGGTTTAATTTGGTCATGTTTTGGTTTTGGGGTTTGTTAGGTTTGTGGTATATGGTTTAGGGATTTAGGGTTTAAGGTTTTAGTGATTAGGGTTTAGGTTTAAGCCTGTTTTTTTAGGTTTAGGGTTAGGGTTTGGGTTGTTAGTTTAGTTTTTGTGGGTTTTGGTTTAGATTTTAGGTTTTGGGTTTAAGTTTTAATGTTTAGGGTTTGGGTTTAGGTTTAGGGCTTGAGTATAAGGTTTGGGGTGGGTTTGTTTGGATTAGTTTAGGGTTTAGGCCCCATAGCATTTAGTACTATAATAATTATTCTTTCGTATTAAAGGTTGAATAGGGGTAGAGCACGACTACTCTAAACTAAGCCTAACCGTAAACCCTAAACCCTCAACCCTCAACCCTATAACCCTAAACCTTAAACCCTAAACTAACCTTAAACCCTAAACCCTAAAGCCTAAATCTTAACCTTAAATCGTAAAACCTAAACTAACCCTAAACCCTAAGCTGACCCAAAATCCTAAACCTTAAACCCTAAAAGTCCTAAACCCTAAAGCCTAAACACTAAACCTTAAACCCTAAACACTAAACCTTAACCCTTAACCCTAAACCCTAAAACCCTAAACCCTAAACCTAAACCCTAAACCCAAACCCTAAACCCTGAAAACCTAAAAACCTAAACATAAACATAAACTAAATAAAACCTAAAAATAAAATAAAAATTAAAATAAAATAAAAACCAAAACTAAAACCTAAACCTAAAGACATAAATAAAATAAAATAAAATAATAAAAATACACTAAAATAAAATATATAAAAACCTAAACTAAACTAAAAAAATAAAATAAAAATAAAAATAAAAAACCTAAAAAATAAACTAAAAAAACTAAATAAACAAAAGTAAAAATGTTGAATATGAATTTGTTCTTTGTTAAAAAACCCAAAACCCTAAACCCTAAACTATAACCTGAAACCTAAACCTAAAACTTAAACCCTAAATCCTAAAAAATCTAAACCCCAAACCCTAAACCCTAAACCTTAAACCATAAACCCTAAACCCTAAAATCATAAACCCTAAACCCTAAACCTTAAACTCTAAATCCTAAACCCTAAACCTAACAAAAAACATAAAACCTAAATCCTAAACCCCAAACCCTAAACCATGAACTAACCCTAAACCTCAAAATAACCCTAAACCCAAACCCTAAAAAGCTAAAAACCTAAAATAAAACATAAAGCCTAAAGATAAAATTAATAAAAAATCTAGACCAAAATAAAATAAAAACATAAAATAGAACATAAAACCTAAACCTAAACCTAAAGCTAAAAAGAAAAAAAATAATAACAAAAACTAAACTAAAATAAAATAAATAAAAACCAAAACTAAACTAAAAAAAAAACCTAAATAAAATAAAAATAAACCTAAAATAAAAATAAAACAAAGCTAAAATAAAATAAAATAAAAACTAAATAAAAACCTAAACCTAAAAAAAACCTAAAAAATAAAAAATAAAACCTAAACTATAAACTAAAATAAACCTAAACCTAAAATAAAAATAAAACAAACCTAAACCTAAACTAAAAAAAATTAAACTAAAATAAATAAAACCTAAACCTAAACCTAAAATAAATTAAATCTGAACCTAAACCTAACCTAAATAAAATATAATAAATTAAAAATAAACCTAAACCTAAACTAAAAAATAAAACCTAAAAATAAACCTAAAATAAAAACCTAAAACCTAAACCTAAGAAAATAAAATAAAAACCTAAACCTAAACCTAAAAATAAAAAATTAAACTTAAACCTAAAAATAAAATAAAATCTTAAACCTAAACTTAAAAATAAAAAATAAAACTTAAACCTTAAAAAGAAAATAAAAATAAAACTCAACTAAAAAATTAACTTAATCCTAAACCTAAAACTAAAAAACAAATTAAAATAAAAAACCTAAACTAAAATAAATAAACTAAAATAGATAAACTAAACTAAATAAAAATAAAAATTAAACATAAATAAAAAATAAAATAAACTAAAATAAATAAAAAATAAACTTAATAAATAAAAGAAGAAATGTTGAATATGAATTTGTTCTCTGCTTAAAAGAAAAAAACCCAAAAACCCAAAACCATAAACTAAAATCTGAATCCTAAACCAAAAACCTAAACCATAAACCCTAAACCATAAACCCTAAACCCTAAAACCCTAGACCTTAAACCCTATACCCTAAAACCTAAACCCTAAACTCTAAACCCTAAACCCTACACTCCAAACCCAAAACCCTAAACCCTAAACCCTAAAAAGAAATAAACCCCAACCCTAAACCCTAAACCCTAAACATAAACCCTAAACCCTAAACTCAGAAACCCTAGACCCTAAACCCTAAACCCTAAAACCTAAACCCTAAACTCTAAACCTAAACCAAAAAAAGCCTAAACCCCCTAAATTCCAAACCCCAAACCCTAAACCCTAAACCCTAAAAAGATATAAACTGAAATCTAAACTAAATAAAACATAGAAATAAAATAAATCAAAAAAGTTAAACCAAAATAAAATAATAATATAAAATAATATAAAAAATAAACTAAAACCTAAACCTATAGCTAAACCTAAACATAAACCTATAAAGAAAATAAATAAAAAATAAAAACTAATCTAAAATAAAATAAATAAAAACCTAAACTAAACTAAAAAAAATAAAAAACTTAAACAAAATCAAAACTAAACCTAAAATAAAAAAATAAAAACTAAGTAAGAACCCAAACTTAAACCATAAACCTAAAAATAAAACCTAAACCCTAAACCAAATCGAAAACCTAAACCTAAACTAAAATAAACAAAACCTATACCTAAACCTAAAATAAACTAAACCTAAACCTAAACTTAAACTAAATAAAATAAAATAAACTAAAAATAAACCAAAACTAAAAGGTAAACCTAAAAAACCTAAACTTTAAAAAATAAAATAAAAACCTAAACTAAACATAAAAATAAAAATAAAATTGAAACCTTAAAAATAAAATATAAATAAAACTAAATTAAATAATAAACCAAAACCTAATCCTAAACCTAAACATAAAAAATAAACTAAAATAAAAAACATAAACTAAAATAAATAAACTTAAAATAAATAAACTAAACTACATATAAATAAAAATAACCCTAAATAAAAATTAAAAATAAAATCAACTAAAATAAATAAAATATAAACTAAATAAACCTAAACTAAAGAGTTTACTTAATTTAAAAATAACAAAAAAATAAAAAAATATAAAAACCCTAACCTTAAACCCTAAACCCTAAAACTAACACTAATCCATAAATCTACAACCCTGAAACCTTAATTCTAAACCCTAAAATCCTAAACCATAATCCCTAAACCCTTAAACCATAAACCCTAAACCCTAAACCTTGAACCCTAAATCCTAAACACAAAAACAACCCTAAATCATAAACCCTAAACCCCAAACCCTAAACCCTAAACCCTAAACCCCAAACCCTAAACTCTAAACCCTAAACTCCAAACCCTAAATCGTAAACCCCAAAAACCTAAAAACCTAAACCTAAACTAAATAAAACCTAAAAATTTTAAAAATAAAATAAAATAAACTTAAAGTTAAATTAATTAAGAAAATAAAATTAATAAAAACTTAAAAGAAAATTTAAAGATAAGGCTAAACCTAAACTTAAACCTAAACCTAAAAATAAAATAAAATAAAAAATAAAAATAAAACTAAAATAAATAAAGAAAAACCTAAACTAGACAAAAAAAGTATAAAATAAACCTAACAATAAAAAAGCTAAATAATAAAAAACAAAATGTAAAATAAAAAGAAAATAAACATAAAATAAAATAAAACAAAAACTAAATAAAAACCTAAACCTAAAAAAAACCTAAAAATAAATAAAAAATAAAACTAAAACCCAAAAAAAAAAAAATAACAAAACCTAAAATAAAAAAAATAAAATAAACCTAAACCTAAACTAAAATAAAGAAAGCCTAAACCTAAACCTAAAATAAACAAAAGCTAAACTCTAAACTAAATAAAATAAAATAAATTAAAAACAAACCTAAACCTAAACTAAAAAATAAAACCAAAATATAAAACATTAAACCTAAACCTTAAAAAGTAAAATAAAACCTAACCAAAACCTAAACCTAAAAATAAAAAATAAAGCCTAATCCTAAAATATAATAAAAATAAAACTAAACTAAAAAATAAACTTAAACATAAACTTAAACCTAAAATCTATACTAAAATAAATAAATCTAAAATAAATATGTTAAACTAAATAAAAATAAAAGATAAACCAAAATAAATAAATAAATAAATAAAACAAAATAAACCTAAACCTATCGGTTTACTTAATTTAAAAAAACCCAAAACCCTAAACACTAAACCCTAAACCCTAAATCCTAAACCTTAAACCCTAAACCTTATAACTAACCCTAAACCCTAAACCTATAACACTAAACCCTAAAAAACCTTAAACCCTAAGCTATCCCTAAATCTACAACCCTAAACCCTAAAAATTAAAAACCCTTAGCACTAAACCCAAAAACCCTAAACTTAAAACCCTAAACCCAAAACCCTAAACCCTAAAAACCTAAATTGAAACTAAATAAAACCTAAAAATAAAATAAATAAATAAAACATAAACATAAATAAAATATAAAAATTGAATAAAATAAAAACCTAAACTAAAACCTAAACCTAAAATTAAAAATCAAATCAAATAAACTAAAATAAAATAATTAATATCCTAAACTAAACTAAAAAAATAAAATAAACCTTAGAATAAAAAACCTAAAGAAAATAAAAACTAAATGTAAAATGAAGATAAAATAAACTTTAAAAAAATAAAATTAAAACTACATAATAAACTAAACCTAAAAAAACCTAAAAATAATTAAAAAAGTAAAACCTAAACCCTGAAGAAAAAAACTTTAAACCTAAAATAAAAATAAATTAAACAAAATAAAATAAACTTAAACCTAAACTAAAATAAATAAAACCTAAGCCTAAACATAAAATAAATAAACCTAAACCTAAACCTAAATAAAATAAAATAAAATAAACTAAAAATCAACATAATCCAGGCCTAAAAAATAAAATCTAAAAATAAACCTAAAATAAAAATCAAAACTCTAAACAAAAAAGTTAAAATAAAAACCTAAACTTAAACCTAAAATAAAAAATAAAATAAAAATAAATCTCAAATAAAAAATAAACCTAAACCTAAACCTAAGGTTAAAAAAATTAAACTAAAATAAAAATCCTAAACTAAAATAAATAAACCTATAATAAATAAATTAAACTAATTAAAAATAAAAAATAAACATAAATAAAAATTAAAAATAAAATAAATTAAAATAAATAAAAAATAAACTAAATAAACTAAATAACCCTAAACATACCAGATTACTTAATTTAAAAAAAAAATAAACCCTAAGCTAACCCTAAACCCTAAACCTTAAAAGTAAAATAAAAAAAACTTAAATCTACAGTGTTTACTTAATTTAAAAATAAACCTAAATTAAAACCTAAACAACAACTACAACAACAAGCCTTAATCCCACTAGGTGGGGTCGGCTACATGAATCCTTCGTCTCCATTGTGTCCTATTATGTGTCAAATTCTCATTTAATTCAAGTATACTAAGATCATTTTTTATACATCTTAACCAAGTCTTTTAGGTTTACCTCTACCTTTCTTAACATAAGGCAAATCTAATGCATCTACTCTCCTAATTGTCATCTGGACGACCGATGCTTTATGTGGCCAAACCATCTAAGTGTGACTCTCCTAATCAGATCTACCACCTGAGCTACTCCAACTTTTCTAACAAACTAATTTTTTGCATTCTATCTCTAAGAGTAAAGCCACTCATCCACCTGAAGCATCCTCATCTCTATAACACTTAACTTAGTCTTATGCTTCTCTTTATTGGCCAACATTCTGCACCATAAGTCATTATAGGTCTTACCACCATCTTATAAAATTTTTCCTTAAGCTTAAGTGGAACTTTTCTATCACATAATGGGCCAAATGCATTCCTCCACTTCAACCATCCAACTTGAATTCTACTAATAACATCTCCATCTATTTCACCATCATTTTGAATAATAGAGCCTAAATATTTGAATCGCTCACTCTTATTAATGACTTAATCACCTAAAGTCACAACACTATCAGTAAAACTTCTATAACTAAAATTACACTCCATATATTTAGTTTTAGATCTACTTAAATGAAAACCTTTAGACTCTAAAGTTGACCTCCATAATTCAAGTTTCTTGGACTCTCTCTAGTCTTATCAACATGAAGAATGTCATCAGCAAAAAGCATACACCAAGGTACATCTTCTTGTAAATGCCTCGTAAGAACATACATAACTAAGATAAAAGAAAAAAATCTTAATGTTGATCCTTGATGTAATCCAACTGAAATAGGAAAATATTTTGTCAATCCTCATGTTTGGACACAAGTAACAGCTCTAGTATACATATCCTTAATGACTTGAATATAACCAATATTAACTGCTTTCTATTCTAGAACTCTCCAAAGAACATCTCTTGAGACTTTATCATAAGCTTTCTATAAATCAATAAATATCACATGTAGATCCTTCCTACTTTCTCTATGCTTCTCTATCAAATCTCTTAACAAATGTATAACATCCATAGTAGATCTACCTGGCATGAAACCAAACGATGAGAAATGTGTCACATCGTAACCTATGCTCAATTACTCTCTCCCATAATTTTAATGTATGGCACATTAACTTAATTCCTCTATAATTTGCACACTCTTGTGCATCACCTTTATTCTTAAATATAGGAACCAATAGACTCTTTCTCCACTCATATGGCATCCTTTTAGTCTTTAAAATAACATTAAAAATATTTGTAAGACAAGAAATTCCTTAATCTCCTAAACATTTCCACGCATCTATTGGAATATTATCCGGTCCTACTGCTTTTCCACATTTCATTTTCTTTAAAGCATCACTAACCTCAGATTTACTAATACGATGATAGAAATGAAATTCACTATTTTTGTTTAGGGTATTAAGGTTGCTAAAATCAATCATACTTTCAGATCCTTCATTGAAAATTTTATCAAAATATCTCATCCACCTATTTTCAATATCTTTTTCTAAGAAAAGTACTTTATTATTTTCATCCTTAATACCCCTCACTTGAACTATGCCTTTACTTCTCCTATCTCTTTGCTTGGCTAACTTATACATACATCTTTCACCTTCTTTGGTATCTAATCTATTGTATACATCACTAAAAGCTAAATTTTTTGCATCATATATTACTTTTTTAGAATCTCTACAAGCCACTTTATATCTTTCCCAATTCTCCAAATTTTTACATCTAAACCAAGTTTTATAACAATGCTTCTTATTTCTTATATTTTCTTGCACACCCTGACTCCACCACCAACTATTATTATTAAAAGAAGCTTTTCCTTTTAATTCTCCAAGCACATTTTTAGCAACTTTCTTAATTTCACTTGATATTTTTTCCCACATAACGTTTGCTTCCTTATGAACACCCAAAATTCTAATTTCTTGTAGCTTGCTCTTAAAAATATTTTATTTGTGTTCTTTAAGTGTCCCCATCTAATCTTAAGACAATAATTTAATTTATTTTTTCTCGTACAACCTTTCATCTTAAAATCTAAAAGTAATAGTCGATGTTGGGTACTTAAAATTTCACTTGGTATTTACAATCTTAACAATTTAAACAATCTATTTTTCTTATCAGAAAATAATCAATCTGTGTTTTACTAGATCCATTTTTATAGGTAATAATATGTTCATCTCTTTTCTTAAAAAATGTATTAGCAACTATAAAATCATAAGCTAAAGCAAAATTTAATAGTCTTACCTTCTTTGTTAGTCACTCCAAATCCATAACCACCATGGTTACTTTTAAAATCTTTTACCACTCTACCAACATGTCCATTTAAATCTCCTCCAATAAATACTTTTTCTTCAAGAGGTATCTTTTGTATTAATCCCTCTAATTCATTCCAAAAATTTTCTTTTGCGCTTACCTGCAAACCTACTTGAAGAGCATAGACACTTATAACATTGATAATCTTAGTATCAACAATAATCTTTAAAGCTATAATTCTATCTCCACATCTATTAATACTTATGACATTATCCTTCAAACTTTTATCTATAATCACACCTACACCATTTCTAGTTTGACTTTTACCTAAATACCAAAGTTTAAAACCTAAACTATCAATCTCCTTAGCCTTCTCACCAACCCATTTAGTTTCTTGAACACATAAAATATTTATCTTTCTATGAACCATAATATCTATTAATTCCATTAATTTACCTATAAGAGTACCTATATTCCAAGATCCTAACCTAATTCTAGTTTCATGGACTAACTTCTTTGCCCACATCCATCCGAAATGTGGGAACCCTTGCTTATTTAACACCGCACTGGCATGCAGGCTCTAGCACATTTTTTCACTCTATTCAAGCCATACAGGCCGCCTGTGGGATGCCCTAGAATTAACACAATGATTTAAAGGATTCATGTCATGATTATTTCGACAAATTTTACATTGGTTGTCGACTACTTAACGCAACCCTCCACTTTTTGCATCCGGACTTGGGACCGCAATGGTAGTGTTAAATTAAAACTAAACCTTAAATCAAAAATCTATACCCTAAACCCTAAACCCTAAGCTAACCCTAAATCGACAACCCTAAACCCTAAAAACTAAAAACCCTAAGTCCTAAACCCTAAAACTGTAAACCCTAAAACTGTAAACCCTAACCCCTAAACCCTAAATCCTAGACCCTAAAAACCTAAACCTAAACTAAATAAATCCTAAATATAAAGCAAATAAAAAAAATCTAAACCTAAATAAACTAAAAAAATAAAATAAAATAAAAACTAAAAATAAAACCTAAACTAAACTAAAAATATGAAATAAACCTAAGAATAATAAACCTAAAGAAAATAAAAGCTAAATGTAAAATAAAAAAATAAACCTAAAAATAAATAAAAAATAAAACCTAAACCCTAAAAAAAACATAAATGTAAAATAAAAATAAAATAAAAAATAAAATAAACCTAAACCTAAACTAAAATAAATAAAACCAAAGCCTACACCTAAAATAAACCAAACCTAAACCTAAACCTAAACTAAATAAAATAAAATAAACTAAAAATAAACTTAATCCTAAACTAAAAAATAAAATGTAAAAATAATCCTAAAATAAAAATCTAAAATCTAAATATAAAAAAATAAAATAAAAACCTAAACTTAATCCTAAAAATAAAAAATAAAATCTTAACCTAAAAATAAAATAAAAAAAATCTCAACTAGAAAATAAACCTAATCCTAAACCTAAACCTAAAAAAAATATAAACTAAAATAAAAAAACTTAAATTAAAATAAATAGACCTAAAATAAATAAATAAATAGACCTAAACCCTAAACCCTGAACTAAAACTTGAAACCTAAACCTAAAACTTAAACCCTAAACCCTAAACCATAAACCCTAAACCCTAAAACCATAAACCCTAAACCTAAACAAAATAAAGCATAAAAATAAAATTTATAAAAAATCTAAACCAAAATAAAATAAAAACATAAACTTAAACTTAAAACCTAAACCTAAACCTAAACCTAAACCTAAAAAGAAAAAAATAAAAATAAAAACTAAATTTAAAAGAAAATAAATAAAAACCCAAACTAAACAAAAAATAAAAAACCTAAATAAAATAAAAATAAACCTAAAAAAAAAAAAAAAACCTAAAATAAAATAAAATAAAAACCAAATAAAAACCTAAACCTAAAAAAACATAAAAATAAATAAAAAATAAAACATAAACCTCAAACTAAAAAAAACCTAAACTTAAAATAAAAATAAAATAAACCTATACCTAAACTAAAAAAAACTAAAAATAAAACTGAAATAAAAACCTAAAACCTAAACACAAGAAAATAAAATAAAAACCTAAACTTAAACTTAAAAATAAAAAAAAAACTAAACCAAGAAAATAAAATAAAACCTAAACCTAATCCTAAAAATAAAAAATAAAACCTAAAAAAGAAAATAAAAATAAAGCTCAACTAAAAAATAAACATAAACCTAAACCTAAAACTAAAAAATAAACTAAAATAAAAAACCTAAACTAAAATAAATAAAAATAAAATAGATAAACTATACTAAATAAAAATAGAAAATAAACATAAATAAATAAAATAAAATAAACTAAAATAAATAAAAAATAAACTAAATAAATAAAAGAAGAAATGTTTAATATGAATTTATTCTCTATTTAAATGAGAAAACACAAAAACACAAAACCCTAAATTAAAACCTGAACCCTAAACCAAAAACCTAAACCTTAAACCCTAAACCCTAACCCCTAAACCCAAAAAAAAAAGCCTAAACCCTAAAAGCTATAAACCAAAATCTAAACTAAATAAAACCTAAAAAATAAAATAAATAAAAAAATTTAAACCTAAATAAAATAATAAAATTAAATATAATAAAAAAATAAACTAAAACCTAAATCTATACCTAAACCTAAACATAAACCTAGAAAGAAAAAGAAATAAAAAATAAAAATTGATCTAAAATAAAATAAATAAAAACCTATACCAAACTAAAAAATAAAAAAACTTAAATAAAATCAAAACTAAACCTAAAATAATAAAAAAAACAAACCTAAAATAAAAAAAATAAAAACTAAGTAAGAACCTAAACTTAAACAATAAACCTAAAAATAAAACCTAGACCCTAAACTAAATCAAAAACCTAAACCTAAAATAAAAAGAAAATATACCTAAACCTAAACTAAAATAAACAAAACCTATACCTAAACCTAAAATAAACTAGACCTAAACCTAAGCCTAAATTAAATAAAATAAAGTAAACAAAATATAAACCTAAACCTAAACTAAAAAAAATAAAACCTATAATAAAAACCTAAAACCTAAACCTAAAAAAAAAAATAAAAGCCTAAACTAAACATAAAAATAAAAAATAAAATTGAAACCTTAAAAATAAAATAAAAATAAAACTAACCTAAAAAATAAACCTAAACCTAATCCTAAACCTAAATAAAAAAACCTGAAATAAAAAACCTAAACTAAAATAAATAAAACTAAAATAAATAAACTAAACTACATATAAATAAAAATAACCCTAAATCAAAATAAAAAATAAAATAAACTAAAATAAATAAAAAATTAACTAAATAAACCAAAACCCCAAACCCTAAAACCCTAACCCTAAACCCTAAACCCTAAAACTAACCCTAAACCCTAAACTTACAACCCTAAACCCTAAACCTACAACCCTAAACTCTAAACCCTTAAAACATAAACCCTAAACCCTAATCCTTGAACCCTAAACCCTAAACACAAAAACCTACAAGCCTGAATCATAAACCATAAACCCCAAACCCTAAGCCCTAAAGCATAAACACCAAACCCTAAAACCTAAACCCTAAATCCTAAACTCTAAATCCTAAACCGTTAATCCCAAAAACCTAAAAACCTAAACCTAAACTAAATAAAACTTAAAATTAAAAAAATTAAAACCTAAAGCTAAATTAATTAAAAATAAATAAGATTAATAAAAACCTAAACTTAAACCTAAACTTGAAAATAAAATAAAATGAAAAATAATAATAAAACTAAAATAAAATAAAGAAAATCCTAAACTAAACTAAAATAAATAAAATAAAACTAAAAATAAAAAACCCAAATAAAAACATAAAACATAAAGTAAAAATAAAATAAACCTAAAATAAAATAAAATTAAAACCAAATACAAACCTAAACCTAAAAAATAATCCTAAAAATAAATAAAAAATAAAACAAAAACCCAAAACTATAAAAAACAAAACCTAAAATAAAAAAAATAAAAAAAACCTAAACCTAAACTACAATAAAGGAAACTTAAACCTAAACCTAAAAAAACTAAACCTAAACTCTAAACTAAATAAAATTAAATAAACTAAAATAAAACTAAACCCAAACTAAAAAATAAAACCTAAAATAAAAACTATAAACCTAAACCTAGAAAAGTAAAATAAAACATAAACATAAACCTAAAAATAAAAAATAAAGCCTAATCTTAAAATAAAATAAAATAAAACTAAACTAAAAAAATAAACATAAACATAAACTTAAACCTAAAAATGTACTAAAATAAATAAACCTAAAATAAATAAGCTAAACTAAATAAAAATAAAAGATAAACTAAAATAATAATAAAAAATAAAATAAACTAAAATAAATAAAAAAAGAAACTAAATAAACCTAAACATATCAATTTTCTTAATTTATAAAAAAAACCCTAAACCCTAAACACTAAAGTTTAAACCCTAAATCCTAAATTTTAGACCTAAACCTATAACTTACAACCCTAAACCCTAAACCCTAAACCCTAAAACACCTTAAACCCTAAGCTATCCTTAAACCTACAACCCTAAACCTTAAAATTTAAAAAGCCTTAGCCCTAAACCCTAAAACCCTAAACCTTAAAGTCTTAAACCCTAAACCATAAACCCTAATCCCCTAAATAAAATATAAAAATAAAATAAAATAAAAACATAAACTAAAACATAAACCTAAACCTAAAAATAAAATCATATAATTTAAAGTAAAATAATTAATAACCTAAACTAAACTAAAAAAATAAAATAAACCTTAGAATAAAAATCCTAAAGAAAATAAAAACTAAATGTAATATAAAAATAAAATAAACCTAAAAATAAAATAAAAACTATATAAAAACCTAAATAAATTAAAACCTAAAAATAAATAAAAAATAAAACTTAAACCCTAAAGAAAAAAACCATAAACCAAAAATAAAAATAAAATAAACCAAATAAAATAAACCTAAACCTAAACTAAAATAAACTAAACTAAAATAAATAAAACCTAAGCCTAAACCTAAAATAAGCTAAACCTAAACCTAAACCTAAACCTAAACTAAATAAAATAAAATAAACTAAAAATAAACCTAAACCTAAACTAAAAAATAAAATCTAAAAATAAACCAAAAATAAAAACCTAAACTCTAAACATAAAAAAATAAAATAAAAACATAAACATAAACCTAAAATAAAAAATAAAATCAAAACTAAAAAATAAAAAAACAAATCTCAACTAAAAAATAAACCTAAACCTAAACCTAAACTTAAAAAAATAAACTAAAATAAAAATCCTAAACTAAAATAAATAAACCTATAATAAATAAATTAAACTAATTACAAAAAAAAACATAAATAGAAATTAAAAATAAAATAAACTAAAATAAATAAAAAATAAACTAAACAAACTAAATAACCCAAAACCTATCGGTTTACTTAATTAAAAAAAAACCTAAACCCTAACCTAACCCTAAACCCCAAACCTCAAAAGTAAAATAAGAAAAACTTAAACCTACAGGTTTACTTAATTTAAAAATAAATCTAAACTAAAACCTGAACCTTAAATCGAAAATCTATACCCTAAACCCTAAACCCTAAGCTAACCCTAAACCTACAACCCTAAACCTAAAAACTAAAATCCCTTAGCCCTAAGCCCTAAAATTGTAAACCATAAAACCCTAAACCCTTACCCTAAACCCTAGACATTGAAAACCTAAACCTAAACTAAATAAAACTTAAATATAAAATAAATAAATAAAAGAAAACCTAAATAAAATAAAAAAATAAAATAAAATAAAAAATAAACCTAAACAAAAACCTAAACGTAAACCTAAAAATAAAATCAAATAAACTAAAAAAATTAATTAATAACCTAAACTAAACTAAAAAAACAAATATACTTAAGAATTAAAAACCTAAAGAAAACAAAAACTAAATCTAAAATATAAATAAAATAGCAAAAAAATAAAATAAAAACTAAATAAAAACCAAAACCTAAGAAAACCTAAAAAAAGAAGAACCTAAACCATAAAGAAAAAAAAAACCTAAACCTAAAATAAAAATAAAATAAATTAAATAAGATAAACGTAAACCTAAACTAAAATAAATAAAACCAAAGCTTAAACCTAAAATAAACTAAACTTAAACCTAAACCTAAACTAAAATAAAATAAAATAATCCTAAAATAAAATAAAATAAAAAAAAAAAAAAAATAAAAAAAATTAAAAATAATATTTAAACCTAAAGATTAAAATTAAAAATAAACCTTAACCTAAAAAAAATAAATAAAAATAAAAAACCTAAATTAAAATAAATAGACCTAAAATAAAAAAATAAATAAACCTAAACTCTAAACCCTGAACTAAAACCTGAAACCTAAACCTAAAACTTAAACCCTAAGCCCGAAAAACCCTAAACCCTAAACTAAACCCTAAACCATAAACTCTAAACCCTAAAACCATAAACCCTAAACCTTAAACCATAAACCCAAAAATAAAACCATAAAACCTAAATCCAAAACCCCAAACCCTAAACCATGAACTAACCCTAAACCTTAAACTAACCCTAAACCCTAACCCTAAAAAGATAAAAACCTAAACCTAAATAAAATAAAGCCAAAAAATAAAATTAATAAAAAAACTAAACCAAAATAAAATAAAAACATAAACTAAAACCTAAAACCAAAACCTAAACCTAAACCTTAAAAGAAAAAAAAAAAAATAAAACTAAACTAAAATAAAATAAATAAAACCCAAACTAAACTATAAAATAAAAAACCTAAATAAAATAAAAAATAAACCTAAAATAAAAATAAAATAAACCTAAAATAAAATAATATAGAAACTAAATAAAAACCTAAACCTAAAATACCTTAAAATAAATAAAAAATAAAACCTAAACCTTAAACTAAAAAATACCTAAACCTAAAATAAAAATAAAATAAACCTAATCCTAAACTAAAACAAATTAACTAAAATAAATAAAACCTAAAGCTGAACCTAAAATAAACTAAACCTAAACTTAAACCTAACCTAAATAAAATATAATAAATTAAAATTAAACCTAGACCTAATCTAAAAAATATAACCTAAAAATAAACCTGAAATAAAAACATAAAACCAAAACCAAAGAAAATAAGCTAAAAACCTAAACCTAAACCTAAAGATAAAAAATAAAACCTAAACCTAAAAAATAAAATAAAAACCTAAACCTAATCCTAAAAATAAAAAATAAAACCTAAACCTAAAAAAGAAAATAAAAATAAAACAAAACTAAAAATAAACATAAACCTAAACCTAAAACTAAAAAATAAACTAAAATAAATAAACCTAAAATATGTAAACTAAATTAAATAAAAAAACATAAATAAAAAAAATAAACTAAAATAAAAAAAAATAAACTAAATAAATAAAAGAAGAAATGTTGAATATGAATTTGTTCTCTATTTAAAAGAAAAACCCCAAAAACCCAAAACCCTAAACTAAAACCTGAACCTAAACCAAAAACCTAAACCTTAAACCCTAAACCCAAAACCCTAAACTAAAACCTGAACCCTAAACTCTGAAACCCTAAATCCTAAACCCTAAACCCTAAAACCTAAACCATAAACCCTAAACCTTGAACCCAAAAAAAACCCTAAACCATAAACCCTAAACTCCAAACCCAAACCCCAAACCCTAAACCCTAAACCCTAAAAAGCTATCAACCAAAATATAAACTAAATAAAACCTAAAAATAAAAAAAAATTGAAACAAAATAAAATAAAAACATAAACTAAAACCTAAACCTATACCTAAACCAAAACATAAACTTAAAAAGAAAATAAAATAAAAATAAAAACTAATTTAAATTAAAATAAATAAAAACCTTAACTAAACTAAAAAAAATAAAAACTTAAATAAAATCAAAACTAAACCTAAAATAATAAAAAAAGAAACCTAAAATAAAAAAAATTAATAACTAAGTAAGAACCTAAACATAAATAATAAACCTAAAATTAAAACCTATGCCATAAACTAAATCAAAAACCTAAACCTAAACTAAAATTAACAAAACCTATACCTAAACCTAAAATAAACTAAGCCTAAACTTACTCCTAAACCAAATAAAATAAAATAAACTAACAATAAACCTAAACCTAATAAAATAAAATAAACTAAAAAATAAAATTGAAACCTAATTTAATAAAAACCTAAACTAAAACCTAAATGTAAACCTAAACCTAAATTGAAACCTAAACCCAAAAATAAAATAAAATAAACCTAAACTAAACTAAATAAAATAAAATAAACCTAAAAATTAAAAACCTAAATAAAAAACAAAACCTAAAATAAAAATAAAATAAACCTAAAATAAAATAAAATAAAACTAAATAAAACCTAAACCTAAAAAATAAACCTAAAAATAAATAAAAAATAAAATAAAAACCCTAAACTAAAAAAAAAATAAACCTAAAATAAAAAAAATAAAATAAACCTAAACCTAAACTAAAATAAAGAAAACCTAAACTTAAACCTAAAATATACTAAACCTAAACTCTAAACTAAATAAAATAAAATAAACAAAAAATAAACCTAAACCTAAACTAAAATATAAAACCTAAAATAAAAACTATAAACCTAAACCTAAAATAGTAAATAAAACCTAAACCTAAACCTAAACCAAAAATAAAAAATAAAGCCTAATCCTAAAATGAAAAAAAATAAAACCAAACTAAAAAATGAACATAAAGATAAACCTTAACCTAAAAAATGTACTAAAACAAATAATCCTAAAATAAATAAGCTAAACTAAATAAAAATAAAAGATAAACCAAAATAAAAAAATAATAAAATAAACTAAAATAAATAAAAAATAAACTAAATAAAACTAAACCTATCAGTTTACTTAATTTAAAAAAACCCTAAACCCTAAACACTAAACCCTAAACCCTAAACCCTAAACCCTAAATCCTAAACCTTAAACCCTAAACCCTATAACTAACCCTAATCCCTAAACCTAAACCTACAACCTTAAACCCTAAACCCTAAACCCTAAACACTAAAAAACCCTAAGCTATCCCTAAACCTACAACCCTAAACCCTAAAATCTAAAACCTTTTATCCCTAAACCCAAAACCCTAAACCTTAAAACTCTAAACCCTAAACCCTAAACCTAAACTTAAATAAATAAAACCTAAAAATAAAATAAATAAAAAACCTAAACCTAAATAAAATATAAAATTAAAATGAAATAAAAACCTAAACTAAAACCTAAACCTAAACTGAAAAAATAAAATCAAATAACCTAAACCTAAATTGAAAAATAAAATCAAATAAGCTAGAAAAAAATAATTAATAACATAAACTAAACTAAAAAAATAAAATAAACCCTAGAATAAAAACTTAAGGAAAATAAAAAGAATATAAACCTAAAAAAAATAAAATAAAAACTAAATAAAAATCTAAACCTAAAAATAACCTAAAAATAAATAAAAATAAATCTTATACCCTAAAGAAAAACCCTAAACCTAAAATAAAAATAAAATAAACAAAATAAAATAAACCTAAACCTAAAATAAAATAAAATAAACTAAAATAAATAAAACTTAAGCCTAAACCTAAAAAAAACTAAACCTAAACCTAAACCTAAACTAAATAAAAGAAAATAAACTAAAAATAAACATAATCCTAAACTAGAAAATAAAATTTAAAAATAAAGCTACAATAAAAACCTAAACTCTAAAAATAAAAAAATAAAATAACAACCTAAAGATAAACCTAAAATAAAAGATAAATCTAAACTTAAAAAATAAAATAAAAGTAAATCTCAACTAAAAAATAAACCTAAACCTAAATCTAAACTTTAAAAAAAAATTTTATTAAAAATACTAAACTAAAATAAATAAACCAATAATAAAGAAATTAAACTAATTAAAAATAAAAAATAAACATAAATAAAAATTTAATATAAAAGAAACTAAAATAAATAAATAAATAAGCTAAATAAACTAAATAACTCTATACCTACTAGTTTACTTAACTTTTAAAAAAAAATATAAACCCTAAGCAAACCCTAAACCTTAAACCTTAAAATTAAAATATAAACAACTTAAACCTACAAGTTTACTTAATTTAAAAATAAACCTAAACTAAAACCTGAACCTTAAATCAAAAATCTATACCCTAAGCTAACCCAAAACCTACAATTATAAACCCTAAACACTAAAACCATAAGCTCTAAACCCTAAAATCAAACCTTAATACCCTAAACCCTAAACCCTAAACCCTAAAAACCTAAACCTAAACTAAATAAAGCCTAAATATAAAATAAATAAATAAAACCTAAACCTAAATAAAATAATAAAATAAAATAAAATAAAAACCTAAACTAAAACCTAAACCTAAACCTAAAAATAAAATCAAATACACTAAAATAAAATAATTAATAACCTAAACTAAACTAAAAAACAAAATAAACTCAAGAATAAAAAACCTAAAGAAAATAAAAACTAAATGTAAAATAAAAATAAAATATACCTAAAAAATAAAATAAAAACTAATTAAAAACCAAAACCTAAGATAACATAAAAAGAAATAAAAAAATAAAAGCTAAACCCTAAAGAAAAAAACCTAAACCTAAAATAAAAATAAAATAAACAAAATAAAATAAACCTTAAACTAAACTAAAATAAACTAAACTAATATAAATAAAACCAAAGCCTAAACCTAAACCTAAATCTAAACTAAATAAAATAAAATAAACTAAAAATAAATTTAATCCTAAATTAAAAAATAAAATTTAGAAATAATCCTAAAATATAAACCTAAAATATAAACATAAAAAATAAAATAATATCCTAAACCTAAACTTAAAAATAAAAAAAATAAAATCTAAACCTAAAAATTAAAATAAAATTAATCTCAACTAGAAAATAAACCTAAATCCAAACCTAAACCTAACAAAAATAAACTAAAATAAAAAGCCTAAATTAAAATAAATAGACCTAAAATAAATAAATTATACTAAATAAAAATAAAAAATAAACATAAATAAACATTTAAAATTTAATAAACTAAAATAAATAAAAAATAAACTAAATAACCCTAAACCTACTAGTTTAATTAATTTTTTTTAAAAAAACCAAACCCTAAGCTAACCCTAAACTCTAAACCCTAAACGTTAAAAGTAAACTAAAACAAACTTAAACCTATAGGTTTACTTAATTTAAAAATAAACCTAAACTAAAACTTGAACCCTAAATCAGAAACCTATACACTAAACCCTAAACTTTAAGCTAACCCTAAACCTTAAAAACTAAAAACCCTAAGCCCTCAACCTTAAAACTCTAAACCCTAAAACCCAAAACCCAAAATCGTAAATCGTAAACCCTAAATACTAAAAACATAAACCTAAACTAAATAAAACATAAATAAGTAAATAAAAAAACCCAAACCAAAATAAAATAAAATAAAAACCTAAACTAAAACTTAAACCTAAACCTAATAATAAAATCAAATAAACTAAAATAAAATAATTAATAACCTAAACTAAACTAAAAAAAGTAAAATAAACTAAAAAATAAAAAACCTATCAAAAATAAAAACTAAATTTAAAATAAAAATAAAATAAACCTAAAAAAATAGAATAAAAACAAAATGCAAACTTAAACTTAAAAAATCTTTAAAATAATAAAAAATAAAACTTAAACCCTAAAGAAAAAAAACCTAAACCTAAAATAAAAATAAAATAAACAAAATAAAATAATATTGAACCTAAACTAAAATAAA
Organism: Cymbidium sinense; assembly: GCA_021442155.1. NCBI lineage: Eukaryota > Viridiplantae > Streptophyta > Magnoliopsida > Asparagales > Orchidaceae > Cymbidium > Cymbidium sinense. Next base: position 16,388,916 of record CM038214.1, read on the forward strand.
CTAAACTAAAATAATTAAAGCCTATGCCTAAACCTAAACATGAACCCAAACTAAATAAAATAAATTAAACTAAAATAAACCTAATCCTAAACTAAAAAAATAAAATCTAAAAATAAACTTAAAATTTAAACATAAAAAAATTAAATAAAAACCTAGACCTAAACATAAATATAAAAAATAAAACCTAAACCTTAAAAATAAAATAAAAATAAATCACAACTAAAAAATAAACCTAAACCTAAACCTAAATCTAAAAAAAATAAACTAAAATAAAACACCTAAAATAAAATAAATTAACCTAAAATAAATAAATTAAACTAAATAAAATAAAATATAAACTTAAATAAAAAATTAGAAATTAAATAAACTAAAATAAATAAAAAACAAACTAAATAAACTAAATAACCTAAACCCTATCGGTTTACTTAATTTAAAAATAAACATAATCTAAAACCTGAACCTTAAATCAAAAACTTATACCCTATGCCCTATGCCCGAAATCCTAAAATAATAAAAAATAATTAAAAGTATAAATAAAAAAATAATAACTAACCCTTAACCCTAAAGCGAACCCTAAACCCTAAGCTTACAACCATAAATCCTAAATGCTAAACCCTAATGCTGTAAACCCTAAATCAAAAACCCTAAACCCTAAACCTTAAACCTTAAAAACACTAAAACCTAAAGCCTAAAAATTAAACCCTAAACCCTAAATCCTAAACCCTAACCCTAAAATCTAAACCCTCAAACCTACAACCCTAAACCCCAAACCCTAAACCCTAAACCCTAAACCCCTAACCCTAAACCCTAAACACTAAAAACCTAAAAACCTAAACCTAAACTAAATAAAACTTTAAAATAAAATAAACTAAAAACCTATGGAATTGTGATGGAGGTTACTATCATGGTGGTGGTCAAGGGAGAGATCAGGGATATGATGGCGGATCACATTGCTCAAGAGGCGGGGTGGTTCTGATGGGAAATGGAGAAACTGAAGAATGGCCAATCTGATCTGCTGCTTATGGAACTATGTCTTTACAAGAAAAATGGCTCTATCTCATCGCTTGTGTCTTAGAGAACTTTGTGTGTTTCTTAGTTGATGAAATCAAAAAGAAGAGATGTTGAATCTGAATTTGTTCTTTATTAAAAAGTTAAAACCTTAAACCCTAAACTAAAGTCTAAACCCTAAACCTAGAACCTAAACCCTAAACCCTAAAAATAAAAAAATAATAAAAAAATGAAAAAAATTATAACCTTAAACCCTAAACCCAAAACCTAAAACCCTAAACCCCAAACCCTAAACCCTAAACCTTAAACTCCAAACCCTAAACCATAAACCACAAACCCTAAACCTAAAATGCTAAACCCTAAAGCCTAAACCTTAAACCCTAAACCCTAAACCCTAAACCATAACCATAAACCCTATACCCTAAAACCATAAACTCTAAAACCCTTAACCCTAAACCTCAAACCCTAAACCCTAAAAATCTAAAAACCTAAACCTAAACTAAATAAAACCTAATAATAAAATAAATAGAAAAACTTAAAACTAAATAAAATAAAAAAATAAAATAAACTAGAAACTTAAACTAAAACCTAAACCTATACCTTAAATTAAAATAAAATAAAATAAATACAAAAATTAAAATAAAATAAATAAAACTTAAACTAAACTAAAAAATATAATAAACCTTAGAATAAAAAACCTAAATAAAATACAAATTAAATGTAAAATAAAAATATAATAAACCTTAAATAAAAGCTTAAACCTAAAAATAAACCTAAAATTAAATAAAAAATAAAACATAAACCCTAAACTAAAAGAAACTAAACCTAAAATAAAAATAAAATAAATAAAATAAAATACACCAAAACCTAAACTAAAATAAATAAAACCTAAATGTAAACCTAAACTAAAAAAATAAAATAAAATAAAAATAAACATAAACCTAAACTTGAAGTAAAACCTAAAAATAATCCTAAAATAAAAACCTAAAACATAAACATAAAAAAATAAAATATAAACCTAAACATAAACCTAAAAATAAAAGTATAACCTAAACCTAAAGATAAAATAAAAATAAAACTTAATGAAAAATAAACCTAAACCTAAACCTAAAAGATAAAGTGAAATAAAAACCCTAAACTAAAAATAAATAAACCAAAAATAAATAAAATAAACTAAATATAAAAAATAAACTTAAATAAAAATAAAAAATAAAATAAACTAAAATAAATGAAATTAAACTAAATAAACATAAACCTAGCAATTTACTTAATTCAAAAAAAAAAACTAAACCCTAAACCCTAAACCGTAGACATACAATGCTAAATCTACAAACCTAAACCCTAAACCCTAAACCCTAAACCCTAAACCCTAAACCCTAAAACCTAAAAAACCCTAAACCTTAAATCCTAATCCCAAATCCTAAACCCTACCCTAAATCCTAAACCTTAAACCCTAAACCCTAAACCCTAAAAGAATAAACCCTAAAAGCCTAAAACCTAAACCATAAACTGTGATTGAGATGATTTTTATGAGAGGTGATTTTAAAGAGGTCAGCGAAGAGGTTGCAAAATATGAAGTTGGTGCTCCTACCCATGTTAGTCTTGTTGCACTTATTGTTGTTATGGTTCCTCCAGGTAGCACTGGTTTGGATCCTTCATAGACTTCTTTCTTCCAGGTTTTATTGAAATTATCACCCTGATTGAGATGATTAAAAAAGGGGATAAGGTGGGATCCTTAGAGGCTGCTCTCCTCGCTAAGCTAGGCAATAGGTGATTCTCTTATGGCCTTATCATCTAGTCTATGTATGATGATGGATTGGTGTTCAATCCTGATGTGCTTGACCTCACTAAAGATGATCTCATCGAGATGTTTTCTTAGCCCTTTTAATGATCACTTCTCTTTCACTAGCCCTCTTTTATCCCATCCTTGATGTAGCATCCCACATGTTCATCAATGTCTACAAGAAGGTCCTAACCATCATGATTGCCACTGATTACACATACCCGCGGACTGAGATGGTTGAGGAGTATTTGAAGGATCCTAGTAAATTTGATGTGGCTGCTGCGCATGATGCTTCTATTACTCCTACTACTGCTACTAGTCTAGCTACTGTAGTGGAAGAGAAGAAGGAAGAGCCTGCTGAGCAATCTAATGATGATATGGGTTTCAGCTTGTTCGATATAGCTTTGCGGGCCTTCTATAAAATAAATTTTTATTGCTTCTAGGAGTTAAATCATTTTGTAAAATACTATTTTTTGTCAATTTTAAATTGCATTTTATTTTATCCTATTTTATTAGTCATTAAAGTATAATGTCTTATTTGATTTGGTAATTTCTTATTTATTATGGAATCATTTGAGTTAAAAAAATCCTAAACACCAAAAATATGATGATGGATCCTGCTACTCGAGAGGCCAAGGTGGTTTTGATGGAAATTGGAGAAATTGAAGAAAGACTGATCTACTTTTTCATTTATGGAACCATGTCTTTACAATAGAGATGGTTCTAGTTATCTTGAGTTTTTGATTTGCTCTATGTGTGCTCATTTTTTATTTTTGTCATCGCTAATGTCTTCAAAAACTTGGTGTGTTACTTGGTTGATCAAATCGAAAAGAATAAATGTTGAATCTAAATTTTTTCTCAATTAACAAAAATGTTAAACCCTAAAATAAAACTTAAACTCTAAACCTAAATCCTAAACCATAAACCCTAAACCCTAGAAATAAAAAATAAAAAAAATAAAAAAAATTTAAATAAAAACCTAACCCTAAACTCTAAACCCCAAAATCCTAAACTGTAAACCCTAAAACTAACCCTAAACCCTAAACCCTAAATTCTAAACCTTAAACCTTAAACCTATAACCCTAAACCCTAAACCTACACCCTAAACCCTAAACCTACAACCCTAAACCCTAAACCCTAAAGCCTAAAAACCTAAACCCCAAACCCAAAACTATAAACCTAAAACCCAAAACCAAAAACCCAAAATACTAAACCATAAACCTTAAAAACCCTAAAACTTAAAGCCTAAACACTAAACCCTAAGGATAATTAATTAAATCACAGGGTAGATCTTTAGGTGTTTAATAACTTAAAGGAGTTTAATGAAATTAAGGTTAGTCTACATGTGTGGGAAAACCATAAGAGTGATTAATTAAGTCCTTTAATATAGTTAATTATTAATCATGAGCCAATTTAATTAGGCCCCTTTTATTTCCTTAGTTTAGGGTTTTAGGGTTTAAGGTTTCAGGTTTAGGGTTTAGAGTTTAGGGTTTAGGGTTTAGGGTTTAGGGTTTTAAGGTTTAGGGTTTTTGGGGTTTAGGGTTTAGTTTAGAGTTTAGGATTTATGATTTAGGTTTAGGGTTTTAAGTTTTAGGTTTAGGGTTTGGGGTTTTAGGATTTAGGGTTTATGGTTTTGCTAGGGTTTAGGTTAGCTTAGGGTTTAGGTTTAGGTTTAGGGTTTAGGGTTTTAGTTTATTTTAGTCTGATTAGGATTGTGGGTTTAGGGTTTTATGTTTTTTAGGGTTTTTAGGGTTTAAGGTTTCAATTTGGGGATTAGGGTTTAAGGTTTAAGGTTTTCTTTAATAGAGAATAAATTTAAAATCAGTATTTCTTCTTTTTGATTTCATCAATGAAGTAGCAGACCAAGTTTTCTAAGATACAAGCAATGACATAGATAAAAAATGAGCACAAATAAAGCAAATCAAAAACCCTAGATAACTATAACCATCTCTAATATAAAGACACAGTTCCCTAAGCTACAGATTGGATCGATCATTCTTGAGTTTCTCGAGTTCCCATCAGAACCACCCTTGCATCATGAGCAATGGGATCTATCATCATATTTTTAATCTATTCGTCCACCATGATAATGGATGTAACCTCTGTCTCTTCTCTCACGTCTATAAGCACCACCTCCATATCCACCAGCACCTCCTGATCCACTTGCACCCCAGTACGGTTAGGGTTTAGGGTTTTTTGGTTATGGTTTAGGGCTTAAGCTTTAGGGTTTAGGGTTTAGTGTTTAGGCTTTAGGGTTTAGGATTTTTAGGATTTAGGGTTTGGGGTTTAGGGATAGCTTACGATTTAGGGTTAATTTAGGTTTTAGGTTTTTTTAGGATTTGTTAGGTATTAGGGTTTAGGGTTTTGGGTTTAGGGGTTTATTTAGGGTTTTGGGTTTAGGTTTAGGGTTTAGGTAGGCTTGGGGTTGTTTAGGGTTTAGGGTTTAGGCTTTAAGGTTTATTTTAGGGTTTTGGCTCAGGATTTATGGGTTTTGGGTTTAGGATTAAGGTTTTATTAATTTTAAAAATGTTTTCTAAATTAAGTAAATGAGTAGGTTTAGGTTTATTTTTTATTTAATTCATTTTATTTATTTTAGTTTATTTTACTTTTATTTTATTTAGGTTCATTTTATTTTATCCAGTTTAGTTTATTTTATTTATGATTTATTATAAAGTTTTTTATTTTAGTTTATTTAAGGTTTAGGTTTAGGTTTAGTTTATTTATATATCATTTTAAGTTTAGGTTTTTTATTTTTAAGTTTAGTTTAGGTTTTATTTTATTTTAAGGTTTAGATTTTAGGTTTTATTTTAGTTTAGGGTTATTAGAGGAGTTTAGGGATGGTTTAGGTTTAAGTTTAGGTGGGTTTAGGTTTAGGTGGATTAGGAGGTTTAGTAAGTTTAGGTTTAGTTTAAGAGGTTTAGGTTTAGTGTTTTTGGGCTTAGGTTTGTCAGTTTAGGGATTAGGGTTTAGGGTTTATTATTTAGGACTTATGGTTTAAGGTTTAGGGTTTAAGGTTTAGAATTTAGAGCTTAGGATTTTTAGGGTTTTGGGTTTAGGGTTTATTAGTTTTGTATTTTAGTGGTTTTTTTGAGTTTTAGGTTTGTAGTATTTTGGATTTATGGTTTAGGGTTTTAGGATTTAGGCTTTTAGGTTTAGGGTTTAGGGCTTAGTGTTTAGGGTTTATCATTTTCTGAGTTTAGGGTTTAGGGTTTCGATTTTAGTTTTAATGTTTAAGTTCTAGTTTAGGGTTTAGGGTTTAAGGTTATTTTTTAAGAGATAATAAATTCATATTCAATATTTCTTCTTTTTTGATTTAACCAGCCAAGTAGTGCACCATGTTTTCTAAGACACATGTGAAGATATATATAAAAAATGAGCACGCATAGAGCAAATCAAGAACCCATAGATAACTAGAATTACCTCTATTATAAAGAATAGTTCCACAAGTAGCATATCAGATCGGCTGATCATCAATTTCTCCAATTCCCATCAGAACCACCACCACCTCCTGAGCAGAAGGATCTGCCATCATATCCTCGATCTATCCCTCCGTGACTAGCACGATTGTAACCTCCATCGCTCCTCCTACCTCCATAACCACCACTACTCTTACCACCACCTCCATGCCCACTAGCGCCTCCAGATCCCCCACCACCATGCAAAAATTATTGCCTCCGCCTTCACCTTCACCGCCAAATCTAGATTGAGCCTAGTTGATGCTGATGTTCCTAGTGTTAAGGTTATTCCCATTATTAGGGTTTAGATTTAGGTTTAGGTTTATTAGGTTTTAGGGTTTAGGTTTATTTTTATAGTTATTTAGTTATTTAGGTTTAGGTTTAGGGGTTTAGGCTTTAAAGTTTAGGGGGTTTAGGGTTTAGCCTTAGGCTCGGTTTAGGGTTTAGGATTTTAGTATGGATTAGGTTAGTATTAGGCTTAGGTTTAGGGATTAGGGTTTAGGGTTTAGAGTTTGGGCTTTGGATTTGGGGTTTAGGTTTGGAGGTAGGGTTTAGGTGGGGTAGAGGTTAGGAGTGGAGAGAGGGTAAGTGGGTTTAATTAGTTTAGTTTAGGGAGGGTTTAGGGTAGTTTGGGTTTAGGGTGGTTAGAGGTTTGGGTCAGTGGTTTAAGGTGGAGTTTATGGTCAGAGTTTTAGGGGAGGGTGGAGTTTAGGGTTTGGGTTTTGGAGGGGGAGGGTTGGGGTCCAGGTTTTAGGGTTTAGAATTTAGGGAGGGTTTAGGGTTTATTTATTTATTTTTAAAATTAAGTAAACCGAGGTTTAGGTTTATTTAGTTTATTAAGTTTATTTTATTTATTTTAGTTTATTTTATTTTATATTTATATCGTGAAATTTATTTTATTTAGTTTAGTTTATTTATTTTTGGTCTATTTATTTTAGTTTAGATTTTTTATTTATTTTATTTAGGTTTAGGTTTATTTTATAGTTAGTTTTATTTTTATTTTTTTTTCTTAGGTTTAGGATCTTTTTTTATTTTTAGGTTTAAGTTTACATTTTTATTTTTATTTTTCTTAAGTTGCAGTTTTTCATTTTTATTTTAGGTTTATTTTTACTTTTTATTCTTTTGCTTTAAGTTTAGGTTTATTTTTAGTTTATTTTTTTTAGTTTAGGTTTAGGTTTAGGTTTAGTTTTTTTTAGGTTTAGGTTTTATTTATTTTAGTTTAAGGTTCAGGTTTAAGTTTTTATTAATTTTTATGTTTTTTTTAGGTTTATTTTTTAGGTTTAGGTGTTTATTTAGTTTTTATTTTATTTTATTTTAAGTTTCTTTTATTTCTAGTTTAGGTATAGTTTTTATTTTATTTAGGTTTTTTCTTTTTTTGTTTAGTTTAGGTTTTTATTTATTTTATTGTGATTATGTTTTTATTTTTTATTTATTTTGTTTTTAAGTTTAGGTTTAGGTTTTAGTTTAGGTTTTTATTTTATTTTATTTATTTTATTTTTTTATTATTTAGGTTTATTTATTTATTTTATTTCTAGTTTTTATTTTATTTTGGTTTAGATTCTTAGCTTTTTTAGGGTTTAGGTTTAGGGTTTATGATTAATTTAGGATTTCAGATTTATGGTTTAGGGTTTTAGGGTTTAGGGTTTAGCATTTAGGGTTTAGGGTTTCAAGGGTTTAGGGTTTAGGGTTTAGGGTTTAGGTTTTAAGTTTAGGGTTTACATTTTAGTTCAGGGTTTAGGGTTTTTTTCTTTTTTTTAAAAAAAAAAGAAAACAAATTCAGATTCAACATTCTTCTTTTTTATTTCATTAACCAAGTAACACACCAAGTTTTCTACGACACAAGTGAAAATATAGATAAAAAATGAGCATAAAGCATACCAAAACCTTAGATAACTAGAACCGTCTCTAAAGACATAGTTCAATAAGCAATAAATCGGATCCATCATTCTTCGTTTCTCAAGTTCCCATCAGTACCACCCGGGCCTCTCAATTTTGGGGATCTACCATCATATCCCCAATCTCGCCCTCTGCCACCACCTGGACTATAATCTCCATCGCTCCTCCTGCCTCTATGACCACCACTAGTCTAAGCTCCACCTCCAAATCCCCCACCACCACTAGGATAATCGCCGCCTACGCCTTCACCTCCACTGTCAGATCTAGACTGAGCCTAGTTGATGGTGATGTTCCTAATGTCAAGGTTCTGCTCATTCTTAGGGTTTAGGTTTAGGATTAAGTTTATTAGGTTTTAAGGTTTAGGATTCTTTTTCAATTTATTTAGTTACTTTAGGCTTAGGTTTAGGGTTTAGGGTTTAAGGTTAGGGTTTAGGGTTTAGGGTTTAGGGTTTTAAGTTTAAGGTTTGGTAGGGCTTAGGATTTAAGGATTAGCATATAGGCTTTGGGTTTAGGGTTTAGGGTTTAGGATTTTAATATTTAGGGTTATTTAGGGTTTATAGTTTAGGGTTTTGGGTTTAGGGTTTATGGCTTAGGGTTTATGGTTTGTTAGGGTTTAGGGTTTAGTGTTTTAGGGTTTAGGGTTTAAAGTTTGGGTTTTAGGGTTTAGGGTTTTAGGGTTCAAGTTTAGGGTTTAGGGTTTAGAGTTAGGGTTTAGGGTTTAGGATTTAGGATTTAGGGCTTTTAGGGTTTAAGGTTTAGTGTTTAATTTTTAGGCTTTTTTTACTTAAAAAAATAATAATGTAGTATGTTTTTATTTAGTTTATTTTGTTTAATTTTATTTATTTTAGTTTACTTTGTTATTTATTTTTATTTAGGATTATTTTTATTTTTATTTATTTTTGTTTATTTATATTACGTTTATTCATTTTAGTTTAGATTTTTTATTTTATATTAGTTTATTTTTTAGGATTAGGTTTTTTTGTAGTTTATTTTTATTTTTAATTTATCTTTTATGTTTAAGTTTAATTTTTTATTTTTTAAGGTTTTTTTTGGTTTTATTTCTTAGTTTAGGCTTAGGTTTATTTTTTAGTTTATGTTATTTTAATTAGTTTAGGTTTAGGTTCAAGTTTAGTTTATTTTGGGTTTAGGTTTAGGTTTTATTTTCTTTAGTTTAGCTTATTTTAGTTTAGGTTTAGGTTTATTTTATTTTATTTTATGTTTAAATTTTTTTTTATTATTTATTTATTTTTTTGTTTTATTTTATTAAGGTTTTTTTATTTAGTTTTATTTTATTTTATCACATGTTTATTTTATTTTATGTTTAGTTTTATATTTTAAGTTTTTATTTTTTAGTTTAAGTTTTCTTTTATTTTTAGTTTAGTCTTATTTTAATTATTTATTTTATTTAGGGTTGGTCAGTTTAGGTTTAGTTAGATTTCATTATTTTTATTTCTTTCTTCTTTTTTTTTAAGTTGGGCCAGTTTGTGGCCTAGGGCAGTGTTTCAGTTTAGGGTTTTGTGGCCTAGGGTTTGGCCTGAGGCTTTTAGGGCTAGGTGTTTAGGTTTTCAAAGCAAAGAGGCTCAGAGCAGTGGGCCTAGGGTTAGGATAGGTTTAAAACCTAGGTTTAGGCCTCTCTTAGGTAGGCCTAGTTTCTAGGGTAGGTTAGGTTTTCTTTAATATTTAATTTTAATTTTAATTTTTAAATCAAAAAACTGGTAAGTTTAGGTTTATTTAGTTTATTTTTATTTATTTTAGTTTTATTATCTATTTCATTTTTAGGTTTATTTTCTTTTATTTATTTTATTTATTTTTAGTTTATGTTTTATTTTAGTTTATTTTTAGGTTTATTTATTTTAGTTTAGTTTTATTTTATTTTATTTTGTAGGATTTATTTTTTATTTTATAGTTTAGATTTATATTTTATTTTAGGTTTAGATTTATATTTTATTTTTTAGGTTTTTTAGATTTTATTTAGGTTCATTTTTGGTATTTTAGTTTAGGTTTGTTTTAGTTTATTTATTTTATTTTATTTAGTTTATTATTAGGTTTATTTATTTTAGTTTTGGTTTAGTTTATTATTATATCTTTCAGGTTTAGGTTTTCTTAGTTTAGGTTTTATTTTTTATTTATTTTAGTTTTATTTTGTTTATTTTGTTAGGTTTAGGTTTATATTTTATTTTATCTTTGGTTTATTTTGTTTTATTTTAGGTTTCATTTTTATTTTATCCTGGTTTTATATTTTTAGTCGGTTTAGGTTTTTCTATTTTATTTTAGTTTAGTTTTTATTTTTACTTTATTTTGCTTAGGTTTAGGTTTTAGTTTATGTTTTTATTTTATTTTGGTTTAGGTTTTATTTATTTTTTATTTTTAGGTTTTATTTAGTTTAGGTTTAGGTTTTTAGCTTTTTATTTAGAGTTTAAGGTTTAGGGTTTAGGGTTTAGTGTTTATGATTTAGGGATTTTAGGGTTTAGGTTTGTTTAAGTTTAGGGTTCATGTTTTAGTTTAGGATTTAGGTTTTGATTTTTCTTTAACCGAGAACAAATTATTTCAACATTTCTTCCTTTCCAATTCATCAACCAAGTAACATACCAAGTTTTCTTACTGTTTAAGCGACATGTATATAAAATGAGCACGCTAGAACTATCTATATGTAGAAGATGCAATTTCATAGTAGAGATCGAATTGTATTTTCCGCTCCAATTCATCAAACCACCCCAAACTCTCGAGTAGAGGGATCCACAATCATCTCTTGACCTCATCATCACTTATAACCTCCGCCGTCCTTCCGCCTCCATAACCACCAATCGCTCGACAACTATTCCCACCAAGACCAGATCCCACCACCACCACGACATGCCTTCACCTCCACCGCTAGATCTAGACTGAGCCTAGTTGACGGTGATGTTCCTACTGTCAAGGTTATGCCCATTCATAGGTTTTTTTTAGAAAAAAAATTAAAAGTGGGAGAATTTTATTGCCAAAATGAAAGAGATAATAGGCCCTTATAGGGGATAAATCTCTAAACTACTACTCAAAGATCTATAATTAGCCTAAAGAGGTAAATCCCCTACGTATTACAAGAAAACCAAAGCAAAAGAATGAGAAGACAAAAATTAAGAAAGAAATAGCACAAAATTCCAAGAAGGGCAGCCAAAGCCATCTATATCTAGAAATCTTCTGAGAGATGCACAAACCACCTACAACCCCAAAACTTGCCATAAACTTGCAAAGAACTTAAGATAGAGATAAGCATCTAAAAATAAGGACTAGCTAAGTACACAAAAGGAACAAAATGATAGAAATCTTAGATAAGGCTCACACACTCATCTCATAACATGATATGTGAGCATCGAAACTTTAGAAGAAGGGTTACAATCACATATGCTACTACCAAGCAAAAGGATAATAGAGGAAACATTCCAACCACCATAGCCAACTTACCTCAATTAAACTAAACAGCCAATAGCCAAGAGCTAGCTAAGTTCTAGTATCTATCATCAAGATTAAATAGGCAACTAACCAGCAAAACATCTAGCCAAACCAGAGTAAAGAAACCAACCAAACAAGGCAAAACCAAACCAAAGCAACCCAAAATAAACAAAGACCAAAATAAACAAAAGACCAAAGGTTAAAACCAAAATTCGATACCAACCAACCAACAACCATAGGCAAATAAGAATAATAGTTAAGAAGAACCAAAACCACATACAGTTTATCCCATAGTAGAAACAACAAGCAAAAGCCATCCAACCAACAGGAAAACACTACAAAAAACTTCAAAAAAACCACCAGAAAAGGGAAATGAAAATGATATGGTAGGTAACAGCTCCAGAGAGAGTAACTCAACCTAGGAATGAACAAAGCCAATGGCCAGACTCAACCAATAGTCACAATGCTAGATAGCCACAACTAAAAGCAAAAGGCTGGAAAATACCACAGCATTCAAGCAACAACCAACCAATAAACCCTCACAGCAAAAGAAATAGGCAAGGGAAAATAGCAAACAAGAAAGCTCTGAAGCTTGCCAATCACGAGGCCATCCTAAAACCAATGTTGTAGGAGACCAACAAAAGGAGAGAGCCACTAAAACTAGAGGGCAACCAAAACTCAAGAAGACAAACAAATTCCCCACTCCATCGGTGATACCATTCTTAAGTTTAGTTTAGTTTATTAGGTTCTAAGGTTTAGGTTTATTTTTAATTTATTTAGTTTTAGCATAGGTTTAGGGTTTGAGATTTAGGGTTTAAGATTTAGGTTTGTGGGATTTGTGGGTTGTGGTTTAGGGTTTGTGGTTTAGTAGGTTTAAGGTTTGGGGTTTATGCTTTGTTTAGGATTTGTGTTTTTAGGGTTTAGGTTTGTGGTCTAGTTTAGGCTCTGTGATGGTTTAGGGAAAAGTTTAGGATTTAGGGTTTATTTTTTTTTTAGAAAAAAAAAATTAAGTAAATTTAGTTTATTTAGTTTATTTTATTTATTTCAATTTATTTTATTTTATTTTATTTTATTTGGTTTATTATCATCTAATTTATTTATTTTATTTATTTTAGTTTAGGTTTATTTTAGTTGAGTTTTATTTTATTTTATTTTAGTTTAGTTTTATTTTAGGTTTAGGTTTTATTTTATTTTTCGTGATGTTTTAAGTTTTATTTTAGGTTCATTTTAGGTTTTATTTTAGTTTATTTAGCTTATTTTAGTTTATTTTATTTTATTTTTAGTTTAGGTTTAAGTTTATTTATTTTACTTTTTTTGGTTTAGGTTTATTTTTAGTGGGTTGTTATTTTGAGGTTTATTTTTAGGTATAGGTTTTATTTTATTTTAGTTTAAGTACATTTTATTTTATTTTACATTTATTTTATTTTAGGTTTTATTCTTAGGTTTTTTTATTTTTAGTTTTTATTTTTTATTTATTTATTATTATTATTAATTTATTTTATTTTTTAGGTTTAGGTCCAGGTCTATTTAGGTTTTATTTTATTTTATTTTAATTATATTTAAGTTTAGTTTTATTTATTTATTTTATTTTAGGTTTTATTTAGTTTAGGTTTTGGTTATGTTTGGGTTTTTAGGGTTTAGGTTTAGGTTTTTAGGATTTACATCAGTAGGTTGCACTGCTTAAGGTTTAGGTCTGTGTTTTAGGGTTCAAGATTTTTGGTTTTTTTAACAGAGAATAAATTTAGATTCAACATTTTTTCTTTTCGATTTCATCAACCAAGTAACACACCAAGTTTTCTAAGACGCAAGCAACAACATAGATAAAAAATGGGCAAGCATAGAGCAAATCAAAATCCCTAGATAACTAGAATAATCTCGACTATAAAGACATAGTTCCATAATTCCATAAGTAGATCGGTCTACTTCTTCACTCTCTAGTTCCCTTAACCACCCGCCTCTCGAGTAGCAGGATCCACCATCGTATCCCCGATCTCACCCTCCACCACCACCTCAGCTGTAACCTCTGTCACTCCTCCCACCTCCATAACCACCACTACTCCAACCACCACATCCATATCTACCAGCACCTCCAGATCCCCCACTCTACCTTCTCCTCCACCGCCATACCTAGACAGAGCCTGGTTGACGGTGACATTCCTACCATCAAGGTTCTACCCATTCTAAGTGTTTTGGTTTAGGTTTAGGTTATGTGGGGTTTCAATTTTTTTAATTTATTTAGTTTCTTTAGGTTTTTAGGATTGGGGATTAGCTTTTAGGTTTAGGTTAGGATTTAGGTTTAGGTTTGTGGGGTTTAGGGTTTGTAGTTAGTTTAGGGTTGGGTTTAGTGTTTTAGGGTTTTATGGTTTAGAGTGGTTTAGGGTTTAGGGGTTTAGGGTTTGATTTTAGTGGTTTAGGTTGTGGTTTAGGGTTTAGGGGGGTTTAGAGTTTAGAGTTTTTTTTGTCAAAGTTAGAATTTTATTACCATAAAAAAGAAAACATACACTCCTTTTGAAGGATCTCCTATAATGAGTTCCTTTGGATGATTTTATTATATTTCCATTCTTTAGCATGAATCATCCACATTATCTTGTAAAGATATTTTCTTAAAATTATCAATCTCTTCATCAATCACTTCATTTCTAATGGGATCAATTAAATTTTCATCAAAAGTAACATGTTTTGATTCTTCTACAATCATTTTTCTCTTATTGAAAAGTATATAAACTCTACTAGAAAGAGAGTATCCTAAGAAAAATACCATCATCTGATTTACAATCAAACTTACCTAAATGCTCTTTTTCATTATTCAAAATAATTCATTTACATCCAAATACATGAAAGTGTTCAATCTTAGGTTTATTTCCAAAAAAATAATTCATAGGGTGTCTTCTTTAAAATTGGTCTAAAATAGATCCTATTCATCTCATAACATGTAGTATTTACTACTTCTGCCCAAATTATTTTGGCAATTTATACTCATCAAGCATAGATCTACTTAATTCACTTAATATTCTATTTTTCTATCTACTACTCCATTTTATTGGGGAGTTCTAGTGCAAAAAAATTATGTCTAATCCCATGTAATAATCCTCAAATAAATTTATTTTCAAATTCGCCACCATGATTAGTTTGAACCCTAATAATCAAAATGCCTTGTTCTCTTTCAATATATTTAGAAAACTTTCTAAAATCACCAAAAAATCATTCGCAAGTTACAAACAAACCCAAGTATATCTAGAGAAATCATCAACAATCACAAAACCATAATTTTATCCACCTAAGCTAGTGGTACTAATTGGACAAAATAAATCCATGTGCAACAATTCTAGAGGTCTAGAAGTAGAAATAATATTTTTACTTTTAAATGAGATTCTAGAATGCTTACCATGAATACATGCATAACAAATGTAGTTTGAATGAAAATTTAATTTACGAAATCCAATACCAAATCAAGTTTAGCAATTTTATTGAGTATGTGCATGTTAATATGACATAGTCACCTATGACATAACTATATATCATCATGAGTGCTTTTAAAACAAAGTAAATTCAAATTCACATCATGAAAGCTATCTAAATCAATGACATAAATATTTTTTTGTCTTTGGCCTACTAATAAAACATTTTCATTTTTTTATAATACAATATGATGCATGAAATACTACATTCAAACCTTTATCACATAATTGACTAATAAAAATTAAATTATGTTTTAGTCCTTCTACTAGAAAAACTTTATCTAAAGTGATATAATTCTTACAAATAGAACCAATGCCAATGATCTTTCCCTTTACATTATCTCCATATGTAACAAATCCTCCATCACTTGATTCTAAAGTTGTGAATTTATCTTTATCTCCCATCATATGTCTTGAACATCCACTATCCAAGTACCACATGCCTTCTTTGATTTTTCTTTGAAGGCATTCCTATAAAAAAATCACATGTTAACTTTTGGAACCCAAACCTATTTGGGTTCACTTTCTAAATTTGAAGCAAGATATGTTGCATGTGTTGTTTGTGTAGTGTTTGTACCTTTTGGTACCCATACATAAGATGATTGCTTAGTGTTTTGTAATTTACGTGCATAACAATCAAATGAAATATGCCCTTTTGTATCACAATAGTTGTAGAAAACCTTAGTGTTTGCATACGGCTTAGCACAACAATTATAAGGTATATGAGTGGGATATTGTATGATGCAAATAATTTTTATTCAATGTTTTACTTGATGAAGCATTATAATGAACTTGTGATTTCAAATATAATTCTAATCTTGCTTTTAACAAGATATTCTCTTTCAAGTTTACATACAAGTAAGGAACAATTTAGTAAAGAATTTTTTTTACTTTTAAATTATTACATTTATTTTTTAAATCATAAACATGCATATCTAAATTTTTATGTTCTTTTTATTAAAGTTTTGTATTTTTAAAATTTTTTATACTCAATAACTAAATAATTAAAAGCATCATCTAATTCATCATAAGATATATCATTACATACCTCTTAAGAACTGAAGTAATTTTGTATTTTAGGTAAAGTCGTGAGTTACTCCAAATCCTTTAATTTGATAAGTTTCTTCAATAATTTTTTTATGAAATACTCTTGTGATAGTTTGTAGGATTTATTTCAACTTGTTGAAATTTTTATCTTCCTACAAATTTCTTTTGGTTTCTTGAAATATTTCTTCATTAGTCATATTTGTAAGATCATTTATTCTTAGATCTATTTTAGAAGTATATTTTAATCATTTCAAATTAATTTGTTGTGCTAAAATTATTTTAATATTTGATGATCTCACTTTTAATTAAAAGCTTACTAGTTTAATTAAATTTACCATATACTAATTTTTTTAAGTATTTTATGAATAGTTCATTAATTAAAAGCTTCATTTTGGTTAAAATAAAATAAGTTATTACTAGAATTTTATAGTATATGCTAGATCTAGTATAAATCAAGTTTCTATATCAAAATAATAATTTATAAAAAATTAAATTATTTTATTTGTCACTTATCATTTTATTTCAACTAATATCCTTTATTTTAAAAATTTTATCTTGCAAAAATTTAGTAAAGCTTGCTATTTTCATTATTTCAGAATTAAGAAAAAATAAGTTTAGTAGAAAGTTAATCTTTCTTATACTATTATATACATACTAGTTATAGTTTCTCTTGAACTTAAAATTATTCCTTGCTAAAATTTAACTTATTGTGCAATAGACTATTGTGAATTTATTTTGAAATCAATTTTATTTTAATCTACAAATTGTAATAGCATAAACATCTTAGTAAGATCACTTTAAGATATTTATTTAATATTTTTTATCAAAATTAAGTGAGTAATCTATCTTGACAAATTAATAAGTTGTAAAGTGATCATTTATAAGTTGTGAGATCACTTTTTGAATTGGATAGATTGGTATATTTGTGAGAGATATATTTTATCAAAATTTATTATTTTGTATTTTTCTTTCGTATTGTAAAATTTATATTGGGGTTGTACTCGCCCCTTTGTAGGAGAGTATATATTATTCTAGGGGTTGTACTCACCTGCTATAGGAGAGTACTATTTATAAGCTATTTTGCATTTAGTTTTTTTCTAGGGTGGCTATTCGTGGATGTAGGCCGATTTTGGGGTTTGGCTGAACCATGTAAAAATTGTGTGCCTATTATCTTTCTTTACTTTACAGTACTTTTATTTTTGCTGCATTAAGAATTATATCTTGTTATTATAAAATCAAAAATTAATTTTCTCCTAAAACATAAAATTTAATATTTAACTTTAAAAATTTTTAATATCGCACAAGTAACCCCCCCCCCTTTCTCTCTCTTTATCTCATATATTGACATAGATCAGCATGCATAGAGCAAATTAAAACCTCGATAACTAGAACTATTTCTACTATAAAGAGATAGTTCCATAAGCAGTAGATCGGATCGATCATTCTTTATTTTCTCTAATTCCCATCAGAATCACCCAAGCCCCTCTAGTAGTGGGCTCCTCCATCATATCCATGATCTCTCCCTCCTCCACCACCACGGCTATAACCTCTATCACTCCTCTCACCTCCATAACCACCAATGCTTGGATGATCACATCCATATCCACCAGCACTTATAGATCCCACACCACTAAAGTAATAATCCCCCACAAGCAGTAATCTAAACTGAGCATGGTTGATGGTGATATTCCTATCGCCAAGCCCATTCTAATTTTAAGTGTTTATATTAGGTTTAGGTTTTTTTTTAATTTATTTTGTTACTTTAGTTTAGGTTTGGGGGTTTAGGGATTAGGGTTTAGGTCTGTGGATTTAGCTAAAATTTAGGGTACAAGGTTTTAAAAAAATTTTAAGTAAATTGGTAGATTTAGGTTTATTTAGTATTTTTATTTATTTTAGTTTACTTTATTTATTATTTTAGGTTTATCTTTTATTTTATTTAGATTAGTTTTCTTAGTTTTAGATTTTTATTTTAGTTTTTTTTATGTTTATTTTGAAGTTAGTTTTATTTTTATTTTATTTTATTTTTAGTTTATCTTAGTTTAGGTTTAGGTTTATTTTATTTTATTTATTTTATTTTTTTTAAGTTTTTTTTTTAGTGTGGTTTTAATTTTATCTATCAGGTTATATTTTAGGTTTATTTTTTAGGTTTAGGTTTTATTTAATTTAAGTTTTTTTTATTTTTTAGTTTAGTTTAGGTTTATTTATTTTATTTTATCTTCTTTAGGTTTAGGTATTTTATCTTTATTTAGGTTTAGGTTTTATTTATTTTATTTAGGTTTTATTTAGTAGCCTAGGTTTAGATTTAGGGTTCCTGCGCCTAAGTCCAGGTCTTTGGGCCTATATAACCCAGGTCTTAGGCCTACTCTTAGAGCCCAGGTAGGGTTAGGGTCAGGATCAGTGCTCAGGATCCAGTGTCAGCCTCATGGTCTAGTGGTGGCCCAGGGAGGTCAGGCTGGGATCAGCGCTCAGGGCCCAGGATCTTGGCAAGTCATGGCCTGTGGCCTGGGGCCCAGGGCCTGGGCCTGGCCAATCCATGGCCTAAAGTTTAGGGTCAGGTCAGTGGTCAGTGGCCCAGGTCAGCCAGGGTCCGGCCTGCCCAGTGGCCTTTAGACAGGGCCTGTATCAGTCAGGACTCCAGGATTTAGTAGGGTCAGGTATGATAGTAGTCAGGTCAGGTAGGGTGGTGGTTTTAAATAACCCAAGGGTCTTTTAGTTTATTTATTTTTTATTCAGTTTAATTTTATTTATCTTTAGTTTATTTATCTATTTATTTATTTAATTTAGTTTAGCTTTTATTTTATTTATTTTTATCTTTATTTCTTTTAAGCTCTTTATTTTCCTATTTTATTTTAGGTTTTTTTAGTTTTAGGTTTTGTTTATTTAATATTTGGTTTATTTGGTTTTATTTTATTTTATATAGGTTTTTCTTAGGTTTATTTTATTTTATGTTTAGTTTAGATTTTATTTTATTTTATTTTAGTTTACTTTTATTAGTTTATTTTCCATTTTTAGTAGTAGGTTTTAGGTTTAATTTAATTTAATTTTTATTTAGGGTTAGGTGTTATATTTTAGGTCTTATTTAGTTTAGGGTCAGTTTTGGTTTGTGGTTTAGTGCATGTTTTGGGTTAAGATTTAGGTTTAGTGGTGGTGGTCTAGGGTTTAGGCCTAGTGTTTAGTTATTAGCTTTATGATTTGGGAATGATTTGGGCTTTTTTGGTTTTTTGAAAGCAATAAATAGCATTTATTTATTTTATTTTTGATCTAATTTTATTTTTATTTTATTTTATTTAATTTTAGTTTATTTATTTTTTTATTTATTTCAATTTTATGTTTTTATTTTAGTTTATTTTTGAATTTTGGTTTATGTTTAGGTTTATTTTTTTAGTTTAGTTTATTTTATTTTATTTTTAAGGTTTAGGTTTATTTTATTTTATTTTAGGTTTTATTTTATTTTTTTAGGTTTAGGTTTTAGGTTTCATTTAGGTTTATTTAGGTGTTATTTATTAGTTTATACTCTTTATTTTAGTTTATT
The DNA here is from genome assembly GCA_021442155.1 of Cymbidium sinense. Taxonomy (NCBI): domain Eukaryota; kingdom Viridiplantae; phylum Streptophyta; class Magnoliopsida; order Asparagales; family Orchidaceae; genus Cymbidium; species Cymbidium sinense. The sequence continues at coordinate 16,408,524 of CM038214.1, forward strand.
TTAGGTTTAGGTTTAGGTTTAGGTTTTATTTATTTTAGTTTAGTTTTAGATTAGGTTTATTTTATGTTATTTATTGCATTTTATTTTAATTTAGTTTGTAGGATTTAATTTTATTTATTTATTTTAGGTTTTATTTTTTACATTTTATTTTTCTATAGTTTTAGTTTTATTTTATTTTATGTTTACTCTATGTTTATTTTATTTTTTACATTTAATTATTATTTTATTTAGGATTTTATTCCAGTTTACTTAGGTTTTATTTATTTTAGTTTATTTTATTTCAATTTAGGTTTAGGTTTAGTTTATTTTATTTTATTTTAAGTTTAAGTTTTTTTTGGGTTTAGGTTTTATTTTTTATGTATTTTAGGTTTTATTTTTTGTTTATTTTAGGTTTATTTATTTAGGTTTTATTTTATTTTAAGTTTATTTTATTTTATTTTACATTTAGGTTTTATTTTATTTAGGTTTTAATATTTAGGTTTATTTTATTTTTAAATTTAGTTTATTTATTTTATTTTAATTTAGTTTTATCTTTTAATGTAGTTTAGGTTTAGTTTAGGTTTAGTTTATTTTATTTTATATAGTCAGCCTTCTTTATTTAATTTAATTTAAGTTTATTTAACCCATGTCTAATAGTCTCTTTTGGGTTGTAGCAAGATCTAGGCCCAGGCCTGTTTTAGGCCCAGTCAGGTCTTAGGCCTAGGCCCATGATCTTGGCCTTGTGCCCAGCCCAGTGGCTCAGCTCAACTGGGCTCAGGCCCAGGTTTGGAGTGGCAAGGTTTAGGCTCAGGGCCCAAGGAGCAAAGCCTGCCCAGTGGGGCCCAGTCAGGGTGGCCTAGTGGCTGGCCTGGGGGCCCAGAGTGATTAGACTTGGTTTAGTGGAGCATTTGGCTTTAGGCTCAGCCTTAGGACTGCAAGCCTAGGATTTAGGGTCAGGGTCTAGTCTTTTTATTTTATTATTTTATTTTATTATTTTAAAAAAGCAAACTAATATGGTTTAATTTATTTTTATTTATTTTAGTATATTTATTTGTATTTTATTTATTTAGTTTAGGTTTTAATTTTAGTTTATTTTAGGTTTAGGTTTAGTTTATATTTATTTTGTAGTTTATTTTATTTTTATTTTATTTTTAATTTTATTTTTATTTTTAGGTTTAGATTTACATTTTATTTTAATCTTTATTGTAGGTTTTAGATTTTATTTTAGGTTTATTTTAGGTTTTATTTCTTTAGTTTAGGTTTATTTTATTTTATTTTTAGTTTAGTTTAAGTTTAAGCTATTTTAGGTTTAGATTTAGTTTTATTTTTTTACTTTAGGTTTAATTTATTTTATTTTAGGTTTAGTATTTTTTTAGTTTAGAGGATTTATTTTATTTTTTTTTAGGTTTTAATTTTATTTAGTTTTATTTTATTTTATTTTAATTTTCTTTATTTTTTATTTTAAATTTTTTTATTTTTAGTTTCATTTTTTTTTTAGTTTAGTTTAGGTTTTATCCAATTTATTTTAGTTTATTTATTTTAATTTATTTTTTAGTTTAGGTTTAGGTTTAGTTTATTTATTTATTTATTTTATTTAGGTTTTACATTTATTTTCTTTTAGGAATTTAGCTTAAAGGTTGGTAGGTTAGAGGGGAGTTTAGGGTTTAGTTTAGGATTTAGGGTTTTAGAGGTGTGGAGGTTTAGGGTTTGTGGTTTATGGGTTTGGGTGGTTATGGTGGGGTTTTAGGGTTTAGGTTATGTGTTAGGGTTTAGGTTTTAGTTTAGGGTTTTATGTTTTTGGTTTTTTTACAAAGAACAAATTTTGAGTCAACATTTCCTCTTTTTGAATTCATCAAATAAGTAACACACCATTTTTTCTAAGACACAAACAAAGAAATAGATAAAAAATTAGCACTCATAGGGAAAATCAAATATCATAGATAGCTAGAACCGTCTCTATTATAAAGATATAGTTCCATAAGTAGTAGATCAAATCGCTTTCGATTTCTAGTTCCCATCAAAACCACCTCTCTCGAAATGGATCCATCATCATTCCCCAATCCCCTGCCTCCATAACCATCAAGGTTGTAACCTTCATCACTCCTCCCGCCTCCATAACAATCGCTTCCTCACCACCAATCCACCAAGACTAGATTCCACACCACCACTATAAAGATGGCCGCCAATCGCCAAATCTAGACTCACCGGTGTCGTGATGTTCTCACAAGGTTCTACCCATTCTTAGGATATAGGTTTAGTGTAGGTTTATTTTAGGGTTTAGGATTAATTTTTCATTTATTTAGTTACTTTAAGTTTAAGTTTAAGGTTTGGAGTAGTTTAGTGGTTAGGTTTAGTGGTGGGTTAAAGGTTTAGTGGCTTTAGTGTTATTCTTTTTTAGAGTTTAGGTTAGTGTTTAGGTATGTAGTTTTAGGTTTAGGGTTTAGGTTGCAGTAGGTTTATAGGTTTAGGTTTAGGTTTGTGGTTTAGGTTTGGGGTTTTAAGGTTTATGTTTTTAAAAAAATTAAGAAAACCAGTTTTGTTTAGTTTATTTAGTTTATTTTATATTTATTTTAGTTTATTATTTTATTTATATTTAAGAGTATTTTTTATTTAGGTTTATTTTTAATTTTTATTCAATTTAGTTTATTTATTTTAGTTTATGTTTTTAATTTTTGTTTCTCATTTTAAGTTTAGATTTATTTTAGTTTTAGTTTTTTAGGTTAGGTTTTATCTTTATTTTAGAGGTTCAAATTTTATTTTAGGTTTATTTTAGGTTTTATTTTTTAGGTCGAGGTTCATTTTAATTTTATTTTATTTTATTTAGTTTAGGTTTAGTTTATTTTTATTTAGCTTTTATTTATTTTAGTTTATAGGTTTATTTTATTATTATTTTAAGTTTAAGTTTTTTTAGTTTAGGAGTTTTATTTTTTATTTATTTTAGGTTTTATTTTTAGGTCTTCAAGTTCCCATTTATTTTATTTTAGATTTATTTTATTTTATTTTAGGTTTATTTTATTTTATTTAGGTTTTATCTTTTTAGTTTAGGTTTTATTTATGTTATTTTAGTTTTTTTTTTATTTTAAGTAAGTTTATGTTTAGTTTATGTTTTAGTTTACATTTTATTCCATTTATCTTGATCTTATCTTCAGGTTTACCATCTATCTTTAGGTCTTTTAATTTAGCCCAGGCTAGGTCTCATGGTCAGGCCCAGGTCACTCCTGGCCTGGGTCTGAGCCCAGTGGCCCAGGAGGCCCAAGGTCAGGGTCTTGTGGCCCACTGCCCAGTGGCCCAGTGTGGCCTAGAGGTCTGGGCCTAAGTTTGGGTCTGGGGTCTGGGCTCAGGGGTCTGTCATGGGCCCAGGTCCTGGGCCTGGCCTGTAGGCCTAGGGTCAGCATGTGCTGGGGTATGGCTTGGACACCTTTAGGGGCTGTGGTCATAGGGTTGAGCCTTTAAATTATTTAGGGTCTGTAATTAGTTTGAGTTTAGTACCTTTATCTAAATTTTATTTAGGTGGTCTTGATTTAGTTTAGTTTGGGCTCTAGGTTAGTGGGTTAGTGTAGGGTTTATGGTTTTTTTTAAATCAAAACCAGATTTAGTTTATTTTAGTTAATTTAGTTTATTTTCTATTTTATTTTGTTAAATTTTATTAATTTTGGTTTATTTATTTTAGTTTATATTTTTATTTTAGTTTATTTTTTTTGGTTTATTTAGATTTTCTATTTTTAGTTTAGTTTTATTTTTAATTTTAATTTTAGTTTATTTTATTTTATTTTAGTTTACATTTTTTATTTTATATTTTAGGTTTTATTTTTTATTTTAGGTTTATAGGTTTTAGTTTTAAGTTTATTAGGTTTAGGTTTTATTTATTTAGTTTATTTATAGTTTATTTTATATTTTATTTTTAGTTTTGGAGGCATTTTATTTTATTTAATTTAGGTCTTAGTTTAGTTTTTATTTATTTATTTTATTTTATTTTAGATTTATTTAAGTTCTATTTTATTTAATTTAGCTGATCTTATTATTTTTAATATACATTTATTTCATGTCCAGTTAGGTTTAGTTTAGGTTTTATTTTATCTTATTTTATCATTTAAGTTTCCATTTATTTAGGTATACAGTTAGCCCAGGCCTGTTGTGGGTCCAGTTGGATTAGGGCCCATGGGTCAGTTGTGGGCCTGGCAGGGCCTGTGGCTCAGGTAAGGTAGATTTATGGTTTGGATAGTGGCCTAGGATTTTTAGCCTGGCTCAGTGTAGGATCTGGGGTTTAGTTTAGTGGTTTAGGTGTTTCAAAGCCAGGGGTTAGTCTAGTGTGAGAGGCCTGTGTCAGGTTATTTATTTATTTTATTTAGTTTAGGTTTAGGGTTAGTTTAAAGTTTAGGATTTAAGTCGACTGCAGGTAGTTTAAAGTTAATTTTAGGGTCTAGGGTTTTGGATTTAGGGTTTAGGGTTTAAAGGTTCTTTTTTCAATTAAAAAAATAAGTAGGTTTAGGTTTATTTATTTTATTTTTTAGATTATTTTTTATTTATTTTATTTTTTATTTTCATTTAGGTTTATTTTTTATTTTATGTAGTTTAGTTTATTTATTTTATTTAATTTAATAGTTTATTTTTAGGTTTAAGTTTAGATTTTATTTATTTATTAGATTAGTTTTATTTTATTATATTATTTTGGTTTCAATTTTAGTTTTATTTTATTTTAGGTTTAGGTTTTATTTTATTTAGCTTGTGGTTTTATTTTCGGATTTTTGCACGATTTTAGAATTTAGGTCTTTTATTTTAAGTTTAATTTATTTTATTTTATTTTATTTAGTGTCCAGTTTCATTTTAGGTTTAGGTTTTATTTATTTTAGTTTATTTTATCTTTAGGTTTTTATTTTATTTTATTTATTTGGGGTTTAGTTTTATTTAGTTTTATTTTATTTTATTTAATGTTTATTTTTTTTATTTTATTTAGGTTTTATTTATTTTATTTTAATTTAGTGCCATTTTATTTTAGATTTAGGTTTAGGTTTAGGTTTAGTTTAGTTTATGTTATTTTATTTTTTTTTTATTTTTTATTTATTTTAGTTTAGTTTAGGTTTTTAGGTTTGGCCTAGGGTTTAGGATTTAGGGTCAAAGTTTAGGGTCTGGTCAGGGTTGTGGGTCAGGTTTTAGTGTGGGCCTGTGGTCCAGGGCTCAGTGTGGGTATGGCATAGGGTTAGAGCCTAGGGTTTAGGGTTTAAAGTCCCAAGGTTTAGGGTTTAGTAGTAGTAGGGTCTTTGGCTTACATTTGGGTTTAGGGTCATGTTTTTTTATTTTTTTATTTTTTTATTTTTTTATTCTTTTTAAATTAAGTAACCTAATAGATTTAGGTTTATTTTATTTCATTTTTATTTATCATTTCATTTAGTTTTTATTTGTTTAATTTAAGGTCTATTTTAATTTTATTTAAGGTTTACATTTTATTTTATTTTAGTTTTTATTTTTTAGATAGTTTAGGCTTTTATTTATTTTATGTTATTTTTTATTTTAAGATTAGATTTTAGTTTATGTTTTTATTTTATTTTATTTATTTATTTTATTTTTTTTAGGTTTATTTATTTATTTTATATTTATGTTTTGTTTAGTTTAGGTTTAGGTTTAGGGTTTAGAGTTTAGGGTTTCGGGTTTATGATTAGGTTTTGGTTTATTAATTTTTTGGGTTTAGGTTTATTTTTTAATTTATTTAGTAACTTCAGGTTTAGGTTTCAGTTTTGGGGTTAGTCTTGTGGTTTGGGGTTTTATTTTTGTGCTTTAGGGTTTAGAGTTTTGGTTTAGGGTTTAAAATTTAGGATTTTGGGTTTAGGTTTTTTTTTTTTTTTTATAAAAAAAAGAAAGCCCCATGTAGGGGTATTTTATTGCCACAAAGAGAGGGTTACAAAGTCCTTAAAGGGGATAAACTCCAGAACTACTGATCAAAGAGCTACAATCAACCTAAGGAGTAAATCCCCTATCTAAGTACATCCAAAAGCAAAAGAAGACTTTAAAGCAATCAAAAGATACAAGTAGATAAACATAATAAGCCAAAGGAAGGTTAGGGCCATTGCTTTGAAGAACTTGAGAATGCATGACAATATAGAGCAAACTTGCAAGAGGACAAGAGAGAATCACCTGCAAAATAGCAATAAGAAAGAGATTAGAATGGTTAAGGTAATACAGACAAAAGGATGGATGAAAACAACATAATCTGAGAATGGTAGTAAGGAACTGAGATAGAGGAGGCTCCGGCTCATTCACACCAAGTTGGGGATGCAAATGTGCACATCCAAACTTCAGCAGAAGGGTTACTTCACAAGAGCTACTACTAAATCAAAAGAGAGTGGAATCCTCACAGCCATCATAGCCAACAAACCTGTGAGAAGATAACAGCCAGTTGTTGAAAGTCTTGTGGGCTTTATTACCTGCAAACCTAAACAAAACTATAAAGAATATAAAGAGAAACTTGTTAAGGGCAGATAAATGAATGATCCCATGCCGGAAAATGATCCTCCATATAGCCACCTTGACATGAGGATACTTATACATATAAAATAAGTCAGCATAGAAACCATCCACAGGAAAACAAAAGTAAGAGGTAGCTCAGAAATCCTCAAGCAAGGCAATGAGTCTATAAATAACACCATCCCAATTATATGATATATAAATGAATTTGTCGGGCCAAAAGTACAGCCTAGAGGTAGATGTAGTGTCTAGAAAATGAGCCCAATCAATATAATGAATGCAGATTGGAACAAGCCCCTTATTAGTATCCATATCAATAGTTAGCAAAAAACAATTATAAGGGAAGGCAAGAAACCAAAACCAAAGAAAATACCCAATAAGGATAATCGTAACAACATCTCGAAAGTAGTAGCAATCGGACTAAAGACCAAAATTGTGATCAACAAAAAATAAAGGCAAGAAGAAAGATAGACAAGAGTACCACCCCTTAATAATAGAGATTGTATTCCATGGAGTAAGCAGCACAAACCTGATAGATCCCAGATGGGAAAAATTGGGAGTCCAAATAGGATCCACATTAGAATCCAGAAAAAACATGACAGCAGATAACCAAGAGCATAAAATAGCCCAAGTAGTAGAAGCCAAGACAGTCAAAGACAAGACAGGAAGGGACCACATAGAGATTGCATTCCAAGACTGATCGCCAAATAGGATCCATAGTAGAATCCAGAAAAAACATGACAAAGAAATAATAAAAGAAAAAATAGCAAAGGCAAGAGTAGCCAAGACCCACAAGACACGAGAAAGAGATTGCATTCCAAGGGGAAACCAACACAAGCCAGTCTGAACCCAGTTGGGAATAGAAGCAACAAGGGTAATGTAGATCACAGCTATCAGAAAATAAATAATATCCCAGACAAAAATAGTAAGGGTAATCAAAAAAACAACCCCAATAATAAAATAGTTAGTGCAACATTGGAACCCACCAGAGGATAGATCAAAACAGGGATACAAATTAGGGTCCACATTATAATCCAAAAAAACAAGACAGCAGATAACCAAGATAAAAAAAACATCCAAGGCAGTAGTACCCAAGATAGCCACAGCCAAGACAGCAAGGGACATTAATAAAAAAAGACTTAGCAAAGGTTAGAAACCTAGTAGAAAGAGCATAGTACCATAAATCGGAAAAGCCATAGCCCAGACACCAATGACCAAAAAAATCAGAAACAGCACACTCTGAAAGAGCATACAGCAGAAAAGGCAACATGTTGAAACCCTTATTCATATCCAAAGCAACATAGCCGAACACAGGAAAAGGACTGCAACCAACCAAAAAAGGCACCAAATGAATACAATCAGAGGTACATCACCAGTTGCACCATTCAAGACTAGAAATCTGATACAACCAAGATAGCAAGACAACAAAAGGCAATGCAACTAGCCATAATACCACCCAATCAGTGCATACGATAGTACAAACCTAACTGAATCAAGAGGGGAATAAAGACAATAGTAGGTAGTGAAGAATATAACTAATAGGTGATGAACAAAGAACCTGCACGTGAATAGACAGTCATTAAGAGAGCCAACCCCAACAACAGAGAGGTTATTGCCACAATGGAACCCACCAACAAAAAGATCAAAAATTGGATTCAAATGAATATCATCATTAGAATCCAAAAAAAAGACAAGTAAAAAAAAACCAGATAAAGAACAATTAGACAACAACATCCAAGCCTCTCAATCGAGTGGACAATGCCATAGTTAATAACCAAGTAGATATCATAATAATAAGTATCTTGAATGAATCCGATAGCAAACACCAACAAAGAATGTCGTAAATAACTTGTCGAGCATAGACCCGTAAATCCTCCAACCGGGATGGAGCCAACATAGAATCAAAAAACCAAGACAAAGAAAATACCAAGACAAGAAATAACCAAGACAAGACCATTTTTGCCATAAAGCCACCATTCCTCGATAAATATTGCGACAAACAAGTTTAACCGCAAGAAGATGGAGAAAGCAACAAAGTAAAATAATGAATATGAAAGATGATGTGCATATAATAAACCATTAAGGGGTTCAAAGCAAAATCCACCTAGCAATCAACATCTTCAAAGGGGAGTGAGAAAACTGCACCAAAGCCCCATACAGAGATGGAGTAATAAATCCAGCCAACAACAAGTAGTTAATACCAACAAGTTGGCCAAGAGTCCTCCCAAAAGCATTAGTAAAGAACCAAGAAATCGATGGATAATCCTGTGGATCTCAAAGAAAGGCGTAATGAAAATCCTTTAAGTAACTCCAAACTCACGCATGGGACATAAGTCTAGAAATAGAAGATGGCCAAGAGCCTCAAGGGTCCAACAACAACTAAGAAAGGGGATACCAAAGTTGACCATAAAAGCCATTAAGAGTAGAGAGTTCATAAAAATGAGCCCAAAATAAAAGAGGAGAATTCTAACTATGATAGAACCGTGATGAAGAAAGCTACAACATGTGTGATCAACAATAGCCCAAAATAATAAAACCATCTAGGAAAATCAAGAATCATAAAATAGCCATAAGTCATAAAGACAACAACTGAGGCAGTCCCAAAAATAAGACCTTTCCAGATCAGAAAAAATAGACTAGCAGCAAGGCCCAATAATATAGGAGAAAAAAAGTAGAAACAAAAGAGAGTGGCAAACATGAAACCCCAATCTAGCTGGGAGTATGGGAAAACAGCCAACAAAAAACCCAAAATTATCCAAGTATACAAAAAAGGTTAGCTTAAGTTCGAGATAAGGAAACCCCAAATTATCCAAGTCCACGCAAGTGTTTGGGTAAGGTGAGTTGATCAAAGAAAATGATACCATCACCCAGCAAGATGGTAGTCAAGACAAGCATTTCCTTCATGCTAAACATGAGTGATGTTAAAGTTCGGAAAGAAGAGCTCTGAGGAGGTAGTAATTCACTCATTTTGGTGGAAGTCAAAAGATCAATCAGCAGAAGAGCATCCACCTAAATCTAAATATTGAGCTAGCCATTTTGGAGGGAAATCTCAAGAGCTTTGTTAACTGCCATAAGCTCAGTAAATGAGTCAGTGCAGGAAGAAAGGGGATAAGCAAAAGCACATAGTATGATACCCTTAGAATTTCTGAAAATGCCACCACAACCAGAACCATTATGGGAAACAGAGCCATCTATATTAATAATGTGGTCAAGAGGTTTTTCCAATAAACAATCTGTCATTTGGACATTAAGTGAATAAAACCTAGTTTATTGGCCATAAATTTACAGCCTTTGAATTGTCTATAATGAATAAGATTGACTTTAAATAAGTCACGAATTTTGTTTTTAGTTCTAGCAATAATCCTCATGTGGTTCATAGGGATCCCACGATGTTTTGCATCATTTCGATCCATCCATATGAACTGATAAGATAGATAAGAGTGATGACTTTAATGTGACCTGTAATAATATTATCAAAATAGACTTCAAGAAGTTGATATAGAGTAAGAGAGCCATTGAAAGTGACCGTGTTAAAAAGATCATCATACCAAATCCAAAGTTTTGAAGCAATGGCCCCATTGAAAAAAACATGATTAACATTCTCAATATGGAAACAACATTGATATTTAGAGGGTAAATGAAAACCTTTACCCCACAACAAGGAATCAACAGGGATAAAATGTTTTAGAATATGCCAAGTAAGAATAAGAAGAAGTAGGGATATTGTTATTCCAAAGTTTGGAGAACACATAGAAGAAACATGAGTATCTTTAATGTGGAGCCACACATTTTGAAGTTGAAATCACCATTATGTGAGAGCTTAAAGAGAATCGGATCTTGATTTGGATAGATAGAATAGAAGAAACCATAGGCAAGAAATTAAAAATACAAGCTTACTATTGTTCCAATTTGTTTATGCTAGAAAGTGTTGACTTTAATAGGCAAAGGAATGAATGAAGAGTAAGAAATCAATGGAACCACATCCACCCGCTTATCTTGCCAAAAGAAAGAAGTATTAATGCCCCAAGAAATTAAGGATTTTGCATCCCATTTAACGTAACAAAGTCTTTTCCACATGAGAATCACCATTTAAAATGACAAGTGAGGGGTGCTTACCTTGGCAATATTTTAGTAGTCATGAAATTAGCCCAAAGACTATGATTACTCCTAAAATTCTACCATTTTATAGGAAAAGGCATTGGTAACTTTTTATGGATTTACAACCAAGACCACCTTCGCCAAAAGTGCCACAACTTTAAAACCAAGAGGTCCAAAGGCATTCTTAGAGGAGGTATTGGAGCCCCGTAAGAATTTGTTAAGAGACGACAATTCCTGATGATAGAAATGGTCAACAATGGTTTGGATGAGATATAAAGGCATGGAATTAAGGGTGCTCTTAATCAAGGTCACTACCACCTAAAGAGAGTAAATGAAATTCCCAAACCAAATTTTATTAGATATTTTCAATAAGGTCATCAAAAGGTGGGATCTTTTCACCTTTAAAGAGCTGAGATAATTAATGGGAAGTTGATTTTGCTTAAAATTAGTAATTCGAGATTTGATTAAGTCTATTGTTAGAATCTTATAGAGGGATAAAACAACATTTTCTTTCATTGAGAAAGAGACCACTAACTTTGCCAAAAATTTAAGAGATTCTTAATAGTTTTAACATGGTGAAGAGAGGCACATGTAAGATTATAAAATCAGAAAGATGAGATGGGAAACCACTATGAGTTTTAAAATACATGCTAGAGTTTTAGTGAAAAGATCATTGAGGCTCCTAGAAAGATATTCTACAATAAAAAAGAGAAGGAGAAAGCGGTCACCTTATCACAAACCATGAATTGAATTAAAGAAACCAAGGGACTCACCATTCATGATAATAAAACCGACATTAGTGATACAATTTTTATGTCGATAAAATTCTCAAAAAAACCAAATAAATGGAGGATTTGAAAAAGCAAATCCCACGAGAGGTTGTCAAAGGCTTTAGAGATGTCCAGTTTGAAGAGGATATTACCTCCTCGAAGGAACATCCATGTCCGAACTCTTGAGAAGAATATTATCGATATGGCTCTATTTTTAACAAAGCCATAGGGAGATGATTTAGAAGCAGAGGGCTAATCCTATTTAATTAATTTAGCAATGAGTTTGTTGAAAAAGTGCAAAGACTAATAGCCTAAAATCACCCCAAGATTCGGGGTTAATAGTTTTGAAATAAGAAAAATAGTACATGAAAAATATTGGGAATAGATGCCATCCAAAAAATCAATAACAAGATCAACAAGATCGATTTAATAAAAGGCCAACAATGCTGAAAAAATGAGTCAGAATAGCCATCGTGACCAAAATGTAATCAATGTTCATGCTATTAAGCTGCATCGCTAATCTCCACTCCGCGGGATGCAAAGTTAGCAAATGGTTTTCCTCATTGTTAATCATAGAAGGGATAAGATGGGTGTTGGAGGGGGTTTCTAATGAAGGGTTAGAATTTAATAGATTTTGAAAGTGATGTATGATGATTCCTTAATTTCATTATTATCGCTATCCATCACCATTAGAGTTCTTAATTTTCTTAATTGAGTTTAATGCTTTCCGCTTATTGCAAATAGCATGAAAGTACCTTGTGTTTTGTCTCCCATCTAATATGTTTGCTAGCTAATTTTTGATGCCAATAGGTTTCCATATTTTGGTAATTAATCAAGTTATCTTTGGTTCACCATCGAAGCTTACTGGGATCCGTAAGAACAACCTCTTCAAGAGAGCAAACAACTTGCTCCATAGCTTTAAGATTGGTAAAAGATTTTAAAAATATGCTTGTTCCAATTAAGGTTTTATTTAAGTCTTTTGAGCTTAAGCCAAAGATGAATCATGCCTTTAATAGAATTATCCGTGGATAGGAGCCATCCAAGGAAAACAAAATTAGTGAAATCGCCATGTTGGGTCCACATATTTTGGAATCTAAAAGGTGAGGGAGTAGAAGAATTAATGGGGGAAGCTTTGATAGAGATTAAAAAAGGAGCATGATCAGACAAGGTTCTGATCAAATGCTCAATAGAGGAAAGAGGCAATTGATTGATCTAAAGAGAATTAAAAAGGGTCCTCTCAAGATGCTGCCAAAGTCTAGAGTTATGCCACATGTAATCAGACCTAGAAAAACCAATGTCAATCAGATTGCAATCTAGAATCATATTAGAGAATTCTTCCATGGAATGGAGGTTAGGAGAACATCCTCCCCACCTTTTCGAAGAAGCAATGATAGTGTTGAAATCACCCCCAACCAACCATGGTAGATTAATCGAGGAGGTGAAGGTTCTTAAGTGATTCCAAAGTATGTTCCTACTCTATTACAAGAAGCATGGGAACCAAAGGTCAAAAACTCACCTAAAGAGATTTTGACATTTACCAATTGTTCGAGATCATCAATGATGGAAATGGTGATGGAATTATTCCAAAAACACCATATTTTATTATTAAGGTTGAAGAGGAAATTTTGAAATCCAATAGATCCGCAACATGGGAAATCTTGGAAGAGTGAATGAAAGGCTCAATAATAAGTAATTTGATGTTATGAGTGTGATAGAGGCTAACACGCGGCACAAGGAGAGTCCCACAACCCCTGATATTGATAAGAAAATTAATCATAAGGAAACCAAAAAGAAAAAAGGAAAAAGGAAATGTAAAAGGAAGAGAGGAGGACATTTATTTGTGAGGTGTTGAAGAACGTGTGGTTCTAGTGAAGTTATTATTAGTCATTTTGGCTTTGGAAGATTTTTTTTAATAACTATTTGGAAGGGTCTATTAGTATCTAAAGTATCTCCAGAGGGATTGGTTTTGGGTATCCAAAATAGAGCAATATTAGACAATGTTTTATTAGGTGATTTCTCCTTCTTCAAGATCGAGTAAGAATGAAAATGGGAATAGCTTGAGTATCACTCAGAGAGAAGTAGAAGGAGAGATTCTTGCACCATTCAAAGTACAAATATCATTCTACCATGATGCATAATCTGATTTTGATCTGACACCAAAGGATTAACATTATTTTGATCCAATATAAGATCCCCATTCAAATTGTCATTAAGATTCAAGTGAAGCAAAGGATTGTCATGAGAGGCCAAATTATTACAAGTGGGAGTAGTGCTAGGTAAATGCTCATTAGTTACTTCACACACCTCAATAGTAGTATTTTTGCCAAGCTCGAGTTTTTTCATTGGACAAATCTGGGTAAGTAGTAGATGAGTTCCATTATGAGCTTAGGAAACATAAACTAACTTATTGGTTTCCCGCTCTAAGAGAGGTATTAGTATCCTATGGTATGTTTCTTTTTGAGGTTAGGTTGTAACACAAAGCATTCAGAATTGTCTTGGCCATGGATCTTATAATGAGTGCAAAAGGCAGGGAAATTTTCAAATTCCACTTTCTAATTATATCCGAATTTTTCCAAACCAATCCAAACTTCTTTAGGTAATTTTGTAATGTCAATCTCAACCAAAAAACGGCAATAGATGGTCGAGATCTAGTGGCGTTTGATCAATTTGAAGAGGTCTACCAAATAGAGCCCCAACCGCAACAAAAAAACTTGGTGAGTAACATAGTGAATTCTCATGTTGGAAAAGCAAGTCATAAAGGAATAATGGGGATTCCTCTTGACATCAAAAAGGTGACCATTTCAAGAGTCAGATTTGGCAATTATACACAAAATAGAGCGCATGCAAAGACCCGAGAATAATCTAAATCATTGATAATTGAATAAGGATATGATGAGGATCAATCAATAGTGAAGACTCAAAGCTTTAAAAGAAGAGAATGGATATTATCTAGAGTAAGGCACCATAGAGAAAATTTACCAACCAAAGAGACCTCAAAAGGCTTAGCTAATATCTACACATCCTGATCAGAGCACATGACAGTAGGCATTCCACGGAATGACATGGAAACTAAGTTAACCGAGGCATTAGAGCTAGGGATCTTACCAGAAAGATCATCCTTAAAGGACTTGACAGCAGGCGCATTACTGGATGGATTTGGATCGACAATACCTTTAGGATCAGAGAGCAAAGTCGATGCATCCAGAAGGCACGAGCGTGAGCGAAGCCTCCACCATTGAATGATCTAGTGAGAGTCACATAAGCAACGTCGAGATAAGCGCAACCAAGCAAAATTACGATCATGATCTGAGCAACCGAAATGCCAAAACCACACTGGAACACAAAATCGAGAGAGTGAGCGAAAAGGTGGGATTTGGGTTCAGGGTTGTAGGTAGTTAGGTTTAGGAAGGTTTAGGGTAGTTTAAGGTTTGTTTTTTAAATTACAAACCCAGAGTTTATTTATTTATTTACTTTATTTATTTATTTTAGCTTATTAACATTTTATTTATGATTTTTACTTTATTTAGTTTTTTATTTATTTAGATTTATTTATTTTAGCTAGATTTTATTTTAGTTTTAGCCTGCTAGGCCTAGTTTAGCCTTAAGCAAGTAGGCCTAGGGCTCAGGATCAGGGCCCAGTCTTCTAGGGCTTGGCTGCATGGCTCATGGCCCAGCCTAGCTCTTAGGATCAGGGGCCTTGAGCCTAGGGTGTGGGTCTAGTGTCTCAGTTTGTCAGTGCCAAGCTTTGGGGTAGGTCAGTTTATTTATCATCTTTTACTCATGGCCTGGCCCATGGTCAGTAGGGTAGGGCCTAGGGTCAGGCCCATGGTTAGCATTTTTAGGGTCCTGGTTTTTTATCAATCAAAACCACAGGCTATTATTTAGATATCCAAGATATATCTTATTTTATTTTAATTTATTTATATTTATTAGTTTTCTTTTATTTTAGTTTAGTTTTATTTATCTTTAGTTTTATCTTTAGTTTAGATTATTTATTTTAGCTAGGTTTAGTGATTATTTTTTACTGAGTTTATTTTTTATTTATTTACAAGGCCTTTATTTAGGAAGGTTTATTTTATTTATCTTTTAACTTTAGGTTTTAGGTTTTTTTGGACTTTAGGTTTATTTTAGTTTAGCTTCATTTTTAGTTTATTTTATTTTATAGTAGTTTAGAGGTTAGTTTATTTAAAATTATATGTTTATTTTTTTTAAGTTTATTTTAGTTTGGTTTAGGTTTATTATTTTTATTTTAGTAGGTTTTTTAAGTTTTATTTTTTATTTTAGGTTTATTATTAGGTTTATTTATATTTAGTTTTATTTTATTTTATTTTATTTTATTTTAGGTTTATTTTATTTTTTATTTTATTTATTTTATCATTTAGGTATTAAGACTTTACTTTAGTTTGTGGTTTTATTTATCTTCTGAGTTTTGTATTTTATCTATTTTTGCTAGGTTTTCATTTACCTTAGCCTATGTTTTATTTATTTTATTTAGGCCTAGATTTTTAATTTTATTTATTATGCCTACTGAGTTTAGCTCAGATCTTAGGCCCAGTGGTGCTGCCTCCTATTTTGGCCTTGTGGTTTTAGGCTTAGCTTGTGGCCCATGGTTTAGTTTGGCTTGGGCCTAGTATTTTAGGCCTCATGGCTAGGATCTCAGAGCACAGGAGCCCAGGTCCTGCAGTCAGCCCAGTCCTTAGCCCTGGCTGTCTGGGCCCATCAGTATGGCCTAAGACTCCAGGACTCCATGGCTCAGTTTGGCTCAGTGGTCACTTTCAGGGCCCAGATCCAGAGCCCAGGGCCCACAGGCAGCCTCAGGGCCCAGGCCCAGTCTGGTGGATCTAGCCCAGTGCCAGTCAGGCCCAGGGTCAGGGGCCTTGTGGCCTTGGCAGCTTGCCTTGAGGCCCTGGGGTAGCCAGGGAGCTGCCCAGGGCTCAGGCCCAGGGCCTAGGGCCCAGGGCCCAGGATCAGGCCAACATGAGGATTTATCTTAACCAGCTCATTATCTTTATCTTCCATAGGCTCAGGCCTTTAGCCTGGCTATTATCATTTTATTTTATTTATTTAAACTCACATTTGTTTATTTATTTTATCTTTATTTTTGGTCTTTTATATATTTTATCTTTATTTGGTTTTTTCCTATCTATCTTAGTCTTTAGGTTTATTTATCTTTATCTTAAAACCTCATTATTTAATCTCAGTATTTTATACATTTATTTTTTTGTCTTTATCTAGCCTAGGCTCAGCTGCGTCTTGGGCCCAGTGGCCCAGGCCTGGGGCCTAGTGGCTCAGCCTTGTGGCCCAGTGGTCAGTCTGAGCTCTGTGAGGCCTAAAGTCCAGTGATCAACCCCAGATCCAGGTCAGTAGGCTCAGCAGTGGCCTAGGGCCTTGGCCTGTGGCCATCAGGGCTGGCTGCCTAAGCCTTGTGGCCCAGGGCTCAGTGGCCTTGTGGTCATGCCAGGGCCTAGGGCCCATGGGCCCAGTGATTGGCCCAGGACTCAGTGGTCAATGCCTCTCAAAGACAGACTCAGTCTGCGCCTAGGGCTAGGTCAATCTGACACCCAGTGGCTCAGGCCCAGGCTCAGTGCCTGGGCCTGCAGTCAGGCCTCATTCTCTTCTGGCCTAGAGCCCAGCCCCATCTCATCATCAGCCTTTCAGGCTACTAGCTCATTTATCTATCTTATTCTATTATCTGCCTAGCCCATTATAGTGCTACTCTAGGCCCATCTTTATTAGCTGGTTTTATTTATATATCAGTTTTATTCTTGTCCTTTAGCCTTTAGGCTCTTCATTTCCTCTGCTGGCCTTTCATTATACATTCTTTAGGTCTTAGTTTCAGCCTAGCTTTAGCTGTGGCCTGTGTGGCCGCCCAGGCCCAGGCCCAGTGGCCCAGCCCCATGTGGCCCAGGGCCTCAGGCAGTGGCCCAGTCAGTGGCCTAGGCCCAGGGCCCAGGGCCTTCTAGGCTTGTGTCCCAGGGCCTAGGCCTCAGGTCTAGGGCCCAGGGTCAGGGCTCAGGTCTCATTTGGCCTAGGGTCAGGCAGTGGCTCTATGCATCTCCATCTTTAGTCTTTATATTTTATTTTATCTTATCTTAGCCTATTAGGTTGGTTTCATTTTTAGTTTTATTTTATTTTATTTATTTTCCAGGCCTTTTTTATCATTTATTTAAGCCATTTATCTATGTCCTGAAATCAGCCTTGTGGCTAGCCTTGATCTTTCTTTCATTGGCCGTGGCCCAGGCCATAGTCTTGTGGCTCAGTCATGGCTCAGGACTCAGTTGGGCCTAGGTTCTAGGGCTCAGGCCTCATCTTAGCCTAGTTTATCTTGGCCTATGTTCATTATATCTTAGTCTGAATTTAATCTAGTATTAAGTCCATCTTTAGCCCAGGTATTTAGTCTTTATTATCTTATCTATATTATCACATTTTATTTATCTTATTTTTAGCTCACATTATCTCCTATTAGGTTACTCATTTCTTTATTTATCTTTTATCTAAGCCTGAGGCCTGGCTTCATTTTAGTTTAGCTTTTACTCCATTTTAAGCTTTATTTATCTTATCTTGATCTATCTAGCCTTGGCATGCATGGGCCTCTGGCTCATGGCTCAGTGGCCCCAGGCTCAGTGCCAGGCCAGGTCAGATCTCTGACTCCAGTCAGGCTCAGTGGCCTGGTCCTGGCAGCCTGGCTGCCCAGGGCCCAGGATCTCAGTGGCCCATGGCCTAGGGCTCAGTACACAGCCCAGGTGGTCATGTGTGCCTGGCATGTTGGTCTAGACTAGGCTGGCCAGGTCTAGGGGCTCCAGGGCCCAGGATCAGGCAAAAGAGTGGGCCCAGGGCCTTGCCTAGCCCAGGTGGCCTCAGCTCAGTGTCAGCACAGTGGCTATAAGACCAGGGCCCAGGCTCAGGGCCTAGGCCCAGGGCCTGGGCTTAGGTCATGATCTTAGGCCTTGGCTCTGCTGTAGGCCTAGGGTTTAACGCTTACTCATTATGCTCTTTCTTTTAAATTAAGCAAACTATAGCTCATTTATTAGTTTATTTCTTTTATTTATCTATCTTTATCTTTAGTATCTATCTAGCCTATCCATTTTAGCTTTATTTTAGGTCATTTATCTTTAGCCGAGAGTTTTATCTTATTTAGGTGCAAGTTTTATTTTAATCTTTAAGTTTTTTTTATTTTAGCTTAGGTTTTAATTTTAAGTTTATTTTAATTTTATTTTAGTTTAGTTTAGTTTATTCTTAGTTATTTTATTTATTAGTTTAGGCTCAGTTTAGTTTATTTTATTTTGTTTAGTTTTTATTTTATTTTTAGCTCTAGCTTCAGTAGTTTATTTTATTTTTTTTATCTTTATTTTGTTTTAGTTTTAGGTTTTTATTAGTTTAGTTTATTTTTTTTATTTTTAGGTTTAGATTTTATTTAGTTTTATTTTATTATATCTTTAGTTAATTAGTTTATCATTTAGTTTTATCTTATTTAGGTTTTATCTCCAGGTTATATTTTTAATCTTAGATTTATTTTATTTTAATCTAGTTTATCTTTTATTTGTTTATTTTATCTTTGTTAGGTAGATCACGCTTTAATCTAGGTTTTATTTTATCTTTATTTTAGGTCATTTTTATATATTTTATTTTATACTTTTAGCTTATTTTGTGGCCTTAGTGGTTTAGTTATTCAGGGTCTTTACTGTATCTACCAGCCTAGTGGGCTTTAGTGTCCTAGAGCCTTTAGGGTTTTAGGGCTCAGTTTGCAGGGTTTAGTCTTTAAATTAAGCAAACCAAGAGGTTTCTGATTTATTTCTTTTATAATTTTATCTTCTTTATCTCCACTTTTATAATTTTATCTTATCTTTATTATTCTCAGCTGAGTATATGTATTTTATTTAGTTTCATTATCTTTAGTCATTTTATTTTATGTTTTATTTTTATTTTTTGGCCTAGGCCTAGGTCTTAATCTTAAGTCCATCTTATTTAGCCTAGTTTGGCCATTTTTATTTTATTTCTCTTTATTTAATAGTAGCTCAGGTATCTAGGCTGTTAGGCGTGGTCCACTTTTCAGTTGCCCATGGCCTGGGGTTGGGCTATGGTTTGGAGTTTAGGGCCTATGGTTGGTTTTATGGTTTAGGGTTTAGGTTTAGGGTTTAGGTTTAGGTTTTAGTGGTCTGTTTGTTTAGGGTTTAGGTTTCATATATATTTTTAGCAGAATAAATTTAGATTCAACATTTCTTCTTTTCAATTTCATCAACCAAGTAACACAAAAAGTTTTCTAAGACACAAGTGATGACATGATAAAAATGAGCACACATAGAGCAAATAAGAAACCTTGATAACTACAACCATTTCTATCAGAAAGACACAGCCCATAAGCAAGAGATTGGTTCACCATTCTTCGCTTTAATTCCCATCGAACCACCCCATTCTCCACTATATACACCTCATATCCCCTATCTCTCACCCACCACTACGCTTAGGTTTTATTATGTTTTAGGTTTAGTGTTCTTTTAGTTTAGGGTTTAGTGTTTTGGTTTTTTTATTAACGGTGAACAAATTCAGATTCATTTTATTCGATTTCATCAACCGTAACACACCAAGTTTTCTAAGATGCAAGTGATGATATAAAAATGAGCATGCAGAGCAAATCAAAACCCTAGATAACTAGAACTATGTTTATAAAGTACACAAGCACGCCAGAATCACTTTAGTTTCTCCTATACCATGAGAACCACCTGGCCTTAATCCACCATCATTTCGATATCTCCCTACGCCACCACCAATCCAGAATCCCGCTCCCTCCTACTCCATAACCACCACTACTATGGCCACCACCTCCATATCCACCAACACCTCTAAATCCCCCACCACTATTGTGATAACCGCCGCCTCAGACCGCCCATCTAGATTCTGATGGTGACTCTACCCAAGGTTCCTCATTATTAGGGTTTAGGTTTAGGTTTACAAGGTTTTAGATTTAGGTTTATTTTAACTCTCCCTTTTTTAGTTTAGATTTGAGCTTCAGCCTGGTAATGCCTTAGGCTCACATTTGTGCCTAGAGTATGGCTCAGGTCAGTTTAGGGTTTCAGTGGGAGGGTATAGGCTCAGGATCTAGGGTCTAGTGGCTCAGGTGGGCGGCCTAGGGCTCAGTGCTCTTTTTTAAAGCAACCCATACAGTTTAAGCTTTAGTTTATTTTTTAAATATTTAGTTTATTTTATTTTATTTATTTTATTTAGGTTTATTTATTTTAGTTTAGATTATCATTCTAGTATATTTTTGGTCTCGATTTAAGTTCCATTTATTTTTTTAGTTTAGCATATTTTTTTATTTTTATTTTTGGTTTTATTTTATTTTACTCTAGGTTTAGGGTTTTATTTTATCTAGGTTAGTTTACTCTTTCAATATAGGTTTCAGGTTTATTTTTAACTTAAGCTTCAGCTTCATTTTTATTTATCTTATTTTATTAACCTGTGGTCCTTGCTTAGTTTAGAGGTTTAGGTTTTATTTTAGCTTTAATTTTATTTAGATCAGTATATTATTCTTTATCTTAGATTTTAGGTTTTAGTTTAAGTTTTCAGTATATTTTATTTTAGGTTTAGGTTTTATTTTATTTTATTTTATTTTATGTTATTTTTATTTATTGTTTTATTTTTAGTTTTATTTTTTTAATCTAGTTTTAGATTTTATTTATCTTATCTTTATTTAGGTTTAATTTTATTTTATTTTATTTGTGGTTGGTAAGATAGATATCTTTAATAATCTTAATCATTATTTATATCTAGTATCTGGTTTCCTGTGGCCTTGTGGCTCCAGTGGCTCTGTGTAGGGTTTAGGATTTCATCTGGGCGCAGTATCATGGGCCTGTGGCTATGTTTAGGTGGTGGCTCAGGTCATGGTTTGTGGTTTAGATCCAAAGTTGAGGCTTTTTTTTAAATTTTATTATCTTATTATTATTTTTTAAATTAAGAAAACCGGTAGTTTAGTTAATTTAGTTTATTTTTATTTCATTTAGGTTTCTTTTATCTTTAGTTTATTTATTTTAGTTTAGGTTTTTATTTATTTTATTATTTTAGTTTAGGTTTATTTTATTTTATCTTTTTAATTTTATTTTTTTGTTTTATCTTTTATTTAGTTTATTTTATCTTTTGGTTTTATTTTCCGTGTCATTTTAGGTTTTATTTTAGTTGTTTGTTTTAATTCTTATTTTATTTTTGTTAGGTTTAGACTTTAGGTTTATTTATATTTTAGTTTATTATTTTATTTTTTATTTTGTGTTTGTTTTAGTGGTTTATTTTATTTTATTTATTTTGTTTTAATTTTAGGTTTAATTTAGGCTCATTTAAGTTTTATTTTATTTTATCTTTAAAATATTTTATTTTAGGTTAAAATTATTTTATTTAGGTTTTTTTACCTTATTTACTTTTATTTTATTTATTCTTCCAAGTTTTATTTTATCTTCTTAGCCTTGGGATTCTTTAGGTTATTTATGTTTTATTTTATTTTCTTTATTTCAACCTTGGTTTAGATTTTTATTTATTTTATTTTGTTTTAACTAGCTCATAAGGCCTTTAGAATCTAGTTTAGGGCCTGTGCTCAGTGGCTCAGGGTTTGGGGTTTTGGGCTCATTATGGCCAGGGTGGCCTTAGGCTGACTGGGCCTAGTGGCCTGGCCTAGAGTTTGCTGTGGGCTTGGGGCTCAGTGGCTTGTGTGCTGTGGCTCTGTGGTCCATGTTTTAGCTTGTGTAGGGTTTTGGTTTTTTTATCAGAGAACAAATCCAGATTTACAACATTTCTTCTTCCATTTTTAATTAGTTTAATTAGTTTATTTTATATTTATTTTGATTTATTTTATTTTATTATTTTATTTATGTTTATTTTTATTTTATTAATTTAGTTTATTTATTTTAAGTTTATTTATTTTAGTCTAGTTTTTTTATTTTAGTTTAGGTATTTTATATTAGTTTAATTTTTTCAAATTATGTTTAGGTTTATGTTTATTTTTTTAATTGAGTTTTATTTTTATTTTATTTTTTTATTTTATGTTTAGTTTATGTTTTATTTTTTTTAAGTTTAGGTTTTGTGTATTTTAGTTTATTTTTAGGTTCTCCTTTAATTTATTTTGGTTTATTTTTATTTAATTTATTTTCTTTTAGTTTAGGGTTTGGATTTATGTTTTTGTTTTATTTATTTTAGTTTAAGTTTAGTTCCTTTATTTTTTGTTTATTTTATTTTTATTTTAGTTTAGTTTGTGATTTTATCTTTTGTTTATCTCTAGGTTTATTTATCTTTTATTTAATTTTAAATTTATTTTATTTTATCTGAGGTTTAGTCCTTTCTTTTATTTAGATTTTATTAATTTATTTTAGTTTTTTATTTTATTTTGTTAAATTTTATTTTTATTATATTTTCTCTTAGTTTTAGTTGCTTTAATTTATATTTTATCTTATTTTGTTTAGATTTTATTTATTTTATTTTCCTTTAATTAGCTAAGCTCAGGTTTTAGCTCAGTGGTTTGGGCTGCCAAGGCCTAGCCCAGGGCCTAGCACTCAGTCTGGGGTTGTGGGTCATGGCCCATTTTTTTGCGCTGGTGGCTAGGGCCTGTGGGCCTAGGCCTAGTGCTCAGCTGAGGGCTCAGTGGTCTGTGCCTAGGGCCTAGGGTCCAAGCCTTTGGCTCCTCATTTAGGGTCTTGGATTAGTGCATTAGTCTTTAGTGGCACAGGGTCTTGGGTCTTGATAGGGTATAGTCTTAGCTCAGGTTTTTTTAGCATTTCTTTGATTTTTTTTTAACAGAGAACAAATCAAATTTGCAACATTTCTTTATCCAATTAGTTTATTTAGTTTATTTTTATTAATTTTAGTTTATTATTTTTATTTATTTTATTTATTTTTTGTTTTGTTTAGTTTATTTATTTTAGTAGGTTTATTTATTTGAGGTTTATTTATTTATTTTATTTTGATTAGGTTTAGTGATGGTTTATTTTATTATATCTTAGGTTTAGGTTTTTTTTTCTAAGTTTTAGTTTTAGGATTTTATTTTAGGTTTTATTTTATTTAAGTTTAGAGTATTTTAATTTCTTTTACTTTATTTTAGTTTAGTTTAGGTTTATTTATTTTAGTTTAGTTTATTTTTTTCAGGTTTAGGTTTATTTTATTTTATTTTATTTTTTTATTTTATTTTATTTTAAGTTTAGGTTTTATTTTATTTTAGGTTAAGGTTTTATTTATGTTTTTTTAAAAGTTTTAATTAGTTTTATTTTATTGTATTATGCTAAATAGTTTATTTTATTTTCATCTTACATTTAGTCTTTTATCCAATTTATCCAGGTTTTATCTAGTTTAATAGGTTTTATTTATTTTATTTGACCTTTAGCTTAGTCTTATCTTAGTCAGGTTTTTAATCATTTTATTTAGTCTTTAGCTCCAGCATTGTGGTAGGCTCAGGGCCTAGGGCCTTGGGTCTGTGGGTCAGTGGCCCAGGGTCAGGGGTGGCCTATGGCCCAGTGGCCCAAGGCCCAGGGCACACATGCCTCAGGGCCCAGGGGCCTATGGCCTCTTTAGCCTTTGTGGCCAGCCTTGGCCTGTGGCTTAGGATCTAAGCCTTTCTTGTTAACGGTTTAGGGCCCAGTCATAGCCTGTGTCTGGAGCCGGCTCACCTAATAGCCTTGTAGTCAGGCTCAGGATCAGGGTCTTATCTCTTTATCTTTAAAAAATCAAGCCAGCAGCCTGATTTTATCAGTATCTTTATTTATCTTAATATTCATCATCTATTCTGATTGGTTTATTTTATCTTTATCTATTTTATCCATGGTCTTCATCTTATCTTTATCTTCCAGGTTTAAGTTTAGTTTATGTTTATGTTTATTTTTAGTTTAGTTTATATGTATGTCTTTAGGATTAGGTTTTATTTTCTCTTTAGGTTTAGGTTTTATTTTATTTTAGGTTTAAGTTTAGGTCTTTTTAGTTTTAGATCTTATTTTTTTAGTTTAGGTTTAGGTTTATTTTAGTATTTTATCTTTTAGTTAGTTTAGTTTAGTTTATTTTAGTTTAGATTAGTTTAAATTTTATTTTATTTTATATTTTATTTTGGTTTTTTTTTTTTAATTTTATTTTTAGGTTTGATTTTGTTTAGTAGGTCTATTTTTTATTTATTTTTGGTTGTTTTTTATGTTTAAGTTTTTATTTAGTTTTTATTTTATTTTATTCTAGGTATATTTTATTTTTATTTCTTAAGTTTAGTTTTTATTTTATTTAAGTTTTTTATTCTTAGGTTTATTTTATTTTTTAGTATTGTTTAGGTTTATTTTTAATTTGTTTTATTTTATTTAGTTTAGTTTCTTTAGTTTAGTTTAGTTTAGGTTTAGGGTTTTTTTTATCTTATCTTTAATCCATTTAGTTTAGGATCAGTTTATTTTATTTTCTTTATCTTGTGTAAGTTTTCTTTTAGTTTGTTTTAGTTTTATTTTTTTATTTATTTTGGTTTTATCTTTTTTTGTTTATTTTGAGGTTTAGCTTCATATTTGAGGCTCTAGGTTTAGTTTATTTATCTTTATTTATTTTATTTTATGCTTAGTGTCCAATCCATTATGCCTTTAATCTTTTGGTTTATCTTTAATCTTTAGTTTAGTTTAATCCATCTTTTAGTTTAGTTTAGTTTTATCTTTATCTTATACTCAAGCTAGCTCAGGCCCAGCCTTTAATCCCTGGATCTTATCCATCTTTCTAGCCTAGTGGCCTAGGCCCAGTGGTCTTGCCCCAGGTCAGTCCCCAAAGCCTGGGATCAGGCCAACGCCCAGGGCCTTGGGCCTGGCGCCCAGGGTCAGGGCCTAGTCTTGTGGCCTCAGCCTCAGGCCTCAGCCTGGCCTGGGACTGTCAGGACTGAGGGCCCAGATTGGTCCCATGGCCCAGCCTGTGGCCTGTGGCCAGTGCCTCAGTGGCCAAGCGGGCTGGCCTTGGCCCCAAGGCCCAGGGATCTTTTAGGCCTAGGGCCAGGCTTAGGGTGATCAGATTTACATGCTGATCAGGCCTATAGCTCCAGGGCCTAGGGCCCAGCCCAGGCCTAGCCAGTCCTAGTGGCCCAACATAAGGCCCAAGATCAAGGCAAGGCTGCTTGTTTTCCTGGGTGCAGCCTGGCTAGGCCTAGGCTTTAGTTTGTTCCAGGTCTAGTGCCTTTCTTAAATTACATAAACCACAATAGTTTAGCCTTTATTTATCTTTATATTTCAGTGGATCTTTGCATTATTATCATTTATGTTTATTTGTTTAAGTTTAGTTTTAGTCAATTTATGAGGTTTATGTTTAGATTTATGATTATTTTTTAACTTTAATTTTATTTATTTTTTATATTTAAGTTTCTTTATTATTCTTTTTCAGTGCCTAGGTTTGTGTTTTTTTTTAGGTTTATTTTTAGGTTTATTCAGTTTAAGCTCTGGTTTGTTTTATTTATTTAAATGAGGTATGTTATTTTATCTTAGGTTTAGGTTTAGGTTTAATCAGTTTAGTTTAGTTATTTTGTCTCAAGGCCTTTATGCTTTATTTTATTTATTTTAGCATTATTTTAGGCTCAGGGCTTTTATTTTAATTCTAAGTTATTTTATTTTTGGTTTATTTTATTTTTAGTTTGGCTGGATCTGTATTTTTTTAGCATAACTTTTATTTTATTTTATTTGCCTAGGTTTAAGCTTCAGTTAAGCCTTAGTTTTAGTTTTATTTTTCTATTCTTTATCTTATTTTTTTCTTATCTATTAAAGGTAGATCAGATATTGGCTTTAGTTTAGGGCCTAGGCTGGGTAGATTTTAGGCTTTAAGTTTAAGCCTTTATCTACTTGATATTTTAAGCTCTTCTTTTATTCTAGGCCTATGATTATCTTTTTTTAGGGCCTTTACAGTTTAACCCATCTTATTCTGCTATTTATTCTTTATCTACTTAGTTTTACTTCTTTAAAGCCTTTATGTTTAGGTCATCTTATTATTAGCTCAGGGCCTCATTTAACTAATCTTTAGCCTAGCTCTTTTTTATCTATCTTATCTTTATATCTGGGCCTAAGTTTATGCCTAAGTTTAGCCTCTAATTTAGCTGCTAGGCCTCACTGGCTCAGCCCTATCTTATGAATCCCATTTTAAGCCCAGCCTAGGGTCTTGGTCAGTTGGTCTAATCTGGGCCTAGGCTCTGCTGATCCAGTGGCCGTAACCCTGAGGCGTGTTAGTGGGTCACCCACCAGGGCCTGGGCTTGGCCACAGCCTGGGCTCAGTGGCAGCGCTGGCTCCATCAGGGCCTACTGGCATGGTTTAGGGCCTAAGGCCCAAGGGCAGGTCTGCGTGGCCAGGGGTCCCTGGCTCAGCCAAGATTCAGAGCCCATAGTGGCCTCAGGGCCCAGGTGTCCCCCGTGCCTCAGGGCTCAGTGGCCTGTGGATCTGCTCAGGCTCAGGGCCTAGGGTCTTTGGCCTACGTACTTTAAAAAAAATCAAGCAAAACGATAGTTAGTTCATTTTATCTTTAGCCTAGTTTATATTTAATTAGGTTTTTCATTTTATCCACTTTAGTTTATTTATTTTATTTTATCTTATTTTATCTAAGATTTTATTTTAGTTTATCTTTAGGTCAGGCTTCATGTTTATCTTTGGTTTAGTTTTATTTATTTTTGTTTAAGTTTAATTTTATTTTAGGTTTAAGTTTAGTTTTATTTTTTAGGTTTAGGTTTTGGTTTTTTTAGGTTTTATTTATCATGTTTTATTTTTAGTTTAAGTTCCTTTATTTTTAGTTTATTTCATTATCATTTAGTTTAGGTTTTATTTTAGCTTTAGGTTTTATTTGCTAAAGTTAGGTTATTTTAGTTTAGTTTATGACTTATTTTTTATTTTTAGGTTTTTTTTTAATTTTATTATATTTATTTATTAATGGTTTTATTTTAGGTTTATTATTTAGGTTTTGGTTTTATTTAGTTTTATTTGATTTTATTTTAAATTTATTTTATTCTTATCTTTAGTTTTATTTAATTTAGTTTTTATGTTTATTTATTTTATTTTTTAGTTTTCTTTATGTTTTATTTATTTTATTTTTTATTTTATTAGTTTATTTTATTTTACTTTGTAGGCCTAGAATTTAAGCCTTAGTTTTGGTTTTATTTTATCATTTAGCCTAGGTCATGTGGCTCTGTGCATGGGGTTTAGGTGTGGGTTTGTGGTTTGTGGCCAGTGTTAGGGTCAGCTTGGCCTAGTGTTTAGTCAGCTTAGCCAGGTTACTTTGGTTTAGGATCTTTCCAAAAACGGCAAACCATTGTTTAGGTTTATTTTATTTTGTTTTAATCTTCATTTTATTTGTTTTATTTTATCTTTATTTAGTTTTATTTTAGTTAAGATCAATCAACTGTATTCTTTAGGTTTAGGTTTAGTTTAGGTTTATTTTAGTTAAGTCATTTTATTTTATTTTTAGGTTTAAGATTGATTTTATTTTTATGCTAGTTTATGTCTTTATTTTATTTTTAGGTTTACATTTTAGGTTTTATCTTAGGTTTATTTTTTAAGTTTTATTTTTTTAGGTTTAGGTTTAGTTTATTTTATCTTTATTTAGTTTAGGTTTAAGATTGCTTTATTTTTAGGTTTTGGCTTAGGGTTTCAGGGCTAGTTTTATGGTTTGTAGGGTTTAGGATTGTTTTAGATTTATGTTTTAGTGGTTTAGTGTTTAGGTTTAAAATTTTATGGTTTTGGGTTTAGGATTTATAGCTTTAGGTTTAGGGTTCAAATTTTAATTTGGGTTTAGGGTTTTTATTTTTTTAACATCTAACAAATTCAAATTCAACATTTCTTCTTTCGATTTCATAAACCAAGTAACACACCAAGTTTTCTAAGACACAATTGATGACAAACATAAAATGAGCATGCATATAAATAAAACCCTAGATAACTATAACTATCTCTACTATCAAGACACCTCCATAAGCACAGAATTCTATCTTTCTCCACTTGATCAAAACCACCCTGCCTCTCCAAGAAGTGGATCCACCATCATATCCACAATCTCTCTCTATGCCTCCACCACGACTGTAACCTCCGTCACTCCTCCTGCCATCTCCATATCCACCAGCACCTCTAGATCCCCCACCTCAACTATGATAACCACTGCCTCCGCCTCCACCATCAAATCTAGACTAAGGCTGGTTGATGGTGATGTTCCTGCCATCAAGGTTTTGCTAATTCTTAGGGTTTATTTTTTAAATTTATTTAGTTACTTTTAGTTTAAGTTTAGGTCTGAGGTTTAGGGTTTATGGTTTTTTAGGGTTTAGGGTTTAGGATTTATGGTTGTAGCTTTAGGTTTATGGTTTGTGGGTTTAGGATTTGTGGTTTGTGGTTTATGTGGTTTGTGGTCAGTGGTTGGATTTAGGTGGTCAAAGTAGCATTTAAGGTTTAGGATTTAGTCTTTATGGTATTTTAATTAAGTAACTGGTGGTTTAGGTTTATTTAGTTGAACTTTATTTATTTAATTTAATTTATTTTATTTTTTATTTAGGTTTTTTTATTTAGTTTAGTTTATTAATTTTAGTTTTATTTATTTTAGCTTTATTTTGGTTTAGTTTCAGTTTGTTTTTTTGTTGAGTTTTATTTTATTTTTTGTTTTAGTAGTTTTATTTTTTAATCTTAGGCCTTTAGTTTAGGTTTTATTTTATTTTTTTGTTTTTGTGTTTTATTTTAGGTTTATTTTTAGGTTTTATTTTAGCTGAGGTTTAAGTTTATTTCTTTTTTATTTTATTTAGTTTAGTTTAGGTTTAGGTTTAGTTTATTTTATGTTCTCTAGTTTAGTTTTATTTTATTTAGCTATTTATTTTATTTTTATTATTATTTTATTTTATTTTTATTTTGGTTTAGTTATATTTTTAGCTAGGGTTTAGGTTTTTTTTATTTACTTTTAGTTTTATTTTAGGTTTTATCCTTAAGTTTATTTTATTTTTAAGTTTAATTTAATTTTTTTAATTTTTTAATTTTTATTTTATTATTTTATTTTATTTATGCCTAGATCCAGGTTTTATTATTTATTATTTTTTTTATTTTTAATAAGTCAAATTTTATATATATATTTTAAGTTTAGTTTAGTTTATGCTTTTTTGTGGTTTAGGGTATGGCCTAGGTTTATGGTCAGTGGCTTAGGGTAGAGCCCAGTTGGTCAGTTTGGGTTTAGTGTTCACAGTGGTTTAATTTAATTCAAAACCGACAGTTTAGTTTATTTAGTTTATTTGAATTTATTTTAGTTATTTTATTTATTATTTTATTTATTTTGTTATTATTTTATTATTTATTTATTTAATTAGCTTTTTATCTTATTTTATTTAGATCAAGTTTATTTTTAGTTGAGTTTTGTTTATTTTATTTTAGTTTTATTTTATTTTATGTCGTTTATATTTTAATTTTTTATCTTTAGGTCATGTTTTAGGTTTTATTTTAAGTTTATTTTTAGGTTTTATTTTTAGTTATGTTATTTTTATTTATTTTATCTTATTTAGTTTTAGGCCTAAGTTTAGCTTTACTCTTTGGCTCAGTGGCCTAGTGTCAGCTAGGGTAGGTTAGGCCCAGGTGGAAGGCCTTGGGCTAGCCTGGATTTGAGGGGTATCTCAGTGGTTTTGTGGCTCAGTGTCTAGATCTCTATGATCTTTAATTGCTAACCCAGGTTTAGTCATTTAGTTTATTTATTTATTTATCTTTTAGTTTATCTTTATTTAGGTTTTATTTTATTTAGTTTAGCAATAATCTAAGTTTTATTTTTTTTATTTTGTTAATCTTTAGTTTTAGGTTTTTAGCCGAGTTTACTTTATTTATCTATCAGCTTTATTTTAGGTTCATTCTGTTTTATTCTTTAGTCAGAATTTTATTTTATCTTATTTTATTTCACATGCCTATGCTTTTTATGTTTAGGCTTTAGGCTCAGTTTTAATCTTTAGTTTAGTTTATCTTAGCTTTAGGTTTAGTTTATTTTATCTTTGTTTATTTTATTTTATTTTAGGTTTAGGTTTTTTTTTAGTTTAGGGTTTTAGGTTTTTTTTTTAGGTTTTTTTAGTTTATTTATTTTATACATTTAGGTTTTATTTTATTTAGGTTTTTTATTCTTAAGTGTATTTTATTTTAAGTTTAGTTTAGGATTCAATTTTATTTTGTTTATTTTTATCATTTATTTTATTTTATTTTATTTTAATTTAGATCTAAGTTTTATTTTAGGTTTTATTATTCCTTATTTTTAATTTTTTTAAGTTTAGGTTTTAGATATTTTTTTTAGGTTTTATTTAGTTTAAGTTTATGTATTTAGGTTCCAGGGTTGTGCCTAGGATTTAGGGTGTGTTTAGGTTAGGGTTTGTGAGTTTAGAGTTTAGATTTAGGGTTAGTTTTTAGGTTTTTTAAAAATTCAAACCGGTAGGTTTAAGTTTAGTTTATTTGAATTTTATTTTTCTTTATTTTATTTATTATTTTATTTATCTTTATTTATTATTTTATTTAATTTAGTTTATTTATTTTAATTTAGTTTTATTTTTTTTATTTTTTTACGATCGTGTTTATTTTAGTGAGTTTTATTTTATTTTAGGTTTAGGTTTATTTTTTATTTTATGTTTAGGTTTATGTTCTTATTTTATTTTTCTATGTTTATGTTTTAGGTTTTATTTTAAGTTTATTTTTATTTTATTTTTAATTTAGGTTATGTTTATTTTTAGTATTATTTTAGGTTTAACTTTAAGTTTACTTTATTTTATTTTGGTCTTAGGTCAGTGGTTTTAGTGATTTAGGTTTTAGTGTTTAGGTTTGGTGGTTTAGGGTTTTTTTAGGTTTGTATTTAGGGTTTAGTTTTTTGTTTGGTCAAGTCATGTTTTTTTTAGGTTCAGTTCTAGTTTATGGTTTAGGGTTTTCATATATATGTTTTTTAACATAAAATAAATTAAGATTCAACATTTTTTCTTTTCGATTTCATCAACAATGTAATACACCAAGTTTTCTAAAACTCAAGTGATGACATAAATAAAAAATGCACACACATAGAGCAAATCAAAAACCCTAGATAAATAGAATCATTTCTATTGTAAAGACATAGTTCCACAAGTAGCAGATCGAATCGGCCGTTATTCAGTTTCTCCAGTTCTCATCAAAACCACCCTGGCCTTTTTAGTAGCGAGATCTACCATCATATCCCTGATCTCTCCCTCCGCCACCGCCATAGTTGTAACCTCCGTCACTCCTCCCGACACCATAACCACCACTGCTCCGACCACCACCTCCATATCCACCAGCACCTCTAAATCCCCCACAACAATTATGATAACTGCAACCTCTACCCAACACCACAAGATCTAGACTGAGGCTGGTTGATGGTGTGTTCCTGCCATGAAGGTTCTGCCCATTCTTATGGTTTAGGATAAGGTTTAGTAGGTTTTATGGTATAGTTTTATTTTTTAATTTATTTAGTTACTTTAGGTTTAGGTCTAGTAGCTTTAAGGGGGGGTGGGCTTTTTGGGGTCTAAGGTTTAGGGTTTAAGGTTTATGATTTTAGGGTTTATGCTTTAGGTTTTAGGGTTTAGGTGAGGGTTTATGTTTTGGGTTTAGGTTTTTTAGGGTTTTTTTTAGGAAACCCCATATAGGGGAATTTTATTGCCACAAAAAAGGGGTTATAAGGTCCTTAAGAGAGGATAAACTCAAGATCTACTGCTCAAAGAGCTACAATCCTCAGAGAGTAAATCCCCTATCTAAACATAATCTAAATAAAGAAAAAAAGACAGGAAAGCAAAAGAAATAAGATGATCAAAGAGAATAGCCATTGGACCACCTTCATCAAAAAATTTTGAGGATGAGAGAAGCCTATGCCTCCACAAGAGAAGGAATATGCAAGAAATTAGTAACTGCAAACATCTTGAAGAAAGAGTTAGCACAATTAAAGTGATACAATTCAAATTAAAAGTAAAATCATAATAAAATGACGTAATTATAGAAAGTGTGTGGAATAATCTTAGGCTCATTCACAGAAAATTGAGGCATCCAAACTTCTAATGAAGGTTTACATCACAAACCAAATAATGAGTGAAATCATCCCATAGCCTACAACAAATGTGGGGGAGAACAGAGTCCATGGAAGAAAATCATTTTATCTATAGTACCTGCATACCAAAATATAGCCACATACACTATAGAAAAGAAAGCAACATAGATCAAAATGGTAAAGGGATGACACCAATCCCAAATAAGATAAGTATCACCAATAAATGCCAACATAACAAGGGAATGCACAGCTAATAACATCCCTACCCAGATGAAACATCTTGGCCACATCCACCTTATTAATAGCATGATCATAACATTAAATATACATGTCTAATTGAGCCAAGAGTAAAATGCAACCAGCAGATAAAAAATCCATATAGCATAGTCACAGATAATGAGGTTAACCACATGGCAATCATCAGAACAAAAGGCCAGGCAGGAATCCAAACACAATTTTCAGCCTGCTCGACATACTAATCCAAAAAACCATTCAGCATATAAGTAAAAATATGCCTACCCAAATGAAACCTCTTGGCTAGAAAATAAAAGAGGAGAGCCATCATTCATGGTTAGCAATACGTGATGTTAACAATCACCTTGATAATAGCATGATCACAATAGTATTTGCACAAGTCTAAAAGATCCAAGAGGGAAATAAAATAATAGATATACCCATGCCGGAAAGGCAATATATACATATGGTTAACCACATAGAAAACAACATAACAAAAGAGCAAATAAAACCAACCACAATAGTATCTAAAGATAAAAGATAAAACCCAAAAGAGCTAAAATAAAGAAGAAAAATCAATTAAACCTGATAGAGGGTAATGTTGGCAGACCATAACTATATTGAATTAAAGTGGGAATAAAAAAAATAGACCATTCTATTTATCTTAGTTTATTAATTTTAGTCTAGGTTTTTAATTTTAGTTTAGGTATTTTATTTTAGTTTATTTTTTGGGTTAAGCTTTAAGTTTAAGTTTATTTTTTTGATGAGTTTTATTTTATTTTATTTTGAGTTTAGGTTTTATTTTTTATTTTATGTTTAGCTTTAGGTTTTATTTTATTTTTTTAAGTTTAAGTTTAGGTTCTTATTTTAATTTTAATTTTTTTAATTAAGGTTTAGGTTTATTTTTAATTTAATTTAATTTATTTATTTTAGGGTATAAGTTTAAGTTTAGGGTTTATTTATTTTAGGGTTTATTTCTTTAGTTTAAGGTTAGGTTTAATTTATGTTGTTTATTTTATTTTTTTTTATTTTTTGGTTTTTAGTTAGGGTTTAGGTTTATTTTAGGTTTATTTTTTTTAGGTTTGTTTTATTTTGGTATTATTTAATTTTGTTTTAGGTTTATTTTATTTTATTTTACATTTTAAGATTTTATTTAAGTTTTGTATCTAGGTTTATTATAGGTTTTATATTTATTTTATTTTAGTTTATTTTAATTAGTTTATTTTGTTATATTTTTAGGTTTACATTTAGGTTTTAGCCAGTTTCATTTATTTTGTTTAATTATCTTATTTAGGTCAAGAATTTTATTTATTTTACTTTTAGTTTTATCTTTAGGTTTAGTAGGCCCAGGAAGCCCAGTGTTTTATTTGTGGCTAAGATTTAGGGTTTAGGGTGAGAGCCCATGGTTTAGCCCAGGTCAGCCTGGGCCCATGGTTTAGGTAACCAGAATCAGGGTATTTAGGCAGGGTGGTGGTTTTGGCCTCCATCTTAGGGCCCAGCTCAGAGGGTTTAGGGTAGTGGCCCAGGATTTAGGGTGGGTTTATGGTCTTAGGGCCTAGGTTTAGCATTTAGGACTGCACATTTAGAGTTAGAGAGGTAAAAGTTTAGGGGCCTTTTTGATCTTTTAAACCTTTGTCTTTAAATTCAAACTAGGTTTAAGTCATTTATCCATTTAATTATTTATTTTGAATTTATTATTTTATTTGTATTTAATTTATTTATTTTAAGTTTATTTATTTTAGTTTAGGTTATTTATTTTATTTTATTTTTTAGGTTTAGGTTTAGGTTTAGGTTTATGTTTATTTTTTTAGTTTGGTTTTATTTTATTTTAGGATTAGGTTTCATTTTTATTTTTATGTTTAGGTTTAGTTTTCCTTTACTTTTAGGTTTTGGTTTAAGGTTTTTATTTTAAGTTTATTTTTAGGTTTTATTTTTTAGTTTAGGTTTAGGTTTATTTTTAGTTTATTTTATTTTATTTAGTTTAGTTTTAGGTTTAGGTTAGTTTATTTTAGGTTTAGGTTTAGGTTTATTTATTTAGTTTAGGTTTTCGTTTATTTTACTTTTTTATGTTAGGTTTAGGTTTTATTCTTTAGGTTTTATTTTTAGGTTTAGGTTTTATTTAGTTTAGTTTATTTTATTTTAGGTTTATTTTATTTTTATTTTAGGTTTAGTTTTCATTTTATTTTCATTTTTTTTTTTTTAGTTTAGTTTAGGTTTTATTTATTTTATTTTAGTTAAGTTTTTATTTTTTATTTTATTTTCATTTTAGGTTTAGGTTTAGGATATTGTTTAGGTTTTAGTTTATGTTTTAATTTTATTTAATTTTTTTATTTTGTCTTTGTTTATATTTTATTTATTTATTTTATCTTTAGGTTTTTTATTAGTTTAGTTTTTTTTGGTGGTTTAGTTTAGTTTAGGGTTTAGTGGTTCAGTTCTCTTTGGGTTTAGGGTTTAGGGTTTAGGGTTTTTAGGGTTTAGGGTTTTTATGGTTTAGGGTTTAGGGTTTAGGTTTTAGGTTTAGGATTCAGCTTTAAGTTTAAGGTTTAGGGTTTTTAGTTTATTTTTTAAAATAGAGAACAAATTCAGATTTACAACATTTCTTATATATTTTAATTAGTTTATTTTGTTTATTTTTTATTTATTCTTTTTATATTTTATTTTTATTTATATTTATTTTTTATTTTTTTTGTCTTTATTTATTTTAGGTTTATTTATTTTAGTCTAGGAATTTTATTTTAGTTTAGTATTTTATTTTAGTTTATTTTTTAGTTAGGGTTTAGTTTAGGTTGGGTAGGTTTAGGTTTTAGGGTTAGGGTTTTTTTGTTTATTTATTTTTAGGGTTACTTAGGGTTTAGTGTTTAGGGTTTAGGTTTTAGGTTTAGGGTTGTGTTTTAATTTAGGGTTTAGGGTTTTTTTTTTTATAGAGAACAAACTCAGATGGAACATTTCTTTTTCTCAATTTCATCAACCAAGTAATACACCAAGTTTTTTAAGACAGAAGTGATGACATAGATAAAAAATAAGCACACATAGAGAAAATCGAAAACCTAAGATAACTACAACCCGCTCAGAAAAGACACATTTCCATAAGCAATAGATCGGATGCCATGTGTAGTTTCTCCAGCCCATCAACCACCCCACCTCTCTAGTAGTGACCCACCATCATATCCCCATCTCTCCCTCCTCCACCACCCCATTTGTAACCTCCATTGTTCCTTGCACCTCCATAACCACCACCGCCTAACCACCACCTCCATCCCCACTACCATTGCATAACCGCCATCTTCCTTTTTTTCCTCCACTATCACCTCCACTTTTGCCTCCACTGCCACATCTAAATTGAGCTTCATAGACAGTTATGTTCTTACCATCAAAGTTCTACCCATTCTAAGGGTTTAAGTTTAGGTTTATTAGGTTTTAGGGTTTAGGTTTATTTTTTTAATTTATTTAGTTACTTTAGGTTTAGGTTTAGGATTTAGGGTTTAAGGTTTAGGGTTCACTGCTAGGCTTGGGTTTAAGGTTTAGAGTTTAGCTTTAGGGTTTAGGGTTTAGGTTTTTTTTAATTGAGATGATTCCATAACAAATAAGAAATTACCAAATCAAAGAAGTCATTATCCTCTAATAACTAATAAAATAGGATAAAATAAAATGCAATTCAAAAATTCACAAAAATTGTATTTCATAAAATATTTTAACTCCCGGAGATTATAAAATTTGGTTTTATAGATATCCAACAATGCTTAGTCGAACAAGCTGAAGCTCATATCATCATTAGATTCCTCAGCATACTCTTCCTTCTTCTCTTCCACTACAACAAAGAAAGCAGTAGAGTAGCGAAGCACACCAACCACATCAAATTTACTAAGATCCTTCAAATATTCCTTAACTTTCTTGGCGTGCAGGTATGTGAAATCAGTGGCAATCACGATGTCGAGGACATTCTTGTAAGCATTGATGAACATGTGGGGCATTGCAGCAAGGGTGGGAAAAGAGATGGATAGTGAGAGAGAAGTGATCATTGAAAGGCCTGCCGAAAACTTCTCGATGAGGTCATCTTCAGTGAGGTCAAGCACCTCAGGATTGAAAACCAAACCATCATCATACACAGACTGGATAACAAGTCCATAAGAAAATGGCATAATCCCCAACTTAGTGAGGATAGTAGCCTTTGAGGATCCCAACTTATTGCCTTTTTTAATCAGCTCAACTGGGGTGATAGTTTCAACAGTAGCCTTGTTGATCTTAGTTGGGATGCTGAGATCCTGGAAGAAAGAAGTTTGTGAGGGATCTACACTAGTGTTACTTGGAGGAATCACAACATCTATATGTGCAATAAGACCAACATGGGTAGGAGCACCAACTTTGTATTTCACAACCTCTTCATTGACTTCTTTAAGATCAGCTTTTGTAAAAATTGCTCAACCAATGTTTAGGGTTTAGGGTTTAGGGTTTTAGGTTTTATGCTTTAGGGTTTTGGGTTTAGGGTTAGGTGGGTTTAAGGTTTTGAGTTTAGGGTTTAGGTTTAGTGTTTAGGTTTAGGGTTTAGGTTTAGGGCTTTTTAGGGATTAGGGTTTGGGGTTTAGGGTTTATGATTTAGGATTTAGGTTTTTTTTTAATTAAGTAAACCGGTAGATTTAGGTTTATTTATTTAGTTTAGTTTAGTTTTTATTTATTTTAGTTTATATTATTTTTTATTTTTATTTAGGTTTGTTTTTTATTTTTATTTATTTTAGTTTATTTATTTTAGGTTTAATTATTTTTAGTTTATGATTTTTATCATAGTTCATTATCTAGGTTTAGGTTAATTTTTTAGTTGAGTTTTATTTTTGTTTTATTTTTAAGGTTTAGGTTTAGGTTTAGGTTTTATTTTATTTTAAGTTTAAATTTAAAGTTTATTTATAGTTTATTTTTTTTATTTAATAGGTTTAGACTTAGTTTATTTTAGGTTTAGGTTTATGTTTTTTATTTTAGTTTAGTTTATTTTAGTTTAGGTTTAGGTTTATTTTATTTTACTTTAGGTTTACTTATTTTAGTTTATGGTTTAGGTTTTAATTTTATTTATTTTAGGTTTAGTTTTTAGATTTAGGTTTTTATTTAGTTTTCATTTTATTTTATTATAAGTTTATTTTATTTTTATTTTATGTTTAGTTTCTATTTTATTTTGGTTTTTTATTCTTAGGTTAATTTTATATTTTAGTTTAGTTTAGTTTTTATTTATTTTATTTTAGTTTATTATTCTTTTTTATTTAATTTTTTTTTTAGGTTTTATTTTAGGTTTTAGTGTAAATTTTTATTTTATTTTATTTAAGTTTAGGCTTTTTATTTATTGTATTTTTTTGGTTTTATTTAGTTTAGGTTTAGGTTTTTTAGGTTTTTAGGGTTTTGGGTTTAGGGTTTTAGGGTTTAGGGTTTTAGGGTTTAGGGTTATGGTTTAGGATTTATGGTTTAGGGTTTTTTAGGGTTTAGAGTTTAGGGTTTAGGGTTTAGGGTTTTTAGTGTTTTGGGTTTAGGGTTCTTTTTTTAACTAAAAGGAAATAATTGCTCAGAAAAATATGTATAGGAAGACCATATTAGAGTCTAAACTCAAAAAAAAAAAACTGCTCAAATGAGCTAAAGGAAAATCCTAAAGAGTTTATCCCTAAACTAATATATCAAAGTGCAATAAAGAAAAAAAACAAAGACAAAACTAAAAAATCAAAGCAAAAGATAGCGAAGGGGATGAATCCATGGTGCTCCAAAAGAACCTCCAAAGAGACAAAGATCCATAAGAAAAGGAAACTTCCAATTTGCAACTGAAGATAACTCCAGCCATTTAAGAAAAAAGAGACCACCAGTAATACTCTAGCTCCCTCCAAGAAAAAGAAGAGACCAACTGAAAAAGAGAACCTGCAAGCTGCAAGAAATATTAGCCAGAAGGAGATTAGAAAACATAAAGAGAAAAAACTCCAAGCCTAGATATGAGGAAAGAAGGATAAGCACAATAATGATGGGCATAAAATCCTAGGTGTATCTAGCTCAAGAATGGTTACAAGTAGGAAAAGTCACCAAAGAATAAAAAATATTAAGGAAAAAATCCATCATATCATTATATCCATCCTAGCCAAAGAAAATTACAAACCTATCATAATAGCCACCACCAAAGAAAAGTGAAGCTATGGAAATAAAAAGAGAGAGGAGAGCAACATATAAAATTAACCTAAGGAAATCCCAACAAAACCAAATATGAACGCCTCTTAAAGTTGAGGGAGAAAAGAAGCTACGACCCAAAGAAAATATGAAAAGTGCCCTCAAAGGCAAAGCCAACAGATCCCACAACAACACCAATCCAAAGCACCAAGGCACTGAGCCAACAAAACCTAAAGCAACACCAATCCAAAGCCACCTATGCACCAACCAAAGGAAAGGAAACAACCAATCGAGCAACCACACAACAGAGCACCTAGGAAAAATACCCTAGGAAAGAGCAAGAGAATGAAACCAACCAACAGATAAAAGAAGAAGGCCAACAAAAGGTAAAAGAAATAGCTAGACAAATAGCCAACTAATGGACAAACCACACGCTAGTAACACAAAGCCCAACCTACCACTAACAATGAGAGCAAATGCACTAACCTAAGAAATGCAAGCCAACTGGAACAAAGCCACCAACATAAAACCAACTAGCCAAAGAGCACCAAGAAAAAAACCCAAAGAAATAGAAGCTAAAACACCAAGCCAAGGAGGAAAATTAGCCAAGAAGACAATACTCAGCTTAGCAAGAAAACACATAGCAAAAGCTCAAACAATAGAGAAAAAACCAACCAAAAGTAAAAACCACCCAAGGATAGAAGAGACTAATTCCAAGAAGCTTTAGAACGAGTAACACTCAGCAAGTAAGGAGGGGCATAAATTTGAACACTTTTTTCTTTTTCTTGTAAATAGTTTTATAACCGTGCTCTTTCTCCAAAAAAATCTCCATCCAAAATGAATCAATATTATTAAAAGGCATGGGCATGAATGTATTATCAATTTTGAAAAAGTGCATTTAGAATCATCCACAACATTACACAAAGGAAAATTAGAAATAGTATGCATTTCACAATCATAAGTGAAAGAAGGAGCAGAAATAACTTTATTAAGAAGACAATTATCAATATTTTCACCTTCCAACAAAATTTGAAGAGTATCCACTCTATCTTCATTCTTAAAAGAAGCAAGAGAACTAGAATCCAGATTTTTAGTGCAATCTTCATGTAAGAGATTAAAATAAGATTCAAATCCCTTAGAAACATATAGCATATTACCAAAATTCTAAACATAATTAGTAGCCATAGAAAAACCATCATTTTGAATCAAAATATAATTATTCACAATGAGAGAATTGTCAAAGGTATCTAAATCTTATTTTTTAAAAGAAGGATCACCAATATTAACAAGCTTATTAGGACCAGAAGTTAAAATATCAGAAATAAGAACATTCTTTTCACCACCATTCTCAATCAATGAAGGCAAAAATAGTCTCTTTCCATGACCTAAAGTAGACATAAAGAAAAGAAATAACATCCAACTGATTGGAAGAAATGGTGTTAGCATCAATAATATTCGAACCATCATTATGAAAGGACTTATGCACAACATCCAAACCATTAGAATCATTAATTAACCTCTAAAGTCTTCCCTTTAACAAAATCATAAAAAGAAACACTTAGAGCATGATTATTAGTTAAAACATTTTTCAAAAACATCAAAATTACCTTCCGCATTAGACAAATCATTAATAGGTAAAACATTTTCAGAAGATTCAAAAATTTGGTTTTGCAAAACATCAAAATTTTGAAAAGCAGATTTTCCTATATTCAAGTTGAGAGAATCATCAATTTTTTCAACAATTGAATTCTTATTAGTGATTTTCTTCCTAAGAGAGGGATGAGCAATAAAGCATTTAGAAATTTAGTGCCTATGAATCTTACAATGACTACAAAAAATGGGAAAGTTCTCAAAAATAACTTTCTGAAAATAATCGCATTTCTTCAAACCCAACCAAATTTCATTCGGATATCTTTTAGTAATATCAATCTCTATAATAATTCTAGCAACATATGGTTCGGAAGAAGCAACATATGGGTTTAGTTTTAGTTAGTTATTTAGTTATTTATTATTTATTTATTAGTTTAGTTTTAGTGTTTATTATTTATTAGGGTTTAAGTTTATTTATTAATTAGTTTAGTTTTATTAGTTAGTTTGTTTATTAGTTTATTAGTTTATTAGTTATTAGTTTTAGGTTACTAATTAGTTATTATTAGTTTTATTTTTTTATTAGTTATTATTATGTTTTTAGTTTAATATTGATTAGTTTATTAGGTTTTATTAGTTAGTTATTAGTTAATTTTAGTTTAGTTTAATTATTAGTTTATTAGTTTTTTTGTTGTTAGTTATTATTATTAATTATTAGTTTAGTTATCAATTATTTTACTTTAGTTTAGTTTATTTTATTAGTTGTTATTACTTTTATTAATTTAGGTTTAGGGGTTTAGTTTTAAGTTTATTTAGTTATTATTATTATTATTATTATTATTATTATTACCAGTTTTAGTTATTATTATTATTAGCTTATTAATTTTAGTTAGTTTAGTTATTTGTTATTTATTTAGTTAGTTTAGTTATTATTAGTTTATTGTTATTAGTTAATTATTATTAGTTTTATTAAATTAGTTAGTTTAGTATTTAGTTTAGTTTAGTTTTATTTATTTATTATTTAGTTTATTATTATTATTAGTTTAGTTTAGCTAGTTTTTATATTTTTAATTTTTATTATTATTTAGGGTTTTTTTAAGTATTATTAGTTTTACTTTAGTTTATTTATTATTATTATTATTTATTAAGTTAGTTTGTTTTATTAGTTTATTATTATTATTAATTAATTTCTTAGGTTTATTTATTATTGATTTAGCTATTAAAGGTTTTATTTATTATTTAGTTCATTATTAGTTTAGATTATTATTATTATTATTATTATTATTTATTATTAGTTTATGGTTTAGAGTTTGGTGTTTATTAGTTAGTTTATTAGTTTTTTTTTTTTTTATTATTATTTTTATTATTATTTTTAGTTAGTTTATTATTGGTTTTGGTTTATTAGTTTGTTAGTTTAATTTAATTAGTTAGTTATTAATTAGTTATTATTAGTTATTTATTAATTATTTAGTTAGTTTATTAGTTTTAGTTTATTATTTATTAGTTTTAGTTTAGTTAGTTTAGTTATTATTAGTTTAGTTATTAGGTTTAGTTCTTCTATTAGTTAGTTATTTATTAGGTTAGTTATGTTTATGGTTTAGGTTTATTAGTTAGTTATTTATTAGGGTTTAATTTAGTTAGTTTATTAGTTTAGTTTTAGTTAATAGTTTAGGTTTAGTTTAGTTTTTTAGTTTATTAGTTTAGTTTATTTTTTGTTAGTTTATTGGTGGGGTTTTTTTATTTATGTTTAATTTCATTATTAGTTTGTTAATTAGTTCAGTTAGTTTTTGTTATTATTAGTTTATTAATTATTATTTATTTAGTTTAGTTTAGTTAGTTTTATTAGTTTTTATTTTAGTTTATTATTAGTTTTTGTTTATTATTAGTTTATTAGTTTTAGTTTATTAGTTTTAGTTTTAATTATTTTAGTTTAGCTTCTTTATTAGTTTCTTATTAAGGTTTAGGGTTTGGGGTTTAGGGTTTAGGGTTTTAGGGTTTAGGGTTTAGGGTTATAGGTTTAGGGTTTAAGGATTAGGGTTAGTTTAAGGGTTTAGCATTTATGATTAGGGTTTAATTTTTTTCTTTTTTTATTATTTTTTAGGGTTTAGGATTTAGGGTTTAGGTTTTAGGTTTAGGGTTCAGGCTTTAGTTTATGTTTAAGGGATTTTGGTTTTTTTTTAAAAGATGACAAATTCAGGATCAACATTTCTTCTTTTTGATTTCATCAATCTCGTAACACACCAAGTTTTGAAAGACATAAGAGACAACATAGATAAAAAATGAGCATGCATAGAGCAAATGAAATGCTAGAAAACTAGAACTCTCTCTAAAGACATAGTTCCATAAGCGGATCGAGCGGCCATTCTTGACTTGTTTAGTTTGATCGAACCACCCTCTCAAGCGGTTGGATCCACCATATCTACAATCTTTCCTATGCCACCACCATGGCTGTAACTCTCTTGACCACCACCACCTGCTGCTCCAACCACCACCTCCATATCCACTGACCCTCAGATCCCCACCATTGTACCACCCACCTCACCCTTCCTCCACCACGGATCTAGATTGAGCTTAGTGGACGGTGATGCTCTTACCGTCAATGTTTTGCTTATTCTTAGGGTTTAGGTTTAGTTTTAAGTTTATTAGGTTTTAGGATTTTTTTAATTTATTTAGACACTTTAGGTTTAAGTTTAGGGTTTGTGTATTAGGGTTTAGGGTTTGGGGTTTAGGGTTTAGGGTTTATGGTTAAGGTTTAGTGTTTAGGGTTTAGCATTTAGGGTTTAGGGTATAGGGTTTAAGGTTTTAGAGTTTATGCTTTTAGGGTTTAGGGTTTGGGGTTAGGGTTAGGGTTTCATGTTTAGGGTTAGGGTTTATGGTTTAGGGTTTCAGGTCTAGAGTTTCGGGTTTAGGGTTTAGGTTTTTTAGGGTTTAGGGGTTTTTTTTAATTATGTAAACTCATAGGTTTAGGTTTATTTAGTTTATATTTTGTTTATTTTACTTTATTTTATTTTATATTTTTATTTAAGTTTATTTTTTATTTTTATTTATTTTAGTTTATTTATTTTGGATTTGTTTATTTTATTATAGGTTTTTTTTAGTTTATTTTTTAGGTTTAGGTTCATGTTTAAATTTATTTTTTAGTTGAGATTTATTTTTATTTTATTTTTTAAGTTTAGGTTTTTTT
Source organism: Cymbidium sinense (assembly GCA_021442155.1). Taxonomy (NCBI): domain Eukaryota; kingdom Viridiplantae; phylum Streptophyta; class Magnoliopsida; order Asparagales; family Orchidaceae; genus Cymbidium; species Cymbidium sinense. Next base: position 16,451,947 of record CM038214.1, read on the forward strand.
TTTATTTTGAGGTTTAGGTTTAGATTTTTATTTTATTTTTTAGGTTTACATTTTAGGTTTATTTTAGGTTTTATTTTGTTTAAGTTTAGGTATATTTTAGTTGAGTTTTATTTTTATTTTACCTTTAGGTTTTATTTTTATTTTAGGTTTACGTTTAGGTTTTTTATTTTATTTTATTTAGCTTTAGGTTTTAGGATTTTATTTTAAATTTATTTCTAGGTTTTATTTTTTAGTTTAGATTTAGATTTATTTTTAGTTTATTTTATTTTATTTAGCTTAGGTTTACGTTTAGGTTTTAATTATTATAGTTTATTTTATTTGAGCTGATGTTTAGGTTTATTTTATTTTGTTTATTTTATTTTCAATTTAGGTTTAATTTTTTTTTAGTTTAGTGTTTAGATTTTTTTTTTTATTTATTTTTAGGTTTTATTTTTAGGTTTATTTTTTAGGTTTAGGTTTTTATTTAGTTTCTATTTTACTTTATTTTAGGTTTATTTTATTTTGTTTTATGTTTGTTTTATTTTATTTAGCTTTAATTCTTAGGCTTATTTTATTTCATAGTTTAGTTTATGTTTTCTTTATTATATTATATTTTTATTTTTTTATTTTTTTATTTAAAATTTAAGGTTTAAGTTTAGGTGCTTATTTTATTTAGGTTTAAGTTTATTTATTTATTTTATTTTAGATTTTATTTAGTTTAGGTTTATGTTTTTAAGATTTTAGGGTTTAAGTTTTAGGGTTTAGCATTTTAGGGTTTAGGGTTTAGGGTTAGGGTTTAGGGTTTAGGGTTTAGGGTTCAGTGTTTAGGCTTTAGGGTTTAGGATTTTTCAGGTTTAGTGTTTCAGATTTAGGGTTTAGTTGAAGGTTATGGGTTAGTTTAGGGTTTAGGGTTTTTAGGATTTAGGGTTTAGGATTTAGGGTTTAAAGTTATGGTGAGAGTTTAGGATTTTGGGTTTAGGGTTGTAAGTTTAGAGTTTTGGGTTTAGTTAGTTTAGGGTTTGGGTTTAGTTTAGGGTTTAGCATTTAGGGTTTAAGGTTTAGGGTTTAGGGTTTTGGTTATTTTTTTAAAGTAGTAAGTTTAAGTTTATTTAGTTTATTTTTATTTAGTTTAGTTTATTTTATTTTTCATTTTCTTTAAGTTATTTTTATTTTTATTTAATTTAGTTTATTTATTTTAAGTTTATTTATTTTAGTTTAGGTTTTTTATTTTAGTTTATTTTTTAGGTTTAGGTTTCAATTTATGTTGATTTTTTAATTTATTTTTTATTTTTTTAGGTTTAGGATTTATTTTTTAATTTTTAATTTTGTTTTAGGCTTTAGGGTTATATTTTAGGTTTATTTTTAGGTTTTATTTTTTAGTTTAGGATTAGGTTTAATTTTAGTTTATTTTATTTTATTTAGTTTAGGGTTTAGGCTTAATTTTTTTAAGGTTTTGGTTTAGGTTTTATTTATTTTAGTTTAGGTTTAGTTTTATTTTAGTTTATTTATTTGAGGTTTAGGTTTTTTTAGTTTAGGGTTTAGGTTTTATTTTTTATTTATTTTTAGGTTTTATTTTTAGGTTTTTTTTTTAGGTTTAGGTTTTTCTTTAGTTTTTATTTTAAGATTATTTTATTTTTATTTTCCATTTAGCTTTTATTTTATTTAGGTTTTTTAATTTTAGCTTTATTTTAGTTTTTAGTTTAGTTTAGGTTTTTATTTATTTTATTTTAGTTTAGTTTTTATTTTTTATTTTATTTTATTTTATTTGGGATTAGGTTTCTTAATTATTTTATTTTTTGTTTTTATTTAGTTTGGGTTTAGACTTTTTGGTTTTTAGGGTTTAGGGTTTAAGGTTTTTAGTTTATGGTTATTGGTTTAGGGTTTAGGGATTAGGGTTTGAGGTTTGGGGTTTAGGGTTTAGGGTTTTGGGTTTTGGGTTTTAGGGTTTAGGTTTTAAGGTTTAGGGTTATATATTTAGGGTTTAGGATTTAAGATTGTAGGCTTAGTGTTTAGGATTAGTTTTAGGGTTTAGGGTATAAGCTTAGGGTTTAGGGTTTAAGGTTTATGGTTAGGGATTAAGATTTAGGGTTTAGGGTTTTTAAGAGTTTAGGGTTTATGGTTTATGGTTTAGGGTTTAGGGTTCAAGATTTAGTATTTAGGCTTTAGGTTTTAAGTTTTAGGTTTAGGGTTTTGAGTTTAGGGTTTAAGGTTAGTATAGGGTTTAAGGTTAGTTTATGCTTTAGGGTTTAGGGTTTGGGGTTATTCTTTAGGGTTTAGGCTTTTTAAAGTTTAGGATTAGTTTGGAGTTAAAGGTTTAGGGTTTTAAGATTTTCATTTAGTTTAGTTTATTTATTTAGTTTAGGATTCGATTTAGGTTTATGTTTAGGTTTAGGTTTAGGTTTATATTTAAGTTTAGGTTATGGTTTAGGTTTTCTTTATTTATTTTTGGTTTATTTAGTTTAGGTTTAGGGTTTAGGTTTAGTTTAGTTTAGGCTTTAGGTTTAGCTTTAGGTTTATTTTAAGTTTATTTTTAGTTAGTTTATTTAGTTTAGTTTAGGTTGAGGTTTATTTTATTTATTTATTTTATTTAGTTTATTTTTGAGTTTTTATTTTAGCTTTTAGGTTTAGGTTTAGGTTTATTTTTTTAGGTTAGGTTTTAGTTTTTATGTTCTTAGGTTTTATTATTATTTAGTGTTTTTTAGATATCATTAGTTTTTAGTTTAGTTTATTTATTTATTATTATTATTTATTAGTTTCTTAATTTAGTTAGTTTTATTAGTTTATTATTATTAGTTTGTTTGTTTGGTTTATTTATTATTAATATTTTTAGCATATTTATTTAGGTTTTATTTATTATTTAGTTTTTTTTTGTTTAGTTTATTATTATTATTATTATCTTATTTATTTATTTTATTTAATTTAATTTATTATTAGCTATTAGTTTAGTGTTAGTTATTATTTGTTATTTAGTTCTAGTTGACTAGTTTTAAGTTTATTATTAGTTTTAGTTATTATTATTTAGTTAGTTTAGTATTAGGTTTAGTTAGTTTCTTAGTTTCTTAATTTAGTTTAGTTATTAGTTATTTATTAATTATTTAGTTAATTTATTAGTTTTAGATTATTAGTTATTAGTTTTAGTTTAGTTAGTTTCATTATTATTAGTTTAATTATTGGGTTTAGTTTTATTATTAGTTAGTTATTTATTAGGTTAGTTATGTTTTACGGTTTAGGTTTATTAGTTAGTTATTAATATTAGTTATTTATTAGGGTTTAATTTAGCTAGTTTATTAGTTTAGTTTTAGTTATGAGTTTATGTTTTGTTTAGTTTTTATTAGTTTTATTTGCTTAGTTTATTTTTAGTTAGTTTATTAGTGGGGTTTTTTTTGTTTATGTTTAATTTAGTTATTTGCTTCTTTAATAGTTTAGATAGTTTTTGTTATTATTAGTTTATTATTTTTTAATTTTTATTTCGTTAGTTTAGTTTAGTTAGTTATTATTAGTTTTTATTTTAGTTATTATTAGATATAGTTTATTATTAGTTTACTAGTTTTAGTTTATTATTTAATAATTTTATTTTTTTATTTATTAGTTAGTTTAGTTTTATGTTTTATTAGTTTCTTATTAGGTTTTAGGGTTTAGGGTTGTAGGTTTAGGGTTTAAGGATTAGGGTTAGTTTTATGGTTTAGCATTTAGGGTTAGGGTTTTTTTTATTTTTCTATTTTTTTATTATTTTTAGGGTGTAGGGTTTAGGGTTTAGGGTTTAGGTTTAGGGTTTAGGTTTTTGGGCTTTAGGGATTTTGGTTTTTTTTAACAGAAAACAAATTCAGATTCAATATTTCTTCTTTTTGATTTCATCAATCATGTAACACACCAAGTTCTCAAAGACACAAGCAATGATATAGATAAAAAATGAGCACGCATAGAGCAAATCAAAAGCCCTAGAAAACTAGAACCATTTAAACTATAAATACATAGTTCCATAAGCAGCAGATCAGATCGACTATTATTCATATTCTTTAGTTCTCCATCAGTACAACCTCGGCCTCTTGAGTAGCGGGATCTACCATCATATCTACAATCTCTCCCTCTGCCACCAACATGGCTATAACCTCCTTCGCTCCTCCTATCTCCATAACCACCACTGCTCTGACCACCACCTTCATATCCACAAGCACCTCCACATCCCCCACCACCACTGCGATAACTGCCGCCTCCGAGTTCACCTTAATTGCTAGATCTAGACTAAGCCTGGTTGACGGTGATGTTCCTACCTTCAAGGTTCTACCTATTCATAGTGTTCAAGTTTAGGTATAAGTTTATTAGGTTTTTATGTTTAGGTGTATTTTTTAATTTATTTAGATACTTTAGGTTTAGGTTTAGGGTTCAAGGTTTAGGGTTTAGGGTATGGAGTTTAAGGTTTAGGGTTTAGGGTTTAGGGTTAAAGTTTAGGGTTTAGCATTTAGGGTTTAGGGTTTTAGGGTTTATGCTTTTAGGGTTTACGATTTAGGGTTAGGGTTAGGGTTTAAGGTTTAGGGTTTAGGGTTTACGGTTTAGGATTTAGGATTTAGGGTTTAGAGTATAAGGTTTAGAGTTTAGGGTTTAGGGTTTTTTAAGGTTTAGAGTTTAGGGTTTTTTTAAGGTTATGGGTTTAGCATTAGTTTTTTTGTTTAGGGTTTAGGGTTTAGGGTTTAGAATATAGGGTTTAGGGTTTTTTTAATTAAGTAGATCGATAAGCTTATGTTTATTTAGTTTATTACTTATTTATTTTAGTTTATTTTATTTTATTTTATTTAGGTTTATATATTATTTTTATTTAGTTTAGTTTATTTATTTTAGTTTATCTTTTAGGTTTAGGTTTATGTTTAGATTTATTTTTTAAGTTTAGGTTTTATTTTTAATTTTTAGGTTTAGGTTTAGGATTTTATTTTAATTTTTTAGGATTATGTTTTAGGTTTCTATTTTAGGTTTATTTTTAGGTTTAATTTTTTGTTTAGGTTTAGGTTTATTTTTAGTTGAGACTTATTTATATTTTATTTTTTAGGTTTATGCTTTATTTTTTTATTTTTTGGTTTACATTTAGGTTTTTATTATCTTTTTTAGCTTTAGATTTTAGCTTTTTATTTTAGGTTTATTTAGGTTTTATTTTTTAGTTTAGGTTTAGGTTCATTTTTAGTTTATTTTATTTTATTTAGCTTAGGTTTAAGTTTAGATTTTAATTATTTTAGTTTATTTTATTTTAGTTTATGTTTAGGTTTATTTAATTTTTTTTTATTTTAGGTTTAATTTTCTTTTGTTTAGTGTTTAGGTTTAATTTTTTATTTAACTTTAGGTTTTATTTAGTTTATTTTTTAGGTTTAGATTTTATTTAGTTTTTTTATTTTATTTTATTTTATTTTATTTTTTATTTATTTTATTTTTTTATTTTATTTAGGTTTTTTAATTCTTAAGTTTATTTTATTTCATAGTTTAGTTTATGTTTTCATTTATTTTACTTTAGTTTAGTTTTATTTATTTTATTTTATTTTTAAGTTTAAGTTTAGGTTTTAATTTAGATTTTATTTCATTTTATTTTATGATTTTATTTAGGCTTAAGTTTGTTTATTTATTTTATTTTCAAGTTTTATTTAGTTTAGGTTTAGATTTTTAGGATTTTAGGGTTTAGGGTTTCAGTTTAAGGGTTTAGGGTTTTACGATTCAGGGTTTAGGCTTGAGGTTTAGGGTTTATGGTTTAGAGTTTAGTGTTTAGGTTTTAGGGTTTAGGGTTTTTTAGGTTTAGTATTTTGGGTTTAGGGTTTAGATTTAGGTTGATTAAGGTTTAGGGTTAGTTTAGTTTAGGGTTTAGGGTTTAGGGTTAGGGTTAGGGTTTAGGGTTTAGCATTTAGGGTTTAGTGTTTACGGTTGGTTATAGGGTTTGGGGATTAGGGTTTAGGGTTTAGGATTTAGGTTTTAGTGTTTAGGGTTTAGGGCTGATGGTTATTTTTTTTAAAATTAAGTAAACCATAAGGTTTAGGTTTATTTAGTTTATTTTTTATTTAGTTTAGTTTATTTAATTTTTAATTTTTATTTCAGTTTATTTTTTATTTTTATTTAGTTTAGTTTATTAATTTTAGATTTATTTATTTTAGTTTAAGTTTTTTATTTTAGTTTATTTTGGGGTTTAGGTTTTATTTTATGTTTATTTTTTAGTTTATTCTATTTTTATCTTATTTGTTATGTTTAGGAATCTTTTTTTAATTTTTGGTTTAGGCTTAGGCTTATTTTTAGTTTATTTTATGTAATTTAGTTTAGGATTTTTGTTTAGTTTACTTTAGGTTTAGGTTTAGGTTTTATTTATTTTATTTAGGTTTAGGTTTATTTTATTTTGTTTATTTGAGGTTTAGGTTTATTCTTAGTTTAGGGTTTAAGTTTTATTTTTTATTTATTTTTAGGCTTATTTTTTAGGTTTAGATTTTTATTTAATTATTATTTTTTTAAGTTTATTTTATTTTTATTTTACATTTATATTTTAATTTATTTAGGCTTTTTAGTTATAGCTTTATTTTATTTTTTAGTTTAGTTTAGGTTTTTATTTATTTATTTTATTATTATTTTTATTTTTTATTTTATTTTATTTTTAGGTTTAGGTGTAGGTTTAGGTTTAGGTATATGTTTATATTTTAACGTAGGTTTTTACTTTATTTTATTTCTTTATTTTATTTAAGTCTAGGTTTTTTTCTTTATTTTATTTTTAGATTTTATTTAGTTTGGGTTTAGGCTTTTAGGTTTTTAGGGTTTAAGTTTTAGGGTGGGTTTTGGGTTTAGGGTTTAAGGTTTAGGGTTTTATGGTTTAGGGTTTAGGGTTTAGGCTTATAAGTTTTGGGTTTAGGATTGCAGGTTTAGGGTTTTGGATTGGTTTTAGGGTTTATGGTTTAGGCTAAGGGTTTATGGTTTAGTGTTTTAGGTTTTATGCTTTTATGATTTAGGGTTTAAGGTTTTTTAGAATTTAGGGTTCAGGGTTTAGGGTTTAGTGTTTAGTCTTTAGGATTTTGAGGGTTTAGGGTTTAAGGTTTAGGTTTAGGTTAACAGGTTTAAAGTTAGTTTAGTGTTTAGGTTTAGGATTTGAACTTTAGGGTTTAGGTTGTTCTGATTTAGTGTTTAAGGTTTAAGTTTAGGGTTAATTTAAGGTTTAGGGTTTAGGTTTAGGGTTTAGGCATAGGTTTAGGGTTTTAGGTTTAGGGTTTTGGTTTATGGTTTTATGGTTTAGGGTTTAGGGTTTAGGTTTTAAATATTAGGATTTAAGGTTTAGTTTAGGTTAGAGTTTAGGGTTTAGGATTTAGAGTTTGGGTTTAGGTATAGGGTTTTATTTTAATTATATATGTTTTGGTTTAAGTTTTTTAATGTAGTTTAGGTTTAGCTTTATTTATTTTAGTTTTAATTTTTTTAATTTTATTTTAGTTTATGTTTTAGTTATTTTTTAGGTTTTAATTTTAAGTTTAGTATAGGTATAGGTTTATTTAGGTTTATTTTATTATTTATTTATTTAGGTTTTTTTATTGTTTAGGTTTAGGTATAGGTTTATGTTTTATTTTTTATTTTAGTTGATATTTTATCTTAGTTTAGTTTAGGTTTTATTTCAGTTTAGTTTATGTTTATTTAGGTTTAGGTGTTTTGGTTGAGGTTTACTTTAGGTTTAGGTTTTATTTATTTTTTATTTTATTTATTTTTAGTTTTTTTTAGGATAAGTTAGTTTATTTTATTTAGTTTTTAGTTTATTTTATTTAGGTTTAGGTTTATTTAGTTTAGTTTAGGTTTGGGGTTTAGGTTTTATTTGGGTTTAGGTATAGGTTTTATTTATTGTATTTATTTGTTTTTTATTTTTATTTAGGTTTATTTAGTTTTGTTTATTTAGTTTAGGTTTTATTTTTATTTAGGATCAGGTTTAGGTTTAGGTTTTATTTAGTTTATTTTATTTAGTTTTTATTTTAGGTTTAGGTATAGTTTAGGTTTATTTAATTTTTATTTAGGTTTAGGATTATTTTTACTTGTAGGTTAGTTTATTTAGGTTTAGGTTTCGATTTAGGTTTAGGTTCATGTTTTTTTAGGTTTATTTAGTTTAGGTTTTTTATTTTTGTGTTTAGGTTCATTTATTTTTATTTTAGTTTTTTTTCTTTTATTAGGTTAGTTTATTTATTTTGGTTTATTTATGTTTATTTATTTGGTTTATTTTAGTTTAGGTTTAGGTTTATTTATTTATTTTAGTTTAGTTTTTATTTATTTTTGGTTTATTTAATTTTAGTTTTATTTAGTTTAGGTTTTGGTTTAGGTTCAGTTTTATTTTTATTTATTTATTTATGTTTTATTTTATTTAATTTAGTTTAGGTTTAGGTTAATTTATTTAGTATTTATTTATTTACGTTTAGGTTTATGCTTACTTATTTAGTTTATTTATTTATTTAGGTTTAGGTTTAGGTTTTTTTTAGTTTAATATATTTAATTTTACTTTATTTTGGTTTAGGGTTTAGGTTTAGGTTTATTTAGTATAAGTTTAGTTTAGGTAGTTTTATTTCTTTATTAAGTTTATTTTTTTAGTTTTAGGTTTTGGTTTTTTTAATTAGTTTATTTATTTCTTGAAGTTTAGGTTTATATTTATTTATTTATTTATTTTTATTTAGGTTTAGGTTTACATTTTATTCAATTTAGTATATTTAGTTTTATTTTATTTTGGGTTTAGGGTTTAGGTTTAGGTTTATTTAGTTTAGGTTTAGTTTAGGTTTATTTTTATTTATTTATTTAGTTTATTTATTTAGTTTAGTTATTTTATTTTAGGTTTAGGTTTTATTTAATTTTATTTAGGTTAGGTTTAGTTTATTTTTATGTTTAGGGTTAGGGTTTAGGTTTATTTAGTTGTAGTTTAGGTGTAGGTTTAGGTTTATTTTATTTTAGTTTATTTTATTTAGTGTAGGTTTATTTATTTAGTTTAGTTTATTTTATTTATTTAGGTTTAGGTTTATTAAGGTTTAGGTTTTATTTAATTTATTATAGTTTGGATTTTTAGTATAGGTTATTTAGTTTAGTTTAGGTTTATTTAGTTTATTTTTTTATTTTTATTTATTTATTTTAGTTTAGGCTGATTTAGTTTATTTATTTATTTAGTTTATTTTTTATTTATTTAAGGTTTAGTTAGTCTTAGGTTTATTTTTAGTTTTTAGGTTCAGGATTTGGTTTAGGCTTAGTTTAGGTTTTATTTTTTAGCTTAGTGTATTTAGTTTATTTTTTATTTTAGGTTTATTTATTTAGGTTTAGTTTAGATTTAAGTTTATTTTTATTTAGTTTAGTTTCTTTATTTATTTAGGATTAGGTTTAAGTTTTTGTTTAGATTTAGGTTTAGGTTTAGGTTTAGGTTTATTTTATTTAGTTTAGGATTATTTAGTTTTCATTTAGTTTATTTAGTTTATGTTTAGAGTATAGGTTTAGTTTGGTTTAGGGTTTAGGTTTAGGTTTAGGTTTATTTTAGGTTTATTTTTAGTTTAGTTTATTATTTAGTTTAGTTTAGTTTAGGTTTATTTTATTTATTTATTTTATTTAATTTATTTTTTAGGTTTTATTTTAGGTTTTAGGTTTAGGTTTAGGTATAGGTTTATTTATTTAGTTTAGGTTTTAATTTTAATGTTATTAGGTTTTATTAGTATTTATTATTTTTTAGGTATTATTAATTTTTTGTTTAGTTTATTTATTATTATTATTATTTATTAGTTTTTTAGTTTAATTAATTTTATTAGTTTATTATTATTAGTTAGTTATTTTGGTTTGTTTATTATTATTATATTTAGTATATTTATTTAGGTTTTATTTATTATTTAGTTTTTATTAATTTAGTTTATTATTATTATTATTAGTTTAGTTATTAGTTTTATTTAGTTTAATTTATTATTAATTTATTAGTTTAGTGTTAGTTGTTATTAGTTATTTAGTTTTAGTTTATTAGTTTTTCTCATTTTATTATTAGTTCTAGCTATTATTATTTAGTTAATTTATTATTAGGTTTAGTTAGTTTATTAGTTTATTAGTTTATTAGTTTAGTTTAGTTGTTAGTTTTAGTTATTAGTTAGTTATTATTATTTGTTATTTATTAATTATTTAGTTAGTTTATTAGTTTTAGTTTATTAGTTATTAGTTTTAGTTTAGTTAGTTTAGTTATTATTAGTTTAGTTATTGGGTTTAATTTTTTTATTAGTTAGTTATTTATTAGGTTAGTTATGTTTAGGGTTTAGGTTTATTAGTTAGTTATTGTTATTAGTTAGTTACATATTAGGGTTTAATTTAGTTAATTTATTAGTTTAGTTTTGATTAATAGTTTAGATTTAGTTTAGTTTTTATTAGTTTTATTAGTTTAATTTATTTTTAGTCTGTTTATTAGTGGGGTTTTTTGTTTATGTTTAATTTAGTTATTACTTTGTTAATTAGTTTAGTTAGTTTTTATTATTATTAGTTTATTAGTTATTATTTAGTTAGTTTAGTTTAGTTAGTTTTATTAGTTTTTATTTTAGTTTATTATTCATTTTATTTATTATTAGTTTATTAGTTTTAGTTTATTATTTATTAGTTTTAGTTTTAATAAGTTTAGTTTAGTGTTTTATTAGGTTCTTATTAGGGTTTAGGGTTGTAGGTTTAGGGTTAGTTTTAAGGTTTAACTTTTAGGGTTTGGGTTTTTTTATTTTTTTTATTTTTTTATTTTTTAAGTTTTAGGGTTTAGGGTTTAGGTTTTAGGTTTAGGGCTCAGGCTTTAGTTTGGGTTTAAGGGATTTTGGTTCTTTTTTAACAGAGAATAAATTCAGAATCAACATTTCTTCCTTTTGATTTCATCAGTCAAGTAACACACTAAGTTGTCAATGACATAAGCGACAATATAAATAAAAAATTAGCACGCATAGAGCAAATCAAAAGCCCTAGAAAACTAGAACTAAGTCTACTATAAAGACACAGTTCCATAAGTAGCAGATTGGATCGGTCGTTCTTCACTTTCTCTAATTCTCATCAGAACCATCCGGCCTCTCGAGTAGTTAGATCTGCCATCATATCTACAATCTTTCCCTCCAACCCCACCACAACTATAACCTCTGTCTCTCCTCCTACCTCCATAACCACCACTGCTCTAACCACCACATCCATATCCACCAGCACCTCTAGATCCCCCACCACCACTTTGATAATCGTCACCTCCACCTTCATCTCCACCACTAGATCTAGACTAGGCTTGGTTGATGGTGATGTTCCTACAGTCAAGGTTCTTCCCATTCTTAAGGTTTAGGTTTAGGTCTAAGTTTATTGGATTTTAGGATTTAGGTTTATTTTTTAATGTATTTTGACACTTTAGGTTTAGGTTTAGGGTTTGAGGTTTAGGGTTTAGGGTTTATGTTCAGGGTTTAGGGTTTAGAGTTTAGCGTTTAGGGTTTAGGGTTCAAGGTTTAGGGTTTTAGAGTTTATGCTTTTAGGGTTTAGGGCTTAGGGCTAAGGTTGGGGTATAATGTTTAGGGTTTAGGGTTTATTGTTTAAGGTTTAGGGTCTAGAGTTTAGGGTTTACAGTTAAGGGTTTTTTAGGGTTTAGGGTTTAGGGTCTAGAGTTTAGGGTTTAGGGTTAAGGGTTTTTTAGGGTTTAGGGTTTAGGATTTAGGATTTAGAGTTTAGGGTTTAGGGTTTAGGATGCAGGGTTTAGGATTTTTTATTAATTAAGTAAACGAGTAAGTTTAGATTTTTTTTAGTTAATTTTATTTCTTATTTTTATTTAGCTTTATTTTTATATTTTTATTTAGTTTAGTTTATTTATTTTAGATTTATTTAGTTTACTTTAGGTTTCTTTATTTTAGGTTTTTTTTTAAGTTTAGGTTAATGTTTAAATTTATTTTTTAGTTGAGTTTTATATTTATTTTATTTTTTAAGTTTAGGTTTCATTTTTTATTTTTACATTTAAGTTCAGGTTTTTATTTTATTTTTAAGGTATAAATTTTAGGTTTTAATTTTAGGTTTTATTTTTAATTTAGGTTTAGGTTTATTTTTAGTTGAATTTTAGTTTTATTTTATTTTGTAGGTTTATGTTTTATTTTTTATTTTTGCATTTACGTTTAGGTTTTTATTTTATTTATTTTAGCTTTACATTTTCGGTTTTTTTAGGTTTATTTTTAGGTTTTATTTTTTAGTTTAGGTTTAGGTTTATTTTTACTTTATTTTATTTTATTTAGCTTAGGTTTAGGTTTAGGATTTAATTATTTTAGTTTATTTTATTTATATTTAGGTTTAGGTTTATTTTATTTTGATTATTTTATTTTCATTTTAGGTTTAATTTTTTTTTAGTTTAGGGTTTAGATTTTATTTTTTATTTATTTTAAGGTTTAATATTTAGGTTTATTTTTTAGGTTTAGGTTTTTATTTAATTTTTATTGTACTTTATTTTTGGTTTATTTTATTTTTATTTTAAGTTTAGTTTTTATTATATTTATGTTTTTAATTCTTAAGTTTATTTTATTTCATAGTTTAGTTTATGTTTTTATTAAATTTATTTTAGTTTATTTTTATTTTTATTTTATTTTATTTTTAGGTTTAGGTGTAGGTTTTAGTTTAGGTGTTTATTTTATTTAGGTTTAAATTTATTTATTTAATTTATTTTTAGATTTTATTTTGATTATGTTTAGTTTTTTCAGATTTTATGGTTTAGGGTTTAGGGTTTTGCATTTAGGGTTTAGGGTTTTAGTGTTTAGGTTTTAGGGTTAGGGTTTAGGGTTTAGGGTTTAGGGTTTAGTGTTTAGGATTTAGGGTTTACTGATATTCACGTTAATTATTTAGGGTTTAGGGTTTAGGGTTAGCTGAAGGTTTAGGGTTAGTTTAGGTTTTAGGGTTTAGGGTTTAGGATTTTTAGGGTTTAGGATTTAGGGTATATGGTTTAGGGTTTAGGGTTTAGGGTTTAGGGTTTAAGGTTTATGGTTTAGGGTTTTTGATTTAGTGCTGTCAATTTAGAGTTGAGGTTTTAGGGTTAGTTATTTGGTTTGGGGTTTAAGGTTTAGGGTTTAAGATTTAGGGTTTATGGTCTAGGGTTTAGGGTTTATGGTTATTTCTTTAAATTAAGTAAACTATTAAGTCTAGGTTTATTTAGTTTATTTTTTTATTTTTTTTTGGTTTATTTTTTATTTTTATTTAGTTTACTTTATTTATTTGAGGTTTATTTATTTTAGTTTAGGTTTGTTATTTTAGTTTATTTTTTAGGTTTAGGTTTTGATTTATGTTTTTTTTAGTTTAGTTTTTTTTATTTTATATTTTAAGTTTAGGTATTATTTTAAAATTTTTGGTTTAGTTTTAGGTTTTAGGGTTTTATTTTAGGTTTATTTTTAGGTTTTATTTTTTATTTTTGTTTTAATTTTTATTTTATTTTATTTTATTTTATTTAGTTTATGGTTTAGGTTTAGGTTTAGGTTTATTTTATTTTGTTTATTTATGGTTTTGGTTTTTTTTAATTTAGGGTTTAGGTTTTATTTTTTTATTTATTTTTAGGTTTTATTTTTAAGCTTAGGTTTTTATTTAGTTTTTATTTTATTTTATTTTAAGATTTTTTTATTTTTATTTTACATTTAGTTTTTATTTTATTTAAGTTTTTTAGTTTTTTGCTTCATTTTAGTTTTTAGTTTAGTTTAGGTTTTTATTTATTTTATTTTAGTTTAGCTTTTATTTTTATTTTATTTTATTTTATTTTATTTAGGTTTAGGTTTATTAATTAGTTCATTTTTAAATTTTATTTAGTTTGGATTTAAGTCCTTAAGTTTTTTGGGTTTAAGGTGTAGGTGTAGGGTAATAGTTTAGGTTTAGGGTTCTGATTTAGGGTTTGGGTTTAGGGGTTAGCATTTAGGGTTTAGTGTTTAGGGTTTTGAGTTTTAGGGTTTAGTGTTTAGGGTTTAGCATTGTATGTCTCGGGTTTAGGGTTTTGGGGTTAGGGTTTAGGTTTTAATGTAGGTTTTAGGTTTAGTGTTTAGGTTTATATATAGATTTAGGTTTTGGGTTTAGATTAGTTTATAGTTTAGGTTTAAACTTAGTTTAGGTTTTAGGTTTATACTTTTAGTTTATAGTTTAGTTTAGGTTAGGAGTATTTAGGTTTTAGAGTTTAGTTTAGAGTTTAGTATAGATTTAGTGTTTAAACTTTAGGTTTAGGTTTAAGTTTTAAGTTTTAGTTCTGATTTTAGGTTAGCTGGGTTTAAGTTAGTATAGGGTTTAGGGTTTAGGCTTTTTAAATTTTAAGGTTAATTTGGAGTTTAGGGTTAAGGGTTTTAAGGTTTAGGGTTTAGGGTTTAGGGTTAGGGTTTAGGGTTTAGGGTTTAGGGTTTAAGGTTAATTTTGGGTTTAAGGTTTAGGGCTTAGGGTTTAAGGTTTACGCTTTAGGGTTTTAGGGTTTTAGGGTTTAAGGTTTAGGGTTTAGGGTTATTTAGGGTTTTACGGTTTAAGGTTTAGGGTTTAGGGGTTAGAGTTCAGGATTTAGGATATATTGTTTTTTTTAATTAGGTTTAAGTTTAGGTTTAGGTTGTATTTTTAGTTTTTTTATGTAGTTAAGATTTTGGTTTTGGTATAGGTTTAGGTTTATTTAATTTTAGCTTAGTTTACTATTTGAGTTTTATTTTAGTTTAGGTTTTATTTATTTTTTAGGTTTTTATTTTTAGTTTAGTTTAGGTATTGGTTTATTTAGGTTTATTTTGTTATTTATTTTATTTTTTTTTAGTTTAGGTTTTAGTTTAGGTTTATGTTATATTTTTTATTTCAGTTTATTTTTTATTTTAATTTAGTTTAGGTTTTCTTAGGGTTTAGGATTTTTTAATTAAAGTAAAGGTTTAGATTTTTTTAGTTTATTTTATTTTTTATTTTTATTTAGGTTTATTTTTTATTTTCATTTAGTTTTGTTTATTTATTTTAGATTTATTTATTTTGTTTATTTTTTAAGTTTAGGTTAATGTTTAAATTTATTTTTTAATTGAGTTTTATTTTTATTTTATATTTTGAGTTTAGGTTTTTCTTTTTTTACATTTAGATTCAGGTTTTTATTTTATTTTTAGGTATACATTTTAAGTTTTTATTTTAGGTTTATTTTTAGGTTTTATTTTTTATTTAGGTTTATGTTTATTTTTAGTTGAGTTTTATTTTTATCTTATTTTTTAGGTTTATGTTTAATTTTTTATTTTTGCATTTAAGTTTAGGTTTTTATTTTATCTTTTTTTAGCTTTACATTTTAGGTTTTTTTTAGGTTTATTTTTAGATTTTATTTTTTAGTTTAGGTTTAGGTTTATTTTTACTTTATTTTATTTTATTTAGCTTAGGTTTAGGTTTTAATTATTTTAGTTTATTTTATTTGAGTTTAGGTTTAGGTTTGTTATATTTTGTTTATTTTATTTTCATTTTAGGTTAAATTTTTTTTGTTTAGGGTTTAGATTTCATTTTTTATTTATTTTTAGGTTTAATCTTTAAGTTTATTTTTTAGGTTTAGGTTTTTATTTAATTTATATTTTACTTTATTTTAGGTTTATTTTATTTTAATTTTATGTTTAGTTTTTATTATATTTATGTTTTTAATTCTTAAGTTTGTTTTATTTCATTATTTATTTTACATTTTTATTAAATTTATTTTAGTTCATTTTTATTTTTATTTTATTTTATTTTTAGCTTTAGGTGTAGGTTTTAGTTTAGGTGTTTATTTTATTTAGGTTTAAGTTTATTTATTTAATTTATTTTTAGATTTTATTTTGTTTATTTTAAGTTTTTAGGATTTTAGGGTTTAGGGTTTAGGGTTTTGCATTTAGGTTTAGGGTTTTAGGGTTTAGGTTTTAGGGTTAGGGTTTAGGGTTTAGGGTTTAGGGTTTAGGGTTTAAGATTTAGGGTTTAGGGATATTCAACTTAATTATTTAGGGTTAAGGGTTTAGGGTTAGCTGGAGGTTTAGGGTTAGTTTATGTTTTAGGGTTTAGGGGGTTGTTTAGGGTTTAGGGTTTAGGGTTATGGTTAGGGTTTAGGGTTTAGGGTTTAAGGTTTATGGTTTAGGGTTTTTGATTTTGGGTTGTCAATTTAGAGTTTAGGATTTAAGGTTAGTTGTAGGGTTTGGGGTTTAGGGTTTAGGGTTTAAGATTTAGGGTTTATGGTTTAGGGTTTAGGGTTTATGGTTATTTTTTTAAATTAAGTAAACCATTATGTCTAGGTTTATTTATTAATTTTTTATTTAGTTTAGTTTATTTTATTTTTTGTTTTTATTTAGGTTTATTTTTTATTTTTATTTAGATTAGTTTATTTATTTGAGGTTTATTTATTTTAGGTTAGGTTTTTTATTTTAGTTTATTTTTTAGGTTTAGGTTTTGATTTATGTTTTTTTTAATTTAGTTTTATTTTTATTTTATTTTTTAAGTTTAAATTATTTTAAAATTTTTTGTTTAGTTTTAGGTTTTAGGGTATTATTTTAGGTTTATTTTTATGTTTTATTTTTTAGTTTAGTTTTTAGTTTAATTTTATTTTATTTTATTTTATTTTATTTAGTTTACGATTTAGGTTTAGGTTTAAGTTTTATTTATTTTAGTTTAGGTTTAGGTTTATTTTATTTTGTTTATTTGAGGTTTAGGTTTTTTTTAATTTAGGGTTTAGGTTTTATTTTTTATTTATTTTTAGGTTTTATTTTTAAGCTTAGGTTTTTATTTAGATTTTTTTATTTTAAGTTTTTTTTATTTTTATTTTACATTTAGTTTTTATTTCATATAAGTTTTTTAGTTTTAGCTTCATTTTAGTTTTTAGTTTAGTTTATGTTTTTATTTATTTTATTTTAGTTTAGTTTTTATTTTATTTTATTTTATTTAGGTTTAGGTTTTTTAATTATTTTATTTTTAGATTTTATTTAGTTTGGCTTTAATCCTTTAGGTTTTTATGGTTTAGGGTTTAGGATGTAGGGTTAATGGTTTAGGGTTTAGGGTTTACGGTTTAGGGTTTGGGGTTTAGGGGTTAGCGTTTAGTGTTTGGGTTTTGGGTTTTGGGTTTTAGGGTTTAGTGTTTAGGGTTTAGCATTGTATGTCTAGGGTTTAGGGTTTTGGGGTTAGGGTTTAGGGTTTTAGGTTTTGTGTTACTTTTTGAGTTTTATTTTAGTTTAGGTTTCATTTATTTTTTAGGTTTTTATTTTTAGTTTAGTTTAGGTATTGGTTTATTTAGGTTTATTTTGTTATTTATTTATTTAGGTTTTTTTTAGTTTAGGTTTTGGTTTAGGTTTATGTTATATTTTTTATTTCAATTTATTTTTTATTTTAATTTAGTTTAGGTTTTCTTTTAGTTTAGTTCATGTTTATTTAGGTTTAGGTTTTTTAGGTTTAGGTTTTATTTATTTTCTATTTAGTTTATTTATTTTTTGCTTTTTTAGTATGGTTTAGTTTATTTTATTTAGTTTTTCATTTATTTACGTTAGGTTTTGGTTTATTTAGTTTAGTTTAGGTTTGGGGCTTAGGTTTTACTTATGTTTAGGTTTTAGTTTTATTTAAGTTTAGGTTTTATTTAGTTTATTTATTTTTTCTTTTATTTTTATTTAGGTTTATTTAGTTTATGTTTTATTTTTATTTTGATTTAGGTTTAGGTTTAGGTTTTATTTAGTTTTTTAGGTTTAGGTTTAGTTTAGGTTTATTTTATTTTCATTTAGGTTTAGGTTTATTTTTATTTGTAGTTTAGTTTATTTAGGTTTAGGTTTAGGTTTAGGTTTTTAGTTTATTTTAGTATAGGTTTAGGTTTAGGTTTATTTAGGTTTATGTAATTTAGGTTTAGGTTCATTTATTTTATTTTAGTTTTTATTTGTATTTTATTAGTTTAGTTTATTTATTTAGATTTATTTATGTTTATTTCTTGGTTTATTATTAGTTTAGGTTTAGGTTTATTTATTTTGTTTAGTTTAATGTATTTTTATTTTTGGTTTATTTTGTTTTAACTTTATTTAGTTTAGGTTTAGATTTAGGTTTATTTTGATTTATTTAGATTTTACTTTATTTAGTTTAGTTTAGGTTTATTTATTTAGTTTATTTATTTATTTTGGTTTTGGTTTAGGTTTTTTTATTTAGTTTATTTATTTATTTAGGTTTAGGATTAAGTTTTATTTAGTTTAGTTTATTTAGTTTTATTTTATTTTGGGTTTAGGGTTTAAGTTTTGGTTTATTTAGTATAGTTTAATCTAGGTTTATTTTTATTTCTTTATCTAGTTTACTTATTTAGGTTTAGGTTTAGGTTTATTTATTTAGGTTTAGGTTTAGGTTATATTTAATTTTAGTTTATTTTGGGTTTAGGGTTTAGGTTTAGGTTTAGTTTAGGTTTATCTTTATTTATTTATTTATTTTATTTAGTTAGATTTATTTCTTTATTTAGTTTACTTTTTATTTATTTTTATTTAAATTATTTTATTTTAGTTTATTTTTTTATTTATTTTTGTTCATTTTTTTTATTTTTAGTTTGATTTAGGTTTAGGTTTTTATTTTAAGTTTAGGTTTAGGTTTTTATTTTATTTTATTTTATTTATATCTATTTAGTTTAGTTTATTTTACTTCATTTATTTAGGTTTATTAGGTTTATTTATTTAGTTTATGGTTTGTTTTATTTTAGGTTTTGGTTTTTTTTAGTTTTATTTAGGTTAGGTTTAGTTTATTTTTAGGTTTAGGTTTAGGGTTTAAGTTTATTTAGTTTTAGTTTAGGTTTTGGTTTAGCTTTATTTTAGTTTAATTTTTTTATTTAATTTAGGTTAATTTATTTAGTTTAGTTTATTTTATTTGTTTAGGTTTAAGTTTATTAAGGTTTAGGTTTTATTTAGTTTATTTTAGTTTAGGTTTGTTGTTTAGTTTAGGTTTATTTAATTTATTTTTATTTTAAATTTTATTTATTTATTTTAGTTTAGGTTTATTAAGTTTATTTATTTATTTATTATTTATTTAAGGTTTAGGTTTAGGCTTAGGTTTATTTTTAGTTTTTAGGTTTAGCTTTAAGTTTAGGTCTAGCTTAGGTTATATTATTTAGTCTAGTTTATTTAGTTTAGTTTATTTAATTTATATTTTATTTTAGGTTTATTTATTTAGGTTTAGATTAGGTTTAGGTTTATTTTTATTAAGTTTAGTTTATTTATTTAGTTTAGGATTAGGTTTAGGTTTATGTTTAGGTTTAGGTTAAGGTTTAGATTATTTTATTTAGTTTAGGTTTATTTAGTTTAGGTTTAGTTTACTTAGTTTATGTTTAGGGTTTAGGCTTAGTTTAGTTTAGGGTTTAGGTTTAGGTTTAGGCTTATTTTTAGTTTAGTTTAGTTTTTTTATTTAGTTTAGTTTTGGTTTAGGTTTATTTTATTTATTTATTTTATTTAGTTTATTTTTTAGGTTTTACTTTAGCTTTTAGGTTTAGGTTTAGGTTTAGTTTAGGTTTATTTATTTAGTTTAGGTTTTAGTTTTTATGTTATTAGGTTTTATTATTATTTAGTTTTTTTAGATTTTATTAGTATTTAGTTTAGCTTATTTTTTTATTATTATTATTATTATTATTATTATTATTATTATTATTATTATTTATTAATTTATTAGTTTAGTTAGTTTTATTAGTTTATTATTAATTGTTAGTTTCTTAGGTATGTTTATTATTATTATATTTACTATATTTATTTAGGTTTTATTTATTATTTAGTTTATTATTTTTTTGGTTTATTATTATTATTATTATTAGTATTACTATTATTATTATTAGTTTAATTATTTATTTTATTTAGTTTAATTTATTATTAGTTTAATAGTTTAGTGTTAGTTATTATTAGTTATGTAGTTATAGTTGACTAGTTTTTTCAATTTTATTATTAGTTTTAGTTATTATTATTTAGTTAGTTTATTATTAGGTTTAGTTAGTTTCTTAGTTTTTTTAGTTTAGTTTAGTTATTAGTTAGTTATTATTATTAATTATTTATTAATAATTTAGTTAGTTTATTAGTTTTAGTTTATTAGTTTTAGTTTAGTTTATTTTTAGTTATTATTAGTTTAGTTATTGGGTTTAGTTTATTATTACAGTTATTTATTAAATTTAGTTATGTTTGTTTTAGTTTATTAGTTGGTTATTAATATTAGTTATTTTTTGGGTTTAATTTAGGTAGTTTATTAGTTTAGTTTTAGTTATGAGTTTAGTTTAGGTTTATTTTTATTTTTATTAGTTTATTTTATTTAGTAAGTTTATTAGTTTAATAGTTTTAGTTTATTAGTTTATTGTTTTAATTATTTTAGTTTAGTTTAGTTTAATTTTTATTAGTTTTTATTAGTTTAGTTTAGGTTTATTAGTTTAGTTTAGTTTTTTGGGTTTTAGTTTTTTTTTTTAGTTTAGGGTTTTGGGTTTTAGTTTAGTTTTAAGGTTTAATTAGTTTTATGTTTAGCATTTACGATTATAGTTTTATTATTATTTTTATTATTTTTTTATTTTTAGGGTGTAGGGTTTAGGGTTTAGGGTTTAGGTTTTAGGTTTAGGGTTCATGTTTTGGGCTTTAGGGTTTTTTATTTTTTTAATAAAGAATAAATTTAGATTCCACATTTCTTCTTTTTAATTTCATCAATCAAGTAACACACCAAGTTCTCAAAGACACATAAGACGATATAGATAAAAAATGAGCATGCTTAGAGCAAATCAAAAGCCTTAAAAAAGAACCATCTCTGATAAAGACATGAGTCCATAAGCAAGTCGATCAGTTGATTTCTCTAGTTCTAAGAACCACGGCCTCAGTAGCGGGATCTGCCATCATAACTGCATTCTCTCCCTCTGCCACCACTAGAGCCATGCTCTTTGTACCTCCACGGCGATCATCACCTCCATATCCACGGGACCTCCAAATCCCCACCACCACCACTTGTAGCCCTCAATCAGATCTGCCGGTTGATGTTCTGCCTTCAAGATTCTACCCATTTTTAGGGTTTAGGTTTAGGATTAAGGTTATTAGATTTTAGGGTTTGGGTTTATTTTTTAATTTATTTAAATACTTTAGGTTTAGGGTTTAGGGGTTTGGGGTTTGGGGTTTAGGGTTTAGGGTTTAAGGTTAGGGTTTAGGGTTTAGCATTTAGAGTTTAAGTTTTAGGGTTTAGGGTTTAGCATTTTAGGGTTTATGCTTTTAGGGTTTACGATTTGGGGTTAGGGTTATGGTTTAAGGTTTACAATTTAGGGTTTAGGGTTTAGGGTTTAGGGTTTAGAGTTTATGGTTTAGGGTTTAGTGTTTAGGGTTTAGGGCTTAGGGTTTTTTTGGGTTAAGAGTTTAGGGTTAGTTTTTTGTGTAGGGTTTAGGGGCTTTTTTTAATTAAGTAAACCAGTAAGTTTAGGTTTTTTTAGTTTATTAATTATTTAATTTAGGTTAATTTATTTTTTATTTTTATGTTGGTTTATTATTGTTTATTTTTATTTAATTTAGTTTATTTATGTTTAGATTTATTTTTAAATTTAGATTTTATTTTTATTTTAGGTTAGGTTCAGGTTTTTATTTTAATTTTTTAGGATTATATTTTAGGTTTTTATTTTACATTTATTTTTAGGTTTTATTTTTTTTAGGTTTAGGTTTATTTTTAGTTGAATTTTATTTTTATTTTATTTTTTAGGTTTAGGATTTATTTTTTATTTTTAGGTTTACGTTTAGGCTTTTATTTTATTTTTTTAGCTTTAGGTTTTAGCTTTTTATTTTAGGTTTATTTTTAGGTTTTAATTTTTAGTTTAGGTTTAGGTTTATTTTTAGTTTATTTAATTTTATTTAGAGGTTTAGGTTTAGGTTTTAATTATTTTAGTTTATTTTATTTGAGTTTAGGTTTAGGTTTATTTTATTTTTATTTTAGGTTTAATTTTTTATTTATTTTTAGGTTTTATTTTTTGGTTTATTTTTTAGGTTTAGGTTTTTATTTAGTTTTTATTTTATTTTATTTTATGTTTATTTTGTTTTTATTTTACATTTAGTTTTTATTTTACTTAGGTTTTTAAATCTTAATTTTATTTATATTTCATAGTTTAGTTTATGTTTTTAATTACTTTATTATAATTTACTTTTAAAATTTTATTTTATTTTATTTTTAGGTTTAGGTTTATGTTTTAGTTTAGCTTTTCATTTTATTTTTATTTTAATAATATTTAGGCTTAAGTTTATTTATTTATTTTATTTTTAAGTTTTATTTTCTTTAGGTTTAGGTTTTTAGGATTTTAGGGTTTAGGGTTTAGGGTTTAGGGTTTTGAATTTTAGGGTTTAGGGTTTAGGGTTTAGGGTTTAGGGGTTAGGTTTAGGTTTATGGTTTAGGTTTAGTGTTTAGGCTTTAGGGTTTAGGGTTTTAAGGTTTACTATTTAGGGTTTAGGGTTTAGGGTTTAGTGTTAGCTTAAGGTTTAGGGTTAGTTTAGAGTTCAGGGTTAAGGGTTAGGGTTAAGGTAAGGGTTTAGGGTTTAGATTTAGGGTTTGGAGTTAGTTATAGGGTTTGGGGATTAGGGTTTAGGGTTTAGGATTTAGGGTTTAAGTTTTACAATTTATAATTATTTTTTCTAAAAATTAAGTAATCCATAAGGTTTAAGTTTATTTAGTTTATTTTTTATTCAGTTTATTTTATTTTATTTTTTATTAAGGTTTATTTTTTATTTTTAATTAGTTTAGTTTATTTTTTTTAAAGATTTATTGATTTTAGTTTAGGTTTTTTATTTTAGTTTATTTTTGAGTTTTAGGTTTTATTTTATGTTTATTTTTTAGTTTATTTTATTTTTATTTTATTTTTTAGGTTTAGGTATTATTTTTTAATTTTTTGTTTAGTTTTAGGTTTATTGTTAGGTTTTAATTTTTCGTTTAGGTTTAGGTTTATTTTTAGTTTATTTTATGTTATTTATTTTAAGGTTTATGTTTAGATTATTTTTGGTTTAAGTTTAGGTTTTGGTTTATTTTATTTTGTTTATTTGAGGTTTAGGCTTTTTTTTAGTTTAGGGTTTAAGTTTTATTTTTTATTTATTTTTAGGTTTATTTTTTAGGTTTAGGCTTTTATTTTCTTTTATTTTATTTTATTTCAAGTTTATTTTATTTTTATGTTACATTTAGTTTTTATTTTATTTAGGTTTTTTAGTTATAGCTTTATTTTATTTTTTAATTTAGTTTAAGTTTTATTTATTTTATTTTAGCTTAGTTTTTATTTTTTATTTTATTTTATTTTTAGGTTTAGGTTTAGATTTTAGTTTATGTTTAGATTTTAGTTTAGGTTTTTATTTTATATCATTTTTTATTTTATTTAGGTTTAGGTTATTTTTTATTTTATTTTTAGGTTTTATATTTTTTTAGGTTTAGGCTTTTAGGTTTTTAGGGTTTTTGGTTTAGGGTTTAGGGTGGGTTTAGTGTTTAGGGTTTAAGGTTTAGGGTTTTAAGGTTTAGAGTTTAGGGTTGTTGATTTAGGGTTTAGGATTACTTTTATGGTTTAGGGTTTAAGCTTAGGGTTTAGGGTTTAGGGTTTTAGGGTTTAGGGTTTATGGTTATGGATTAGGTTTTAGGGTTTTTTAGAGTTTAGGGTTCATAGTTTATAGTTTAGGTTTAGGGTTTATAGTTTTAGTCTAGTCTTTCACTTTAGTCAGTTTAGGAGTTTAGGTTTAGGGTTTAATGGGTTAACAGGTTTAAGGTTAGTTTAGGGTTTAGGGGTTTAGGAGTTTAGGTTTAAGGGTTTTTGGGAGTTTAGGGTTAAGTTTAGGGTTTAGGTTTAGGGTTTAGTGTTATAGTTAGGGTTTAAGGTTTAAGTTTAGGTTTTAAGTTTATGGTTTAGGGTTTCATTCTGATTTAGGTTTAGAGTTTAGGGCTTAGGTTTTGGGTTTAGAGTTTAGGGTATCAAGTTTTTTTTAATTAGGTTTATGTTTTTCTTTATGTAGTTTAGGTTTCAGTTTGGGTTTAGGTTTTGGTTTATTTATTTTTCATTTAGTTTATCTTTTAAATTTTATTTTAGTTTATGTTTTATTTATTTGTTTTCATTTTTATGTTTAGTTTAGTTTAGGTATAGGTTTATTTAAGTTTATTTTAATATTTATTTATATAGTTTATTTTTTTTTAGTTTAGGTTTAGGTTTATGTTTTATTATTTATTTTAGTTTCTTTTTCATTTTAGTTTAGTTTTGGTTTTATTTTAGTTTAGTTTATGTTTATTTTGGTTTATTTTTTTAGGTTAAGGCTAACTTTAGGTTTACGTTCTATTTATTTTTTATTTATTTTTAGTTTTTTTAGTATAGGTTAGTTTATTTATTTAGTTTTTAGTTTATTTAGTTTAGGTTTAGGTTTATTTAGTTTAGTTTAGTTTTTGGGTTTATGTTTTATTTAGGTTTAGGTATATGTTTTATTTATTTTTTCTTCTATTTATATTTTTGTTTATTTAGTGTAGTTTATTTAGCTTAGTTTTTATTTTTATTTAGGTTTAGGTTTAGGTTTAGGTTTAGGTTTTATTTAGTTTATTTTATTTAGTTTTTATTTTAGGTTTAGGTTTAGGTTTAGTTTAGGTTTATTTAATTTTTATATTGGTTTAGGTTTATTTTTATTTGCAGTTTAGTTTATTTAGGTTTAGGTTTTGGTTTTGGTTTAGGTTTAGGTTTATTAAGGTTTATTTAGTTTAGATTTTTTATTTTTAGGTTTAGGTTCATTTATTTTTATTTTAGTTTTTATTTTTATTTTATTAGTTTTATTTATTTATTTAGGTTTATTTATGTTTATTTATTTGGTTTATTTTTAGTTTAGGTTTAGGTTTATTTATTTTCTTTAGTTTAGTTTTTTTATTTTTTTAGGTCTATTTAGTTTTTAGTTTTATTTAGTTTAGGTGTTGGTTTAGGTTTAGGTTTTTTTCTTTATTTATTTATGTTTAATTTTATTTAGTTTAGTTTAGGTTTAGGTTTACATTTAAGTTCATTTATTTAGTTTAGTTATTTATTTAGGTTTAGGTTTATGTTTATTTATTTAGTTTATTTATTTATTTAGGTTTAGGTTTAGGTTTTATTTAGTTTAATTTTTTAGTTCTATTTTATTTTGGGTTTAGGGTTTAGGTTTAGGTTTATTTAGTATAGTTTAGTTTAGGTTTATTTTTATTTCTTTATTTGGTTTATTTATTTAGTTTATTTAGGTTTAGATTTAGGTTTTATTTAGTTTAGTTTATTTAGTTTTATTTTATTTCGGGTTTAGGGTTTAGGTTTAGGTTTATTTAGTTTAGGTTTAGTTTAGGTTTATTTTTATTTATTTATTTAGTTTATTTATTTAGTTTAGATATTTTATTTTAGGTTTAGGTTTTATTTAGTTTTATTTAGGTTAGGTTTTGTTTATTTTTAGGTTTAGGTTTTGGGTTTAGGTTTATTTAGTTTTAGTTTAGGTGTAGGTTTAGGTTTATTTTAGTTTAGTTTATTTTATTTAGTTTAGGTTTATTTATTTAGTTTAATTTATTTTATTTGTTTATGTTTAGTTTCATTTAGGTTTAGGATTTTAGTTTAGTTTATTTAGTTTAGTTTAGGATTATTTAGTTTATTTTTATTTATTTATTTTAGGTTAGGTTTATATAGTTTATTTTTATATTTACTTAAGATTTAGGTTTTGGCTTAGGTCTATTTTTAGTTTTTAGGTTCAGGTTTTGGTTTAGGTTTAGTTTAGGTTTTATTTTTTGCATAGTTTACTTAATCTATTTTTTATTTTAGGTTTATTTATTTTGTTTTAGTTTAGCTTTAAGTTTTTTTTTTATATTTTGTGTAGTCTATTTATTTAGTTTAGAATGAGGTTTAGGTTTAGGTTTAGGTTTATTTTAGGTTTATTTTTTGTTTAGTTTATTTAGTTTAGTTTAGGTTTAGGTTTATTTTATTTTATTTAGTTTATTTTTTAGGTTTTATTTTAGGTTTTAGGTTTAGGTTTAGGTTTTGGTTTAAGTTTATTTATTTAGTTTAGGTTTTAGTTTTTATGTTATTAGGTTTTATTATTATTAAATGTTCTTTTAAGTATTATTTGTTTTTAGTTTAGCTTATTTTTCATTATTATTATTTATTAGTTTTATTAGTTTATCATTAGTTAGTTAGTTTCTTAGGTTTGTTTATTATTATTATGTTTAATATATTTATTTAGGTTTTATTTATTATTTAGTTTATTATTAGTTTAATTTATTAATTATTAGTTTTTTTAGTTTAATTTATTATTTGTTAATTAGTGTAGTGTTAGTTGTTATTAATTTCTTTAGTTTTATTATTAGTTTTACTTATTATTATTTTGTTAGTTTATTAGTTTATTAATTTAGTTTAGTTATTAGTTTTGTACTTATTATTATTATTAATTTTTTATTAATTATTTAGTTTATTTATTAGTTTTAGTTTATTAGTTATTAGTTTTAGTTTAGTTAGTTTAGTTATTATTAATTTAGTTATCGGGATTAGTTTTATTATTATTTAGTTATTTAATATTTATGTTTAGGGTTTAGGTTTATTTGTTGGTTATTATTATTAGTTAGTAATTATTGGGGTTTAATTTAGTTAGTTTATTAGTTTAGTTTTACTTAAATGTTGTTTAGTTTAGTTTAGTTTTTATTAATTTTATTAGTTTAGTTTATTTTTACTTAGTTTATTAGAGGGATTTTTTTATTTATGTTTAATTTAGTTATTAGTTTGTTTATTAGTTTAGTTAGTTTTTGTTATTATTAGTTTATTAGTTTCTAAGTATTTATTTAGTTAGTTTAGTTTAGTTAGTTTTATTAATTTTTGTTTTAGTTTATAATTAGTTTTAGTTTATTATTTGTTAGTTTTAGTTTTAGTTAGTTTAGTTGAGTGGTTTATTAGTTTCTTATTAGGGTTTAGGGTTTAGGGTTTATGGTTTGTAGTTTAGGGTTCTAGGTTACGGTAGTAGGTTTAGGGTTAGTTTTAGGGATTTAGGTTTAGGTTTTTATTTTTTATTTGTTTATTATTTTAGGTTTAGGGTCTTAGGTTTTAGGTTCATTTTTTAGTTTGGGCTTTTAGTTTTTTGGTTTTTTTTTAACAGAGAATAAATTTAGGTACAACATTTCTTAGTTTTGATTGCATCAATCAACTAACACACCAAGTTCTCAAAGATATAAGCGATGACATAGATAAAATAAGCATGGATAGCAAATCAACAACCTAGAAAACTAGAACTTCTACTATAAAGGCAGTTCCATAAGCGAAATTGGATAAGGCTATTCTTATTCTCTAGTTCCCATCGAACCACGTGACCTCTCAGTAGCGAGGATCATCAAATCTACAATCTCTCCCTTTCACCACCACGGCTAAAACCTTCGTCACTCCACCTACCTCCATAACCACCACTACTCTGACCACCACCTCCATATCCAACAACGCCTCTAGATCCAACACCACCACGATATCCTCGCCTTGCCTCCCTTTGCCTCGCCTTCCTCCCAAATCTTGATTGACCATGGTTGACGGTGATGTTCCTGCCATCAAGGTTCTGCCCATTTTGAGGGTTTAGGTTTAGGTTTAAGTTTATTAGGTTTTAACATTATTTTTTAATTTATTTAGATACTTTAGGTTTAGGGTTTGGTTTAGGGTTTAGGGTTTGGGGTTTATGGTTTAGGGTTTAGGGTAGGGTTTTATGGTTTAGTGTTTAGCATTTAGGGTTTAAGCTTTAGGGTTTAGGGTTTAGGGTTTTAGGATTGATATTGTTAGGGTTTAGGTTTTAGGGTTAGGGTTATGGTTTAAGGTTTAAGGCTTAAGGTTTAGGGTTTAGGGTTTAGAGTTTTGGGTTTAGGATATAGGGATTTTTAGGGTTTAGGGTTTAGGGATAGTTTTTTGTTTAGGGTTTAGGATTTTGGATTTAGGGTTTTTTTTAGTTAAGTAAACTGGTAGGTTTAGGTTTATTTAGTTTTTCTTTTATATATTTTAATTTATTTTATTTTTTATTTTTATTTAGGCTTATTTTTTATTTTTATTTAGTTTAGTATATTTATTTTAGGTTTATTTATTTTGGTTTTTTTGTTAGGTTCAGGTTTATGTTTAGATTAAATTTTTAGTTGAGTTTTATTTTTATTTTATTTTTTAAGTTTAGGCTTTTTTTATTTTTAGGTTTAAGTTTTTATTTATTTTTTTAGGTTTAAATTTTTGGTTTTTAGTTTACATTTTTTTTTAGGTTTTATTTTTTGTTTTGGTTTAGTTTTATTTTTAGTTGAGTGTTATTTTTATTACATTTTTTAGGTTTAGGTTTTATTTTTTAGGTTTAGGTTTAAGTTTAGGTTTTATTTTATTATTTTAGCTTTAGGTTTTAGGTTTTTATTTTAGGTTTTAGGTTTAGGTCTAGGTTTAGGTTTAGGTTTATTTATTTAGTTTAGGTTTTAGTTTATTTAGTTCAAGTTTAGGTTTATTTAGTTTAGGTTTAACTTCTGGATTAGGTTTTAGGTTTATTTTTAGGTTTACTTTATTTAGGTTCTAGTGTATTTAGTTTAATTTAGGTTTAGTTTTTTATTTATTTTGTTTATTTAGGGTTAGGTTTAGGTTTATTTATTTTTTATTTTCTTTATTTTTTGGTTTATTTATTTTAGTTTAGGTTTGTTTAGGTTTAGGTTTATTTATTTAAGTTTACATTAGTTTAGTTTATTTAGCTTTTCGTTTAGGTTTGGGTTTAGGATTAGGTTTAAGTTTATTTATTTTAATTTATTTTTTTAGGTTTAGGCTTTGGTTTAGGTTTTAAGTTTATTTTTTTTTTTGGCTTAGGTTAAATTAGTTTAGTTTTGGTTTATTTATTAATTTATTTTATTTAGTTTATTTAGGTTTAGGTTTAGGTTTAGGTTTATTTAGTTTAGGTTTATTTCTTTTATTTTTATTTAGTTTAGTTTATTTATTTTGGTTTAGGTTTAGGCTTTGATTTAGGTATATTTAAGTTCATTTTTAATTAGGTTTAGGTTTATTTATTTATTTTAGTTTAGGTTTATTTTATTTAGTTTAGGTTTAGGTTTAGGTTTAGGTTTATTTAGTTTATTTAGTTTAGTTTATTTTGATTATTTAGTTTAGGTTTAAGTTTAGGTTTAGTTTAGGTTTTGGTTTATTTTAGTTTATTTAGTTTAGGTTTAGGTTTAGGTTTATGTTTTGGTTTAGTTTGGAGTTTAGGTTTATGTTTCGGTTTTATTTAGGTTTATTTAGTTTATTTTATTTATTTTTTAATTTAGTTTTATTTATTTTAGTTTATTTATTTAAGGTTTAGGTTTAGGTTTAGATTTATTTTATTTAGTTTATTTATTTAGTTTATTTTATTTAAGTTTAGGTTTATTTATTTTATTAGTTTAGTTTATTTTAGTTAAAGTTTAGGTTTAGGTTTAGGTTTAGGTTTAGTTTAGCTTTAGGTTTCAGTTTATATTTTATTTTATTTTTAATGATTAGGTTTAGGTTTTATTTTATTTTTTATGTTTAGGTTTAGGTTTAGGTTTAGGTTTAAGTTTAGGTTTATGTTTAGGTTTAGGTTTAGGTTTAGGTTTAGGTTTAGGTTTAGGTTTAAGTTTAGGTTTAGGTTTATTTTTTATATAGTTTATTTAGTTTATCTTAGTTTAGGTTTATTTATTCTTTTTAGTTTACTTAGTTTAGTTTAGGTTTATTTTATATAGTTTAGTTTATTTATTTTAGGTTTAGTTTAGGTTTAGGTTTAGGTTTATTTTAAGTGTTAGTTTATTTATTTTATTATTTTAGTTTAGTTTAGTTTAGCTTAGGTTTAGGTTTAGTTTAGTTTATTTTATTAGTTTAGGTTTATTTTTTTAGTTTTTTAGGTTTTTTTATTTTAGGTTTATTTTATTTAGTTTAGGTTTAGGTATAGGTTTAGATTTATTTTAGTTTATTTTGTTTAGGTTTAGGTTTAGATTTAGGTTGAGGTTTAGGTGTAGGTTTTTTTTGGCTGAGTTTAGTTTAGTTTAAGTTAAGGTTTAGGTTTATTTTAGTTTAGGTTTAATTTAGTTTAGGTTTATTTATTTAGTTTAGTTTAGTTTATTTATTTTAATTTTAGTTTTAGATTTAGTTTAGGTTTATTTTAGTTAAGTTTAGTTTATGTTTTTAGGTATTTTAGGTTTAGATTTAGGTTTTATTTTTTAGTTTAGTTTAGGTTTATGTTTAGTTTAGGATTATTTAGTTTATTGGGTTCAGGTTTTTTTAGTTTAGCTTAGGTTTTTTTAGTTTATTTATTTAGCTTTAGGTTTAGGTTTAGGTTTATTTATTTAAGTTAAGTTTATTTATTTTAGTTTATTTATTTAGGTTTAGGTTTAGGTTTAGATTTATTTTTATTTTAGGTTTATTTAGGTTTAGGTTTCTTTTTATTTAGTTTAGTTTATTTAGTTTTAGTTTATTTAGGTTTAAGTTTATTTGGTTTTATTTAGGTTTAGGTTTATAGGTTTATTTTTTTTAGGTTTTGGTTTATTTTAGGTTTAGGTTTATTTAATTTGGTTTGGTTTAGGTTTATTTATTTATTTATTTTAGGTTTAGGTTTAGGTTCATTTTAGTTTAGTTTAGTTTATTTATTTAGGTTTAGGTTTAGGTTTAGTTTATTTAGGTTTACCTTTAGGTTTAGGTTTAGGTTTAGGTTTTAGGTTTAATTTTAGGTTTATTTTAGGTTTTATTTAGTTTAGTTTAGTTTAGTTTAGTTTAGGTTTATTTTATTTAGTTTAGGTTTAGGTTTATTTTATTTATTACATTTTAGTTTATTTTAGTTTAGGTTTAGGCTTAGATTTTGGTTTTGGGTTTATTTAGTTTAGTTTATTTATTTTAGATTTATTTTTTGTTTATTTATTTAGTTTATTTATTTAGTTTAGGTTTAGGTTTATTTAGTTTATTTTTTATTTATTTATTTTAATTTAGTTTAGGTTTAGGTTTATTTTATTTATTTTTATCAGTTTACTTTCTTTAGTTTAGGTTTAGGTTTAGGTTTGGTATTGGTTTTGGTTTATTTAGGTTAGTTTATTTTAGTTTAGGTTTATTTAGTTTAGTTTAGTTTAGGTTTATTTTTATTTATTTATTTAGTTTAGTTTATTTTAGTTTATTTTTTAGTTTAGTTTAGGTTTAGGTTTATTTATTTAGTTTGTTTATTTAGTTTATTTTTAGTTTAGTTTATTTTCTTTTTTATTTAGTTTAATTTAGTTTAGGTTTAGGTTTAGGTTTAGGTTCATTTAGTTTAGGTTTTAGTTTATGTTTTAGTTTAGTTTAAGTTTAGGTTTAGGTTTAGGTTTAGGTTTAGGTTTAAGTTTTATTTTATTTTTATTTACGTTTATTTATTTTGTTTAATTTATTTAGTTTATTTTGTTTAGTTTACTTATTTAGTTTAGATTTAGGTTTTATTTATTTTAATTTATTTTAGTTTAATTCATTGTTAGGTTTAAGTTTAAGTTTAGGTTTAGCTTAGTTCATTTATTAATTTTATTTATTTTAGTTTAGGTTTTAAGTTTACTTAGTTTATTTTTTAGTTCAATTTTATTTATTTATTTAGTTTAGTTTAGTTTAGATTATTTAGGTTTAGATTTTTTTATTTATTATTTAGTTTATTTTTTAATTTAGTTTAAGCTTAGGTTTTGGTTTAAGTTAATTTAGTTTAGGTTTATTTAGGTTTAAGTTTTATTTAGTTTAATTTTATTTAGTGTAGGTTTATTTTTAGTTTAGGATTAGGTTTATTTAGTTTAGGTTTAGTTTTTATTTTATTTTAGGTTTGTTAATTTAAGTTTACGTATAGGTTTTGTTTAGTTTTTGGTTTTATACAGGTTTAGGTTTATTTAGTTTAGGTTTATTTTATTTAGGTTTAGGTTGATTTATTTTAATTTATTTTATTTTATTTTATTTAGTTTTTTGTTTATGTTTATTTTATTTTAAGTTTTTTAGGTTTATTTAGGTTTAGGTTTAGGTTTATTTTAATTTAGGTTTAGGTTTAGGTTTAAGTTTAGGTTTATTTTTTTATTTTAGTTTAGGTTTATTTATTTTAATTTAGTTTAGGTTTTAGGTTTATTTTATTTTAGTTTTATTTAGTTTATTTAGTTTAGGTTTATTTATTTAGTTTAGTTTATTTATTTTTAGTTTAGGTTTAGGTTTAAGTTCATTTATTTTAGGTTTAGTCTATTTTATTTTAGTTTATTTTATTTATTTAGGTTTAAGTTTATGTAGTTTAGGTTTTAGGTTTAGGTTTAGGTTTATTTTTTTTTAGTTTAGTTTAGTTTAGTTTAGTTTATTTTTAGTTTAGGTTTATTTATTTAGTTTAGGTTTTATTTATTTAGATTAGGTTTTTTTATTTAGTTTAGTTTTTATTTATTTGGTTTATTTAGTTTAGTTTATTTTATTTTAGTTTTGGTTTAGGCTTATTTAGGTTTATTTATTTTAATTTATTTTAATTTATATATTTAGCTTATTTTAGTTTATTTAGTTTAGGTTTAGGTTTAAGTTTAGATTTAGGTTTAGGATTAGTTTAGTTTAGTTTATTTTAGCTTAGTTTAGGTTTAGGTTTATTTAGTTAAGTTTATTTTATTTAGTTTATTTATTTTTTATTTTTATTTTATTTTATTTATATTATGTTTTATTGTTTATTTATTTATTTTCATTTTGGTTTAGGTTTAGGTTTATTTTATATTTTAGTTTAGTAGCGGTATAGGTTTATTTTTTTAGTTTAGTTGAGGTTTAGGTTTTAGGTTTAGGTTTAGGTTTGATTTAGGTTTAGGTTTAGGTTTTATGTAAGGTTAGGGTTTTATTTTTTATTTAGGGTTTATGGTTTAAGATTTTTTTATAGTTTAGGGTTTTAGGTTTAGGATTTTAGGGTTTAGTTTAGGGTTTAGGATTTAGGTTTAGGATTAGGTTTAGGGTTTTAGTTTTGGGTTTTGGGTTTAGGATTAGTTTTAGGGTATAGGGTTAGAATTTTTTAGAGGTTTAGGGTTTAGGGTTTAAGTTTGGGATTTGGTTTAGGATTTGTTTTAGGGTTTTGGGTTTTGGGTTTAGGTTTAGGATTTAGTGTTTATTTAGTGTTTTTTTTTTAAAATTAAGTAGTAGGTTTAGGTTTATTTAGTTTATCAAGTTTATTTTATATTTATTTTAGCTTATTTATTTTTTTATATAGTTTAGTTTATTTATTTTAGATTTTTTCTTTTAGTTTATGTTTTAGGTTTAGGTTTAGGTTTATATTTATTTTTTAGTTTAGTATTATTTTTTTTAGGTTTAAGTTTTATTTATTATTTTTAAGTTTAAGTTTTGATTTTGACTTTATATTTTTAGGTGTAGGATTTAGGTTTTATTTTAGATTTATTTTTAGGTTTATTTTTAATTTAAGTTTAGGTTTATTTTAGTTTATTTAGTTTAGGGTTTAGGTTTAGTATATTTTAAGTTTAGGTTTAGGTTTAATTTATTTTAGTTTAGTTTATTTTAGTTTAGGTTTATGTTTATTTTATTTTATTTATTTTAGGTTTAGGTTTTTTTTAGTTTGGTTTAGGTTTTATTTTTTACTTATTTGTAGGTTTTTTTAGGTTTATTTCTTAGGTTTAGGTTTTTATTTAGTTTTTATTTTATTTTATTTTTCTTTTACATTTAATTTTTTTTAGGTTTATTTTAATTTTTTAGTTTAGTTTAGGTTTTTATTTATTTTATTTTAAATTAGGTTTTTTTTTATTTTTTTAGGTTTAAGTTTAGGTTTAAGTTTAGGTTTAGGTTTAGGTTTAGGTTTAGGTTTTTGTTTAAGTTTTTATTTAATTTTATTTTTTTATTTTATTTAAGTTTAAGTGTTTTTATTTATTTCATTTTTTTGGTTTTATTTAGTTTAGGTTTAGGTTTTTAGGTTTTAGGTTTTAGGTTTTTAGGTTTTTAGGGTTTAGGGTTTAAGGTTTAGGTTTAGGGTTTAGGGTTTTAGGGTTTAGTGTTTAGTGTTTAGGGTTTAGGGAGTTTTGTAGGTTTGGGGTTTTGGTTTAGGTTTTATTTTATTAGTTATTTATTAGTTTTAGTTTATTTTTTTAGATATTTAGAAAAAATAGTTTATATATTTATTATATTATTTTATTTTTTTAGTATTTTATTTATTTAAATTTATTTTACAGATTATTTTATAGAACTATTTTATTTTTATTTTATTTTTATTTTATTTTTATTTTTTTTTTGGTTTATTTTTGTTTTTTTATTTTATTTTTAGGTTTAGGTTTAGGTTTATTTAATTTATTTTATTTTATTTTTTAGTTTAGGTTTATTTATTTTAGTTTAGGTTTATTTTATTTATTTTTTGTTTATTTTTTAGTTTTTTTTTTTTATTTTATTTTAGTTTAGGTTTATTTTATTTATTATTTATTTTTAGGTTTATTTTAGTTTATTTTTTTAGTTTAGGTTTTTATTTTATTTTTTTTAGGTTTTATTTTATTTTATTTTAGGTTTATTTATTTATTTTTTATTTAGGTTTTTTTTTTAATTTAGTTTATTTTATTTAGTTTGGGGTTTAGGTTTAGGTTTAGTTTAGGGTTTAGTGTTTTAGTTAATTTAGGATTTAGGGTTTAGATTAGAGTTTTTTTATGGTTTTAGGGTTTTTAGGGTTTTTAGGGTTAAATGTTTAGGGTTAAAGTTTTAGTTTAGGGTTTAGGGTTTAAAATTTTTTTTAATAGGGAACAAGTTTAGATTCAACATTTCATCTTTTGGATTTTATCAACCATGTAGGAGACTAAGTTTTCTAAGATACAAGTGATGACATAGATAAAAAATGAGCATGCATTCAAAACCTAGATAGCTAGAATCGTCTCTTATAAAGACATTCCATAATATTTTAGGTTCTCCAATTATATTTTAGTAGATATATCCTATTTTCCACCACCATGATTTAGTTTAGCTTCTCTCGTTTAACCATATTAGACCTTTCCATCACTTTAGGTCCCCACCTCAGGATTTCCACCACCTCCATATCCACCATCATATCCACCAACACCTCTTATGGTGAGGGTTTAGGGTTTATGGTTGGTTTAGGGTTTAGGTTTAAGGTTTAGTTTTTTTAGCTAGGGTTTATTTTTGTTTAGGGTTTAGGATAGCTTAATGTTTTGGGCTAGTTTGTTTAGGTTTTAGGTTTAGGGTTTTATTGGTTTAGTGTTTAGGGTTTAGAGTTTATTGTTTAGGGCTTTAGTTTAGTTTAGGTTTAGGGTTTAGAGTATTTAGGATTTATCATTTTTTTAGTAGGGTTTAGGGTTTTAGGTTTAGGGTTTATTATTTTTATTTTTTTAAAATTAGGTAAATTAGGTTTAGGTTTATTTAGTTTATTTTTTTTATTTATTGTAGTTATTTTATTTTTATTTTATTTAAGTTCAATTTTATTTTTATTTAGTTTAGTTTATTTATTTTAGGTTTATTTATTTTAGTTTAGGTTTTTTATTTTACTTTATTTTTAATGTTTAGGCTTAGGTTTAGGTTAATTTTTTTGTTTTGTTTTATTTTTAGTTTATTTTTTTGGTTTAGGTTTTATTTTTTATTTTTAGGTTTAGGTTTAGGTTTATTTTATTTTTTTATGTTTGGTTTTAGGTTTTATTTTAGGTTTATTTTAGGTATTATTTTTTTTAGATTATGTTTAGGTTTATTGTTAGTTTAGTTTTATTTTATTTTATTTTTTTTTATGTTTAGGTTTTATTTTTTATTTTAGCTTTAGGTTCAGGTTTTAATTTATTTTTTTTTAGGTTTAGGTTTTAGGTTTTATTTTAGGTTTATCTTAGGTTTTAGTTTTTTGGTTAGGTTTATTTTTAGTTTATATCATTTTACTTAGTTTATGTTTAGGTTTATGTTTTGTTCATTTTAGATTAAGGTTTAGCTTTTATTTAGTATAGTGTAGTTTATTTAGTTTAGGTTTATTTTATTTTATTTATTTTAATTTTCTTTTAGGTTTAGGTTTTTATAGTTTATGGTTTAGGTTTTATTTTTATTTATTTTAGGTTTATTTTAGGTTTAGATGTTTATTCAATTTTTATTTTATTTTATTTTAGGTTTAATCAATGTTTATTTTAGGTTTAGTTTCTATTTTATTTAGTCTTTTATTTTTTATCTTTATTTTATTTTTTAGTTTAGTTTAGGTTTTATTTACTTTATTTTAATTTAGTTCATATTTTTTATTTTATTATTTTATTTTAGGTTTAAGTTTAGTTAGGTTTAGGTTTAGGTTTAGTTTAGGTTTTTTTATTTTATTTTTTTATTATTTTAAGTTTAGGTTTATTTATTTATTTTATTTTTTAGGTTTATTTAGTTTAGGTTTATATTTTTTTTTGGTTTACAATAGTTTAGATTTAATATTTAGGGTTTGGATTTTAAAGTTTAGGTTTAGGTTTAGGGTTTTGGTTTAGGTTTAGGGTTCAGGATTTAGGTTTAGTGTTTAGGGTTTATAGTTTAGGAGTTTAGTTTAGGTTTAGAATTTAGTATTTAGGGTTTAGATTTAGGGTTAGTTTATTTAGGGATTTAGGTTTAGGGTTTAGGGTTTAGGTTCAGTTTAGGGTTTAGGGTTGTAGGTTTAGGGTTTATGGTTTAAGGTTTAGGGTTTAGGGTTTATTGTTTAGAATTTAGAGTTTAGGGTTTTTAAGGTTTAGGGTTTAGTGTTTAAGATTTGCGATTTAGTGTTGCTTGTTTTATAGTTTAGGGTTTATGGTTTAGGGTTTTAGGGTTTAGGGTTTAGGGTTTAGGGTTTTGTGGTGTTTATTTTCAATTTCAATTGTATGTGTATATGTGAGGACAACATCAGATGGATAATACTTATTGAGGTGATGCACATCAAAGAATAGTGCACTATCTCAAAGATAGAAATCACTACCGATGGACCTAATCACCTAATAAAGACTCCAAGGCATGATGGTCTTTGAATATACCATAAATTTTTCCAATACTTACATGGAAAAGCGAGTTTATTTAAACTAGGTTCATTAAGTTCCACTGGAGGCAAGCCCCATTGTTATTACATCTTATGAAAAATTAATCCCTTAAGAATACTCTTGATTAATGTAGGCGATTATTGTCTCCAAAGAATTTAAAGATAGGACTATTAATAAATTGGTTGTATTTTAGAAGATCAAGTGGATGGATCAAAAGGGAAGAGTTATTATCTAAACCAAAGGAGATGAGTAGGGAGTACTCATGATACTAGGAAACCTAGCGAGCAGTCCTATCTATCCTATGGTTGGGCTTTATATATTTTAAATTTTGGAGATTTATTTATTTGATTTGAAATTTTATTAAAAATCTAGGGCTTATAATTCCACAATATAAGATTATGGAAATGCTGAGGTGAGGATTTATGCTTGTAGCCCATAAAGGGAAACAACAACCTCAGATCTTAAATCTAGGGAACTTTGGGGAGGGCCAAAGCATGACCTAAATCTTAAGGGAAAGTGGTTATATGGTTTACCTCCACAAGAGAGAATAAACCACCCGACTACTGGACTTATTATCACTTGGAATGACAACCAACTAACTCTTCATATGCTTTAAATCCATCTAGGCATGTCATATGCTTATGCGAGATGGCTAGGTTGTTATTATTTAGAAAAAAGACTAAGTCCTTAAACCCACTCCCTAAGAGACTAGAGCATGAGGGGTATGAATACTGACTTATATCTAATTTAATTCTTATCAAATTATATTTAATTTAGGACTCTTTATTTTGACATAGGCTATAGGATTTTGTATGCTTAAATGCATGAGAAGTTGATTATGGGCCAAATCAAAAGAGAAAGAGGTGTTCTTCCATCATAGGCTCTCAAAGGTTAACCCCATTCTATCTAGCAAGATGGAAGCCCTCTCTTAACAAGTGAAACAAGATGATTATGCATGATATTAAACATATAACATCCATTAAGGGTTACTAAATATTTTATTATCTTGATTTAATGCCTAAGTTTTTATATGAAATTATGAGTTATTTTAAAAGTTTAGTTATGAGTTGCTAATGGGATAAAAAATTTATTTTTATTTTAAGAGCCTAATTGCATCCAGGCCATATAACAATCACCAATCATAAACAAACTATGAAAAAATTCATGCTTTTCTAATGCACAAGCTAAACAAAACATCAAATAATTTTATAAAACTATCGCAAAAGAATAAAGGCGATCTGATGCGTACCGTTGTACATCCACGAAAAAATGTGGGTAGTTTAGTTCTACCCTTATACAACCCGGATTACAAGAGATTAATTACAAATACAAATGATGAATGTTATGGGGGTCTTCATTCTTCATTCTTCCTTCTTCATTTCTTCATCTTCCATTTCTTCATTTAATTTTCAATATTTCTTCCTTCTTTTTGGATTGATTTGGATATGCTTGCTCCAAAGGCATCACATGGTACATAAGACTTGGTCTTATAACCAATGCTCATCCTAATCCCTCATAATACTCATCCTAATCCTAATGCAAAATTACATTAAAAGAAGGAAAGTAAATCTAGCTACACCAATAAAACATATGTTAGCTAAACACACCATACAACCCAGAAATTATATGAATAATTTAGACTTAGCACCCACATGGATAACCAAGCCCACCTATCTTAACTTGGGTTATTCTTAAGGGCTAAGCAACTTGCATAGCAAAAAGGAATTATATTTTTATTTAGCAGCCCCTTAAGCTCAACCCCCTGCAGAAAGCATGATTACACATTAATATTTAACATCCGGACTACACATATAACAACATCAGTCTACAATACATCACAAAACAAACATACATTAAACCATACACCTCCTAACATAA
Organism: Cymbidium sinense; assembly: GCA_021442155.1. Taxonomy (NCBI): domain Eukaryota; kingdom Viridiplantae; phylum Streptophyta; class Magnoliopsida; order Asparagales; family Orchidaceae; genus Cymbidium; species Cymbidium sinense. Next base: position 16,490,599 of record CM038214.1, read on the forward strand.
ATCTATAAATGGTGACTTAGTCTAATGTGCATGAATTAAAGCTTGTGTGGTATGTCCTAACTAGGCTTTAGAGTTGTAATTTGATAAGTGTGAGAGATTTAATTTATAAAGTGGTTGATTTTTCTTTAAGTGATTTGATTGATTTAAAGATTTTACTTAGTATTTTCTTTCATTTCATATGGTCTACACTTAACAACTAAGTGTTATAAAGAGAAGAAAGAGAGGGAACCTCTCTTTCATCCCTACCTTAAGCCACTTCTAAAGAAAGTTAATTAATCAATTTCCTTTAGTGAATAGCATATTATATGTTTTAATTAGTCCAAAGTTTAGGTTCACTCTAAATAACCTTATTCAATAAGAAAGGCATCTTTAGATTAATTAGAATGAATTACTATAACATTACACATGTTTATTCATTTCTTTCCATTATGTATATCATGCATATGATTAAATCCTATGCATTCGTATACATGTAATTTATATTTTAGCATACTTGAATGATGAATGCAAAGAAGTGTGTTTGAAATTTAAATATCTCATTTGATTGAATCATGAATGCATGCCTTTTTAATAGAAAGAGGGATTTTTCATCCATTAGTTAGATACACATTCACATGTATAAAAGTTTTAAGTTAGTACATCATCATTGTTCTGCACCAGGAGCGTAAGGTACAAGACCTACTTAGGGCTACTTAAAGCCTCGCAAAAATTGTATTTGATTTACCACTTTTCTTAGATACAGGTGAATATATGAATCCTTTTTGCTAGAGAAAGAGACAAAGAAGGGAGCCTAAGTCTCAATCCCTAAATCCTTTCAATTAGTTGATTAAAGTTGAGTTATGATTTGGATTTTTGATTAATCTAGTTAATTAATTAATTAAGGGTGTGGATTAATTAATTATTTAAGAGGATTAGAAGACTTAAAGAAAAGATTGGAAGAGGGAGTCCCAATCCATTTCTCTTGACTTCATCATCATTAACAAAGGTTAATAAGCTTTATTGATTGATTAATTTACTATTTATTTGCTTAATTATCATTAATTACTTTGAGAAAGTTATTAAGGCTGAACCCATTGGTTTTCCTAATTAAGCAACCAATAAAATACCAGAAAAATAGGGGAGGCAGAGATCATCCCCCTTAACATGCATAAAAAGTTTGAGATTAATTGGATGGTTAATTAGGGAGTAATTAGACAAATTACATTTCTAATTAAGCCTTAATTAAGCAAAATCCACTATTCAAAATCAATTAATAATAATTTTCTTGGATTCTACTCTAAAATTTCTTTAAAATGAGCCTAAGTTTGTATTTTTTATTGATTTTTCTAGAATTAGTTATGAATTTAGGAACTTCTAGGACTAAAAACTAGTTAATTAGCCCTAATTAGAGCCTTTAGCCCATCGGGCCACATGGCAGCTAACATGGCATGCTTTCCATTGTGG
>CM038214.1:16492141-16610002 GCA_021442155.1 Cymbidium sinense
GTTTATGTGTTTCTTTTAGGTTTATTTTTAGGTTTATTTTTTAATTTAGGTTTAGGTTTATTTTTAGCTTATTTTATTTTATTTAGTTTAGGATTTAGGTTCAGTTTATTTTAAGTTCAAGTTTAGGTTTTATTTATTTTAGTTTATTTTATTTTAGTTTAGGTTTAGGTTTATTTAATTAAACTTATTTTAGGTTTTATTTTTTATTTATTTTTAGGTTTATTTTTTAGGTTTAGGTTTTATTTAGTATTTTATTTTATTTTAGGATTATTTTATTTTTATTTTATATTTAGTTTTATTTTATTTAAGTTTATTATATTTTGATTTATTTTATTTTGTTTAGTATAAGTTTTTTTATTTATTTTATTTTAGTTTTTTTATTTTATTTTTTTTTTCATTTAAGTTTAGGTTTAGATTTAGGTTTAGGTATAGGTTTTAGTTTAGAATTTTTTTTTTTTAATTTTACTTTTTATTTCATTTAGTTTTAGGTTTATTTATTTATTTACATTTTAGGTTTTATTTAGTTTAGGTTTAGGTTTTTTTTTTTAAGGTTTAAGATTTAGGTTTAAGGGTTTGGTGTTTAAGGGTTTAGGGTTGTAAGTTTTAGGGTTTAAGGATTATGGTTTAGGGTTTAGGGTTTAGGGTTTAGCATTTGCGGTTTAGGGTTTTAGGGTTTAGGGTTTAAGGTTTTAAGGTTTAGAGTTTAGGGTTTAGTGTTGTAGGTTTAGGGTTCAGGATTTAGGGTTAGGGTTTTTTTTTAATTTATTTTAATTTTTAGGTTTATTTAGTTTATTTTGGTTTATTTTTATTTATTTTAATTTATTTTGTTTTATTTTATTATTTTAGTTTAGTTTATTTATTTTAGGTTTATTTATTTTAGTTTAGGTTTTTTATTTTAGTTTACTTTTTTTAGGTTAGGTTTAGGTTTATTTTTTAAGTTTAGTTTTATTTTTTATTTGTAGGTTTAGCTTTAGGTTTTTATTTTAATTTTTTAGGATTAGGTTTTATGTTTTTAATTTAGGGTTTTTTTAGTTTAGGCTTACATTTTTGAAGTTTATTTTATTTTATTTAGGCTTTAGGTTTAGGTTTTGTTTTAGGCTTTATTTATTTTAGTTTAGTTTATTTTAGTTTAGGTTTATTTATTTTATTTTATTTATAGTTTTTTAGGTTTTATTTTTTTATTTATTTTTAGGTTTTATTTTTGGGTTTATTTTTTTATGTTTGGATTTTATTTAGTTTTTATTTTATTTTATTTTAAGTTAGTTTTAATTTTATTTTAGGTTTAGTTTTTATTTTATTTAGGTTTTATTTTTTTTAGTTTAGTTTAGGGTTTTATTTATGTTATTTTAATTTTATTTTTATAGTTTATTTTATTTTCTTTTTAGGTTTAGGTTTATATTTAAGTTTTAGTTTAGATTTTTATTTAATTTAATTTTTATGTTATTTTAGTTTATGTTAATTTATTTATTTTATTTTATGTTTTATTTAATTTAGGTTTAATTTTTTAGCTTATAGGATTTAAGGTTTAGGGTTTAGCATTTTTGGTTTAGGGTTAGTTGAAGGTTTAGGGTATGGGGATTAGGGTTTGGGGTTTAGCATTTATGGTTTAGGGTTTAGGGTTTAGGGTTTAGGGTATTAGGGTTTAGGGTTTTTAAGGTTTAGGGTTTAGGGTTTAGGGTTTAGGGTTTTGACTTTAGGTCTAGGGTTCAGGTTATAATTTAGTGTTTAGGGTTTTTAGTTTTTTTTTAATAGAGAGAAAATTTAGATTCAACATTTGTTCTTTTTGATTTCATCAACCAAGTAACACACCAACTATTCTAACACACAAGTGATGACATAGATAAAAAGTTAGTAGGGATAGAGCAAATCAAAAACCCTAGATAACTAGAACTGCCACTAGTGTAAAGACACAGTTCCATAAGCAGTAGATTAGATCGGTCATTCCTCAATTTCTCCAGTTCCCATTAGAACCACCCGGGCCTCTCGAGTAGTGGGATCCACCATCACATCCCAGATCTCTCCCTCCATCACCACCAAAGCTGTAAGCTCCGCTCCTCCCACCTCAATAAGCACCACTGCTCCAACCACCACCTCCATTTCCACTGGCACCTCCAGATCCCTGACCACCATTACGATAGCCACCGCCTTTGCCATAGCCTCCACCGCTAGATCTAGACTGATCCTGGTTGATGGTCATGTTCCTGCTGACATGGTTCTGCCCATTCTTAGGAATTAGTTTTAGGTTTTGGTTTATTAGGTTTAGGGTTTAGCTTTATTTTTTAATTTAGTTACTTTAGATTTAGGTTTAAGGTTTGGGGTTTAGGGTTTTTTTGAATTAGGGTTTAAGGTTTAGGGTTTAGGGTTTAAAGTTTAGGGTATATGGTATAGGGTTTAGGGTTTACAGTTTAGGGTTTAGGGTTTAGGGTTGTAGGTTTATGGTTTAGGGTTAGTTTTTGGGTTTAGGGTATTTTTTACACAAAAAATTAAGTAAACCTATATGTTTAGGTTTTTTTAGTTTGCTTAGTTTATTTATTATTTATTTTAGTTTATTTTATTATTTATTTTTATTTAGGTTTTTTTCAATTTTATATAGTTTTATTTATGTTAGGTTTATTAATTTAAGTTTAAGTTTTTATTATAATTTATCTTTTAGGTTCAGGTTTAGTCAAGGTTTATTTTAGTTGAGTTTTAATTGTATTTTAATTTTAGGTCTAGTCTAGGTCTTTAGTTTAGGTTTAGGGTTTAGATTTTAGGGTTTAAGATTAGTTTAGGGTTTAGGGTTTTGGGGGTGGTTTTAGTTTAGGGTTTAGGGTTTAGGGTTTAGGGTTAGTAGTGTAGGGTTTAGGGTTTAGGGTGGTTTAGGGTTTAGGATTTAGAGTTTAGGGTTTAGGGTTTATTGTTTAGGGTTTTTTTAATTAAGCAAACCCGTGGGGTTTAAGTTTATTTATTTATTTATTTTATATTTCTTTTATTTTATTTAGGTTTATTTTTTTTATTTTTATTTAATTTATTTATTTTAGGATTATTTATATTAGTTTAGGTTTTTTTATTTTTTTAGTTTTAGGTTTAGGTTTAGGTTTATGCTTATTTTTTAGTTAAGTTTATTTTTATTTTTATTTTTAGGTTTAGGTTTTATATTTATATTTTTACATTTAGGTTTAGGTTTTTATTATTTTAGGCTTAGGTTTTAGGTTTTTATTTTAGGTTTATTTTTAGGTGTTATTTTTTAGTTTAGGTTTAGGTTTTTCTTTAGTTTATTTTATTTTATTTCGTTTAGGTTTAGGTTTGGTTTAGTTTATTTTAGGTTGATTAAGTTGTATTTATTTTAGTTTAGTTTATTTTAGTTTAGTTTAGGATTTATTTATTTTGTTTATTTTATTTTTATTTTAGGTTTGATTATTTTATTTATTTTAGGTTTTATTTATTATTTATTTTTAGGTTTATTTTTGAGGTTTATGTTTTTATTTAGTTTATATTTTATTTTATTTTAGGTTTGTTATATTTTATTTTACATTTAGTCTTTATTTTTTTAGGTTTTCATCTGCTTTATTTTTAGTTTAATTTAGGTTTTTATTTTTTTTATTTTAGTTTATTTTTATTTTTATTTTATTTTTTTTTAGGTTTAAGTTTAAGTTATAGTTTAATATTTTATTTTATATTATTTATTTTATTTTCTTAGGTTTAGGTTTATTTATTTATTTTATTACTAAGTTTTATTTGGGTTTAAGTTTTTTAGGTTTTAATGCTGATTTAGAGTTTAGGGTTTTGGGTTTTACAATTTAGGGTTTATGGTTTAGGGTTTAGGGTTTAGGGTTAATTTAGGGTTTAGGGTTTAGGGTTTAGGGGTTAGGGTTTTTAGGGTTAAGGGTTTAGGGTTTAAGTTTTAGGTTTTAGGTCTAGGGTTCAATTTTTAGTTTAACATTTAGGATTTTTGGTTTTTTTTTAACTCAGAACAAAATTAGATTTAACTTTTCTTCTTTTCAATTTCATCAAGCAATTAACACACCAAGTGGTCTAAGACTCAAGCGATGACATAGATAAAAAAATGAGCACGCATAGAGATTTCAAAAGCCATAGATAGTTAGAATCATCTCTACTATAAAGACATAGTTGCATTAGCAGTAGTTCGGACCGACCGTTCTTCAATTTCTCCAGTTCCCCTCAGAACCACCCCGGCTCTCTAGTAGCGAGATTCACCATCAACACACCGATCTCTTACTCTGCCACTATGATAATTGTAACCTCCATCGCTCCTCTAGCCTCCATAACCACCACTACTTTGACCACCACCTCCGTATCCACTAGCTCTGATAACCACAAAGATTCCGCCTTCACCCACCATCTGATGGATGCTAGTTGATGATGATGTTCTTACCACCATGATTCTGCCCATTCTTAGGGTTTAGTTTATTATGGTTTAGGTTTATTCTTTAATTTATTAAGTTACTTTAGGTTTAGATTTAGGGTTTGGCTTTTAGGATTTAGGTTTGGGCAAGTTTAAGTTTAGGGTTTTGGGGTTTATGGTTTTAGGGTTTAGGTAGGTTGTGGGTTTGTGGTTTTAGTTTTAGGTTTATGGTTTAGGGTTAACTTGGTTTGGTTAGTTTTTAGTGGATTGGGTTTGAGGGTTTTAGGTTTGGGGAGTTAGGTTTGGGTTTAAGGTTTAGGTTAAGGTTAGTTAATTTAGGTTAAGATTAGGTTTATGGAGTTTACCCAAAGATTTAGGTTGTGGTTTAGGGTAGGGCTCAGAGTTTTAGGTTTAGGAGGGCCTGAGGAGTCTGGGGGTTTTAGGGTTTAGTGTAGGATCTGAGATTATAGGTTTAGGATTTTGATTTAGCTTGGTTATTTTAGGGTTTGTGGTTTAGGGTTTAGCAGGATTTAGGGTTTTAGTTTAGGGTTTTTCTTAAAATTATATAAACCGGTAGGTTAGCTTATTTAGTTTATTTAGTTAATTATTTATTTATTTAAGTTTATATATTTTATTTTTATTTAGGTTTATTTCTATTTTATTTAGTTTATTTATTTTAGGTTTATTTTTTTTAGTTTATATTTTATTTAATTTTAGGTATACATTTAGGTTTATGTTTATCTTTAGTTTAGTTTTATTTTATTTTATTTTTATGTTTAGTTTTTTTTTTTTTTATAAGTTTAGGTTTTATTTTATTTTTTTATGTTTAGGTTTTAGGTTTTCTTTAGGTTTATTTTTAGGTTTAAGTTTATTTTAGTTTATTTTAGTTCATTTAGTTTAGGGTAGGTTTAATTTATTTTAGGTTTAGGTTTTATTTAGTTTAGTTTAGTTTATTTTAGTTTAGGTTTATGTTTATTTTATTTTATTTATTTTAGGTTTAGGTTTTTTTAGTTTTAGGTTTACTTTTATTTTTATTTATTTTAGATTTTTTTTCTAGGTTTGGTTTTATTTAGTTTTATTTTATTTCATTTTAGGTTTATTTTATTATAATTTTATGTTTAGTTTTATTTTATTTAGGTTTTTATTTTAGGCTTATTTTATTTTTAGTTTAGTTTAGGTTTTATTTATTTTATTTTAGTTTAGTTTTTTATTTTTTTTATTTTTTTTACATTTAGGTTTAGTTTAGTTTAGGTTTATGTTTTAAGTTTATTTTATTTTGTTTTTATTTTATTTAAGTTTAGGTTTTTTTATTTTATTTATTATTAGGTTATTTAGTTTAGGTAGGTTTTGCCTTAGTTAAGAATTTTTGGAAGGAGGGTTTAGGTGGTAGGCCGTTTAGGTTTATGGAGGTTTAGTTTAGGGTTTATGGTTTAGGGTTGGGAGTTAAGGATTTATGGTTTTATGGTTTTGGGAGAGAGTAGGATTTAGTGTTTAGGGTTTAGTTTATTTTTAGGGTTTATGCTTTTAGGTTGCCTAGTTGTGGCCTAGCAGGGTTTTAGGGTAGGGTTTAGGGTCGTAGGTTTATGGTTTAGGGTTTATGATCCAGGGTTTAGAGTTATTTTTTAGGTTTATTTGATCTATTTAGTTTATTGAGCTTTTTATTTATTTATTTTAGTTTACTTTATTTTTTTAAATTTTATTTAGGTTTATTTTTTTATTTTTATTTACTTTAGTTTATTTATTTTAGGTTTATATATTTTAGTTTAGCTTTTTTATTTTAATTTATTTTTATGTTTATGTTTATTTTTTAGTTGAGTTTTATTCTTATTTTTTTTTCATTTTTTTTTTTTTAGTTAGGTTTTAGGTTTGGTTGGTTTAGGAGTAAGGGTGGTGGCCTAGGGCTCAGTGGATTAGGCTTTAGCCTTCAGGATTTAAGGGCTCAGTGGATTAAGTTTTGGGTGGGGTTTATGGATTTAGGGTTTAGGGTTTGCAGAGGGGTTAATTTGGGGAGTCTGAGTTTTCTTTATTATTTTTTATTGTTATATTTTTATTTTAGGGTTTAGGTTTAGGTTTAGGTTTAGGGTTTAGGGTAAGTTTAGGTTTATTTTAAATTAATTAAACTAGTTTAGGTTTATTTATTTTGTTTATTTTTTATTTTCATTTAGTTTATTTTATTTATATTAGATTTATTTATTTTAATTTATTTTTAGGTTTAGGTTTAGGTTTATGTTTATTTTTAGTTTATTTTTATTTTATTTTTTATTTTAGGTTTTATTTAAATGTTTTAGGTTTAAGTTTTAGGTATTTATTTTAATTTATTTTGGTTTTTTAATTTAGGTTTAGGTTTATTTTAGTTTATTTTATTTTATTTAGATTATCATTTTAGTTTTTTTATTTTAGGTTTAGGTTTAGGTTTATTTTAATTTAGTTTACTTTAGTTTAGGTTTATTTTATTTTATTTATGTTAGGTTTTGGTTTGTTTTAAGTTTAAGGTTGTTTTATTTTTTATTTATTTTTTAATTTAATTTTATTTTATTTTATTTATTTTATTTATTTTATTTTTTTTTTTTTATTTTATTAAGGTTTTTATTTTTAGGTTAATTTTATTTTATTAGTTTATTTTATGTTTTAATTTATTTTATTTTAGTTTAGTTTTATTTTTTTTATTTTTTTTTTTTAGCTTTAGGTTAAGGTTTAGGTTTTAGTTTAGGTTTTTATTTTTTTTATTTTTTTTTTATTTTATTTGGGCTTAGGTGTTTTATTTATTTTATTTTTTAGGTTTTATTTAGTTTAGGTTATGGTTTTTTACATTTTGGGTTTATGTTTATGGTTTATGTTTTAGGGTTTAAGATTTGGTTGTAGATTTTGGGTTTAAGGTTATGTTTTTTATATATTTTAAATTTTTTTTATTTTTAGGGTTTTGGGTTTTGTGTTTATGGATTAGGGTTTAGGTTTAGGTTTTAGTTTAGTGTTTAGGGTTTTTGGTTTTTTTTATAACAAAGAACACATTCAGATTCAATATTTCTTCTTTTTCTTTTCATCAACCAAGTAACACTGCAAGTTTTCTAAGACTCAAACGATGACATAGATAAAAAATGAGCATGCATAGAGCAAATCAGAAACCCTAGATAACTAGAACCGCCTTTGTTGTAAAGATGTAGTTGCTTAAGCAGCAGATCGGATCAGCCGTTCTTCAGTTTCTTTAGTTCCCATCAGGACCACCCCGACCTCTTGAGTAGTGGGATCCACCATCATATCCCCAATTTTCCCTCCGCCATGACCACGGCTATAACCTTCATCGCTCCTCTCGCCTTTCTCACCACCACCTCGATATCCACCAGCATCTCCAGATCCCCCATGCGATAGCAGTCGCCTCACCTTCCTTCATAGCTAGATCTAGGCTGACGGTGATATTCCTGTAGTCAAGGTTCTGCCCATTCTTAGGGTTTATGTTTAGGTTTAGGTTTATTAAATTTTAAGGTTTAGGTTTTTTTAATCATTTAGTATTTTAGGTTTAGGTTTAGGGTTTAGGATTTAGGGTTTAGTGTTTAGGGTTCAGTTTTAGGGTTTAGGGATTAGGGTTTAGGATTTGGGGTTTAGGGTTTTAGGGTTTATTCTTTTAGGGATTAGGGTTTAGCATTAGGGTTTATGGTTTAGGGTTTAGGGTTTAGGGTTGTAAGTTTAGTGTTATAGGTTTAGGGTTAGGGTTTTTTTTATTTTTTTATTTTTTTATTTTTAGGGTTTATGTTTGAGGTTAGGGTTTAGGTTTTAGTTTAGTGTTTAGTGTTTTGGTTTTTCTGTAAGAGAGATTAAATTCAGACTCAACATTTCTTATTTTCGATTTCATCAACCAAGTAACACACCAAGGTTTCTAAGAGCCAAGTCACGACATAGATAAAAATGAGCATGCATAGAGCAAATCAAAAACTCTTGATAACTAGAACCGTCTCAACTGTAAAGGGATAGTTCCATGAGTAGCAAATCATACCGGTCATTCTTCAATTTCCTCTAGTTCCCATCAGCACTACCCTGGCCTCTCGAGTAGCGGGATCCACCATGATATCCCTATTCTCTCCCTCTAGCATAACCATGACTGTAACCTCCATCGCTCCTCCCACCTCCAAAACCACCACTACTCTGACCACCACCTCCATATCCACTAGCACCTCAGATCTGCACACTTCGATAACCCTTGCCTCTGCCTTCCTCCACCTTGAGATCTAGGCGAGCTGGTTGTGGTGATGTTCCTACCGTCAAGGTTTTTCCAATTCATAGGGTTTTGGTTTAGGTTTATTAGGTTTTAGGGTGTAGGTATATTTTTAATTTATTTAGTTACTTAGGTTTAAGTTTAGGGTTTATGGTTTAGGGTTAGGGTTTAGGGTTTAGGGTTTAGGGTTTAGGTTTTAAGGTTTATGATTTTAGAGTTTAGGGTTTAGGGTTAGGGCTTAGGGTTTAGGGTTTAGGATTTAGGATTTAGGGTTTAAAGTTTAGGGTTTACAATTTTTTAGGGTTTTGGGTTATAGGTTTACTATCGTAGGTTTAGCATTTATGGTTAGGGATTATTTAATTTTTTTTATTTATAGGGTTTAGGTTTTAGGTTTAGGTTTAGGTTTTAGAGTTTAGGTTTGAAGATTAGGGTTTAGGGTTTAGAATTTAGGGTTTATGGTTTTTTTAAAAAAAAATTAAATAAACCTATAGGTTTAGGTTTATTTAGTTTACTTAGTTTATTTTTATTTTATTTAGTTTATTTTTTATTTTATTTAGTTGAGTTTATTTATTTTAGGTTTTTTGTCTTTTAGTTTATTTTTTAGGTTTAGGTATAATTTTTAGTTGAGTTTTATTTTTATTTTATTTTTTAGATTTAGTTTTTTAGGTTTATAGGGCTTAGGGTTTTGGGTTTTGGGTTTTAGGATTTAAGTTTTAGGGTTAATGGTTTAGGGTTTATGGTTTAGGATTAGGGTTTATGGTTTAATTTTTAGGGTTTATGGCCTAGTATTTAGGGTTTAAGGTTTTTAGGGTTTAGGGTTTAGGGTTTGGGGGTGTAGGGTTTAGGGTTTTGGGTTTGGAGTTTAGGGATTTAGGTTTTAGGGTTTAGGGTTTAGGGTTTAGGGTGGTAGGTTTAGGGTTTAGGGTTAGTTTTAGGGTTTAGGGTTTAGGGTAAGGATTTTCTTTTATTTTTTTTATTTTTAAAATTTAGGGTTTAGGGTTTAGGGTTTAGGTTTTTGGTTTAGCATTTAAGATTTAGTTTAGGTTTATTTTCAAATTAAGTAAAGTCATAGGCCTAGATTTTTTTTAGTTTATTTGGTTTATTTTTTAATTATTTTAGTTTATTTTATTTTATTTTTTATTTATTTATTTTAGTTTAGGTTTTTTATTTTAGTTTGTTTTTTATGGTTTAGGTTCAAGTTTATGTTTATTTCTTAGTTTATTTTTAAATTTATTTTATTTTTTAGGTTTACATTTTTTATTTTATTTTTAGGTATATGTTTAGGTTTTTATTTTATTTTTTTTGGTTTAGGTTGTAGGTTTTTATTTTAGGTTTATTTTTAAGTTTTATTTTCTAGTTTAGGTTTATGTTTATTTTAATTTTATTTTATTTAGTTTAGGGTTTAGGTTTAGTTTATTTTAGGTTTAGGTTTAAGTTTTATTTATTTTAGTTTTGATTTAGGTTTATTTTATTTTGTTTATTTTAGGTTTAGGTTTTTTTTAAGTTTAAGGTTTAGGTTTTATTTTTTATTTATTTTTAGGTTTTATTTTTAGGTTTAGGTCTTTATTTAGTTTAAATTTTTTTAATTTTAGGTTATTTTTTATTTTGGTTTTTTGTTTAATTTTTATTTTATTTAGGTTTTTATTTTTAGGTTTATTTAATTTTTTAGTTTAGTTTATGTTTTTATTTATATTATTTTAGTTTAGTTTTTATTTTTTATTTTATTTTAGTTATAGGCTTAGGTTTATGTTTAGGGTTTAGTTTAGGTTATTATTTTATTTTATCTTTTTATTTTATTTAGATTTAGGTTTTTTTTATTTTATGTTATTTTTATTTAGTTAGTTTAGAATAAGTTAGTAGGTTTTTAGGGTTTAGGGTTTATGGTTTAGAGTATTCGGTTTAGGGTTGTAGGTTTTAGGTTTATTGTTTAGGGTTAGGTTTTTTAATTTTTTTATTTTTTATTTTTAGGGTTTAGGTTTTAGGGTTTAGGGTTTAAGGTTTCAGGTTTAGGTTTTTGGTTTAAGGTTCAGGTTTTAGTTTAGGGTCTAAGGTTTTATGTTTTTATTCTTAGCAGAGCACTAATTTAGATGCAACATTTCTTCTTTTCGATTTCATCAACCAAGTAACACACCAAGTTTTCTAAGACACAAGCGACGACATAGATAAAAAATGAGCATGCATAGAGCAAATCAAAAAGCCTACATAACTAGAACTTCCTCTACTATAAAGACACAATTCAATAAGCAGTAGATCGGATCGGTCGTCCTTCAATTTCTTCAGTTCCCATCAAGACCACTCTGGCCTCTTGAGTAGCAGGATCCACCATCATATCCCTGATCTCTCCCTCTGCTACCACCACAGCTGTAACCTCCATCGCTCCTCCCGCCTGCATAACCACCACTGCTCTGACCACCACATCGATATCCACCAGCACCTCCAGATCCCCACCACCCTTTGCGATAATAGCCTCCTCCTTTTCCTCCACCATCTATCTTGAGCTGGTTGTGGTGATGTTCTTGTTGTCAAGGTTCTACCCATTCTTAGGGTTTAGGTTTATGTTTAGGTTTATTAAGTATTATGGTTTAGGTTTACTTTTTAATTTATTAGTTACTTTAGGTTTAGGTTTATGGTTTGGGGTTTAATGTTTAGTGTTTAGGGTTAGGGTTTAAGGTTTAGGGTTTAGACTTTGGGATTTAGGGTTTAGAGTATTAGGGTTTATGCGGTTATGGGTTTAGGGTTAGGGTTTAGGGTTAGGGTTTAGGATTTTTTAGGGTTTAGGGTTTAGGGTTTAGGGTTTAGGGTTGTAGGTTTTTGGTTTTAGGTTTGGGGTTTAGGGCTAAGATTTTTTATTTTTTATTTTGTAAAATTTTTAAGATTAAGGGTTTAGGGTTTATGTTTGAGGTTTAGGGTTCAGGTTTTAGTTTAGGGTTAAAGGTTTTTGGTTTTTTTTTTTGACAAAGAATAAATTTAGATTCAACATTTCTTCTTTTTAATTTCATTAACCAAGTAACACATCAAGAATTCTAAGGCCCAAGCGATGACATAGATAAAAGATGAGCACACATAGAGCAAATCAAAAATCATAGATAACTATAACGTTCTCTACTATAAAGAAATAGTTTCATAAGCGACATGTATTGTCTGTTATGATTTCCTTGATTCCCATCAACCTCCGGGCCTCTCAGTAGATCCACCATCATATCTTGATGGCCCCTCGCCACCACCACGACTCTGTCCTCCTCCCTATAACCACCAATGCTCTAACCACCACCTCCATATCCACCAACACCTTAAGATCCCCCACCACAACTACAATAGCCTCCACCTTCGCCTCCACTGCCAAATCTAGATTGAGCCTGGTTGATGGTGATGTTCCTGCCATCAAGGTTCTGCCCATTCTTAGAGTTTAGGTTTATGTTTAAGTTTAATAGGTTTTAGGGTTTAGGTTTATTTTTAATTTATTTAGTTACTTAGGTTTAAATTTAGGGTTTGGAGCATAATGTTTAGGGTTTGGGGGTTGGGGTTTAGGGTTTATGATTTTAGATTAACGGTTTAAGGTTAGAGCTTAGGGTTTAGGATTTAGCATTTAGGATTTAGAGTTTAAGGTTTAGGACTTTTAGGATTTATGATTTAGGGTTTATAAGTTTAGTGTTAGGTTTAGGGTTTAGGGTTTAGGATTAGTTTTAGGGTTTAAAGTTTAGGGTTAGGGTTTTACTTTTTTTTATTTTTTTTATTTTAGGGTTTAGGGTTTAGGGATAGATTTAGGGTTTGTGTTTTTTTTAAATTAAGTAAACTTGTAGGTTTAGGTTTATTTAGTTTTTTTAGTTTATTTTTTCTTTATTTTATTTTTTATTTCTATTTAGGTTTATTTTTTTTATTTAGTTTAGTTTATTTATATTAGGTTTATTTCTTCTATTTTAGGTTTTTTATTTTAGTTTATTTTTAGGTTTAGGATTAGGTTTTGGTTTAAGTTTTTTTTTAGATGAGTTTTGTTTTATTTTATTTTTTAGGTTTAGTTTTTTAGGTTTTTAGTGTTTAGGGTTTCAGGATTTAGTTTTTAGGTTTTAGGGTTTAGGGTTAGGGTTTAGGGTTTATTGTTTATGCTTTAAGGTTTAGGGTTATTATGGTTTAATATTTTTAGGGTTTAGGGTTTAGGGTTTAGTGTTTAGGGTTTTAGGTTTGGGGTTTAAGTTTTAGGTTTTAGGGTTTAAGTTTTAGGGTTTAGGGTTAGTTTTAGGGTTTAGTGTTAAGGGTTAAGGATTTTGTATTATTATTAGTATTAGAGTTTAGGGTTTAGGGTTTATGGTTTAGGTTTTAGGTTTAGGGTTCAGGCTTATGTTTAGGTTTATTTTTAAATTAAGTAAACTGGTAGGTTTAGGTTTTTTCTTAGTTCATTTGGTTTATTTTTTATATATTTTAGTTTATTTTAGGTTTATTTATTTTAGTTTAGTTTTCTTATTTTAGTATATTTTTTAGGTTTACATTTAGGTTTATATTTATTTTTTAGTTTAGTTTTATTTTAATTTTATTTTTTAAGTTTAGGTTTTATTTTTTTTATTTTTAGGTTTAGGCTTCAATTTTTATTTTACTTTTTTAGGTTTAGGTTTTAGGTTTTTATTTTAGGTTTATTTTTAAGTTTTATTTTTTAGTTTAGGTTTAGGTTTATTTTTAGTTTATTTTATTTTATTTGGTTTATAGTTTAGGTTTAGTTTATTTTAGGTTTAGGTTTAGGTTTTATTTATTTTAGTTTTGTTTATTTTAGTTTAGGTTTAGGTATATTTTATTTTGTTTATTTTAAGTTTAGGCTTTTTTTTAGTTTAAGGTTTAGGTTTTATTTTTTATTTATTTTTAGGTTTTTTTTATGTTTTATTTTTTAGGTTTAAGTTTATATTTAGTTTTTAGTTTATGTTTGTTTAAGTTTATTTTATTTATAATTTTGGTTTAATTTTTATTTTATTTAGGTTTTTTATTTTTAGGTTTATTTTATTTTTTTAGTTTAGTTTATGTTTTTTATTTATTTTCTTTTAGTTTAGTTTTTCTTTTTCATTTTATTTGTAGGTTTAGGTTTAGGTTTATGTTTTAGTTTAGTTAATTTATTTTATTTTATTTGTTTATTTTATTTAGGTTTAGGTTTATTTATTTATTTATTTTTAGGTTTTATTTAGTTTAGCATTAGGTTTTTAGGTTTTCAAGGTTTAATGTTTAGGGTTTAGAGTATAGGATTTAGGGTTGTAGGTTTTAGGGTTTAAGGTTTTGGATTTCGGGTTTAGGGTGCAATTTTTTTTATTTTTTATTTTTTTTTTTTTTTTTTATTTTAGCATTTAGGGTTTAGGGTTTAGGGTTTAGGGTTTAGGTTTAAGGTTCAAATTTTAGTTTAGGGTTTTTATTTTTTATTTTTTCTAATAGAGAATAAATTCAGATTCAACATTTCTTTTTTTGATTTCATCAACCAAGTAAAACACCAAGTTTTCTAAGACATAAGTGATGATATAGATAAAAAATGAGGATGCATATAGCAAATCAAAATCCCTAGATAACTAGAATGCATCTTATAAGGAATTTCATAACCAATAGATCGGATCAACCGTTCTTTAGTTTCTCCAGTTCCCATCAGAACCACCCCAACCTCTTGAGTAGTAGGATCCACCATCATACCCTCGATCGCTCCCTCCACCACCACTCACTCAGTTTGCTTAAATTGCTCTCTTACCTCCATGCTCCTCAATACCACTATCTCGCATCCAACCCAGCCCTAGGGATAAGCGCCTCCCCATCGCTTCACCCATCATTTCTAGACTAATTCTGGACTGCCATCAAGGTTCTACTCATTCCTAAGGCTTAGGTTTAGGTTAAGGTTTATTAAGTTTTAGGGTTTGGTTTTACTTTTTAATTTATTTAGTTACTTTTGGTTTAAGTTTAGGGTTTAGAGTTAAGGGTTTAGGTTTTTGGGATAGGATTTAGAGATTAGTATTTAGGGTTTATGATTTTGGGTTTCTATTTTTAGGGTTTAGGGTTTAGAGTTAGGTTTAGTTTAGGGTTTAAGCTTTAGGGTTTAGGGTTTAGGGTTAGTTTAGAGTTGAGGGTTTAGGATTTTAGGGTTTTGGGTTTAGGGTTTAGGGTTTAGGGTTAGGGTTAGGGTTTAGGGTTTATGGTTTAGGGTTTAGGATTTATAGTTGTAGGTTTAGGATTTTTATTTTAGGTTAGTTTTAGTGTTTAGGGTTTAGGGTTTAGGTTTAGAATTTAGAGTTTAGGGTTTATGATTTAGGGTTTAGGGTATTTTTTTTAAATTAAAAAAATATGTTTTTAGTTTATTTAGTTTATTTTATTTATTTTATTTTAGTTTATTTTTTATTTTAGTTAGGTTTATGTTTTATTTTATTAGTTTAGTTTATTAATTTTTTGGTTTATTTATTTTAGTTTAGGTTTTAATTTATTTATTTTTTGGTTTAGGTTGAGGTTTGTGTTTATTTTTTACGTTAGTTTTATTTTTATATTTTTTAGGTTTAGGTTTTATTTTTTATTTTCAGGTTTATGTTTATGTTTTTGTTTTATCTTTTTAGGATTAGGTTTTAGGTTTTAATTTTAAATTTATTTTTAAGTTTTATTTTTTCATCTAGGTTTATGTTTATTTTTTTTATTTTTTTAGTTTAGGGTTTAGGTTTAGTTTATTTTAGATTTAGGTTTAGGTTTTATTTATTTTAGTTTAGTTTATTTTAGTTAAGGTTTAGGTTTATTTTATTTTGTTTATTTTAGGTTTAGCTTTTTTTTTTTAGTGTAGGGTTTAGGTTTTATTTTTTTATTTATTTTTAGGTTTATTTTTTTAGGTTTAGATTTTATTTTATTTTATTTTTGTTTGGTCTTTATTTTATTTAGGTTTTTCATTTGTAGGTTTATTTAATTTTTTTAGTTTAGTTTATCTTTTTATTTATTTTTATTTTGTTTAGTTTTTAATTTTTATTTTATTTTAGTTTTAAGTTTAGGTTTATCTTTATGTTTTGGTTTATGTTTGCTTTAGTTTAAGTTCTATTTTATTTTATTTTATTTAGGTTAAGTTTTTATTTATTTTATTGGTTTTATTTAGTTTAGGTTTAGGTATTTAGATTTTTTAGTGTTTAGGGTTTAAGTTGTGGTTTTAGGGTTTTAGGGTTTAGTTGGGTTTAGGGTTTAGGATTTAAGGTTTAGGGTTTAGAGTTTTTAGGTTTAGGGTTTAGGATTTAGGGTTTAGGGTTTAAAGTTAGGGTTATTGTTATTTTATTTTATTTTCTTATATTGGGTTTAGTGTTTAGGCTTTTTTAGGGTTTAGGATTTAAGGTTTTGGGTTAAGGGTTGTAGCTTCTGGGTTTATGGTTTAGGGCTAGTTTTTGGGTTAAGGGTTTAGGGTTTATGGTTTTGATTTAATGTTTATGGTTTAGGCTTTAGGGTTTAGGGTTTTTAGGGTTAGTGTTTATGGTTTAGGGTTAGTTTAGAGTTTATGGTTTAAGGTTTGAGGGTCTAGTGTTTAGGGTTTAGGATTTAGGGTTTATGGTTTTCTATTTTATTTTTTAAATAACCGGTACGTTTAGGCTTATTTAGTAAATTTAGTTTATTAATTATTTATTTTAGTTTAGTTTATTTTTAGTTTTATTTAGGTTTATTTGTTTTTAGTTTAGCTTTAAAAATAAAGGGTTTAAAGTTTAGGTTGTAGGTTTAAGGTTTAGGATTTAGGGTTTAGGATTTAGGGTTTAAGGTTTTTTTTAAAACAAAATTAAGTAAACTAATAGGTTTAGGTTTATTCAGTATATTTAGTTTATTTTTTATTTATTTTAGTTTACTTAATTTTTAATTTTTATTTAGTTTTATTTGTTATTTTATTTAGTTTAGTTTATTTATTTTAGGTATATTAATTTTTGTTTAGGTTTTTATTTTAGTTTATTTTTTAGGTTTAGGTTTAAGTTTTTTTTTAGATTTAGGTTTAGGTTTTGATTTTATTTTTTTTAGGTTTAGGTTTTAAGTTTTTATTTAAGATTTATTTATAGGTTTTATTTTTTTAGTTTAGGTTTAAGTTTATATTTAGTTTATTTATTTTAGTAAGTTTATTTTTAGGTTTAGGTTTAGTTTATTATAGGTTTAGGTTTAGGTTTAGTTTAGTTTAGGTTTAGGTTTATTTTTATTTTAGGTTTAGGTTTATTTTAGTTTAGAGTTTAGGTTTTATTTTTATTTATTTTAGGTTTATTTTTAGGTTTAGGTTTTATTTTTTTTTATTTTATTTAATTTAGGTTTATTTCATTTTATTTTTCGTTTAGTTTTATTTTATTTAGGTTTTTTATTCTTAGGTTTATTATATTTTAAGTTTAGTTTAGGTTTTTATTTATTTTATTTTAGTTTTTTAAATTTTTAAATTTTAATTTATTTTTAAGTTTAGTTTAGGTTTATATTTTATTTTATTTAGGTTTAGGTTTTTTTATTTATTTTACTTTTATGTTTTATTTAGTTTAGGTTTAGGTTTTTAGGTTCTTAGGGTTTATGGTTTAGGGTTTTAAGGTTCAGGGTTTAGGGTTAGAGTTTAGCATTTATTGTTTAGGGGTTAGTGTTTAGGCTATTGGCTTTAGGGTTTTTAGGGTTTAGGGTTTGCTTAGGGTTTTAGTTAGTTAGTTTAGGGTTTAGGGATTAGAGTTTAGGGTTTAGGGCTTAGAGTTTAGGGTTTAGGATTTAGGGTTCTTAGGGTTTAGGGTTTAGGGTTTAGGGTTAGTTTAGAGTTTAGGATTTTATGGTTTAGGGTTTAGGGTTTAAGGTTAGGGTTTGGATTTAGGGTTTAGGGTTTAGAGTGTTTTTTTTGGGAAATTAGGAAAATTTTATTGCCATAAAGAAATGGTACAAATTATGTACAGGGGTAAATCTCTAATCTAATGCTCAAAGAGCTCCAATAAGTCCTAAAGAGATAAACCCCCTAACTATTACAATAATTAGGGAAAGAAAGCAAATGAACAAAAATGACTAAGTAACCAATAACTGAAAATCTATTTATGCATCAACCAACTTCATGTGGTCCTTCTGATGCCAGCAAGATCCACTTGCAAGAGTGTCCTAACTTGTAAAAGAAATCTTCAACATACTTTTGAAAGGCTGAGTTCAATTAATCAAGCATAAAGAGTAAGAGTAGATAAAAGGAGTAAAGTAAAGAAAAGGCTCAGGCTTAATTACAATCATCTCAAGGAGCAACACTATATGTAAGCATCCAAACTTTGGAGAAGGGTTACAATTATATATAGCGCTATGAGCCAGAAGAAGAAAGAGTGAGAAACATCAAGGCCATCATTGCCAGCATACCTCGTGTAGCACATTATCCAAAGATGGTCCTCCAGCAAGCCTACAAAACCCTCCATACAGCAAAGATAATAGCCAACCACCAAGCCACCAGAACAACCAAGCTTAATAAGATAGATAAGCAAACAACCCATGCGGATAGTAGTAAACCAAAAGGAGCACCACCAAAGCCACCACCAAAAAGGAATAACCAAATCAAGAGGAGCAAACATCATGATATGGGTAACTACGCTAAACAGAGACAAACAAGTGCTAAATGGAAAACCATAAGTGCTAAGACCCTCGCTCAACAAAATAGAAAAGGTGCCACTAATAGAAAAGCCTAGCCTAACAATAAACAAAGGGGGGAGGGGGTGCGGGGGCAAGGCTATCACCCAAATCAGAAAAGGGGGTGTTGCTGCAGCTAAGAGAAAAGAGGTCAAGCAGGAGGAAACAAGAAAAAACCATACTAAAAGATAACCACCAGGTTCCTAAAACAATAACCAATGGAGCAAGAAAAACCCGCCAAAGCAGCCACTCCTCCAACTAGTCTAGCCAGCCAAAATAACCAAGCCAACCAGCCATCCAACAAATCCTCCTAGCAAACCACCTCAGCAGCAAAAGATCCAAGTCATCCAACCCAAAAAGATTTGAATAAAGATCAACAATAATCATCAAGCCAAAACCATCTAAGATAGCCCGAGAAAGGGTAAAGACAGATAGCGACCAAATCAAGGAAAAAGAAAATCCAATCCATAAGGGTAGGAAAGCTAGCAGAGAAAGATACAAAGCCTAGTAAGATAGAAAATAAATAACCAACAAAAATAGCGACAATAAAACCACCCAACCAAATAGCCAAAGCCAAATAAGAACCACCAGTAGTCAATTAGCCATTTGAGAACAATACCCAAACCCAAAGCCATAGTAGTATAGGAGGAGGTCCAACCCATAACCAAAAGAATAAAAATAGAAATAATGACCTACCACTAAGCCCCAGTCAACAAAACTGGCCAACCACCTCCACCATGCCTAAATCAAGCCATAGATAAACCACCAAAAATAGCCAACCAACCAACCCAACCAGCCAACCCAGCAAGCCAACAAAGCCACACTATCAACCACCATAGTAGCAGATTTAATAGTTTTGGAAGTATGCTAGAAAGGAGGCAAAACCCATACCAAAAGAAAAGCTACAATGAAAGTTGTAACCGAAGGAAGAAATAAGAAATAGCCAAGGAAAATTTTAATAAAAAAAGCCAGGCGTGAAACCACCAAGCTGAAAAAAAACCAGACTTCACTTACAAAACCACCAGAGCAACAAGGCCAAAATAAAAAGGAGTTGAAAAACTTAAACCCTAAGGAGGGAAAAGTTGATCACCACAAAGATGGTTTAAAGAGGGAAAAACAAAACAAGGGATCATAAAAAATAATAATAAAACCAAGCTAAGGAATTATAATCGAGATAAGGCAATCCAATGTTATCCAAATTAACCAAACCTCTTAATAATTTAGGCAATGTTTAGTTGTCAAATAAAGTGAAAAGTTAGCACCAAAATTAGCTAAATAATCAACAACCATTACCTTCATGAAGGATGTGGGAAATTTTTAAACGTAGAATTTTATTATGATTAAGAAGATAAAATAATTCAACATTCCCATTTTTATTGGAGTTAAGGATGTCAAGCGAGAGCATCAACTTCAATCAAACCTTTATTCAAACAAATTTCAATTGCTTTATTAATTGCCATAAGCCAAAATAAGCTTTGAGAGGATAAGCAAAAGCACAAATGATTGTACCTTTAGAATCCCTAAGGATACCACCACAACCATATTTATTGAAATCAATAGAACCATTAACTTTAATCACATTATTAGGTTTGATCCAACAAAAATCCTAGCACCTTTATGAAAAAAATGCCGCAGAGATTTTTATTTTAAATGGCACGACATTTATCATCATTTCTATCCATGAATGAGCGGATAATAGTAATAGCTTTTAAAACTTTATATATGACCTTTCATATTTTTTTGAAATAGATTTCCGAAGTTGATATAAAGAAAACAACAACAACAACAACAACAACAACAGCAACAAGCCTTAATCCCACTAAGTGTTGGCTACATGAATCCTTCGTCTCCATTGTGTCTTATTATATGTCAAATTCTCATTTAATTCAAGTATACTAAGATCATTTTGTATACATCTTAACCAAGTATTTTAGGTCTACCTCTACCTTTCTTAACATAATCTAATGCATCTACTCTCCTAATTCATGAACGACGCTTTATGTAAACCATCTAAGCGACTCTCCGTAATCTTATCTAAACTACTCCAAAATTTTCCCAAACATACTCATTTTGCATTCTATCTCTAAGTGTAAAGCCTCTCATCCACCTAAGCATCCTCATCTCGTAACATTTAACTTTCTTAGCTTCTTTTTTTATTGGCCAACATTCAACATAAGTCATTGTAGGTCTTACCACCATCTTATCAAATTTTCCTTAAGTTTAAGTGGAACTTTTCTATCACATAATAGGCCAGATGCATTCCTCCACTTCAACCATCCAACTTGAATTCTACTAATAACATCTCCATCTATTTCACCATCATTTTGAATAATATAGCCTAAATATCTGAATCGCTCACTCTTATTAATGACTTGATCACCTAAAGTCACAACACTACCACTAAAACTTCTACAGCTAAAATTACACTCCATATATTCAGTTTTAGATTTACTTAAATGAAAATCTTTAGACTCTAAAGTTGACCTCAATAATTCAAGTTTCTATTGGACTCCCTCTCTAGTCTTATCAACAAGAAGAATGTCATTAGCAAAAAGCATACACCAAGGTACATCTTCTTGTAAATGCCTCGTAAGAACATCCATAACTAAAGTAAAAATATAAGGGCTTAATGTTGATCCTTGTTGTAATTAAACTGAAATAGGAAAATATTTTGTCAATCCTCCTTATGTTTGGACACAAGTAACAGCTCTAGTATACATATCCTTAATGACTTGAATATAACCAATATTAACTCAAATATTTGGTATTATATAAGTCATCATACTAAAACCATAATTTAGAAGCAATAGCTCCATTGACAAAAACATGATTTACATTTTCAATATGAAAGCAACAATAACACTTTGAAGGTAAATAAATCCCTTTAGTCCAGAGCAAAGAGTCCACAAGAATATAGTTATTCAAAATCCTCCAATGATAATGTTCAAAGTTTAATAAAACATTAGAAGGGTGATGATGTTTATCTCTAATAAAGTTCCAAATCTTTTTAAGAACAAAATCACCATTATGAGAAAGTTTAAAAATAATTTGGTCAGGTTTGTTAGAAGAAATGGTAATATTTCTAAAGTTATCAATATAAGAAATAGGGATAAAGTTTTCAAGTTTTTTTTCATTCCAATTGTTATTAAGCTAAAAATAATTAACTTTGATAGCAGTAGTAGAGTGGGTAGATAAATGGGTGTCAATAGAACTGATGCCCATCCAATTGTCTTCCTAGAAAAAAGAAAAATTGGACTGGATACCCCACAATATTAATGATTCAGCAACCCATTTAATGGAAAAATGCCTTTTCCAAATCGGAGAGTCACCACCTTTATAAGCATAGTTAAGAGGGTGTTCACTTTGGCAATATTTTTTCATCATAAAATTAGCCCAAAGGCTATCATTCTTTCTGAATTTCCACCAGAGTTTATGACAAAATGCAGTGATAGCTTCATGAATATGTTTGCAACCAAGAGCACCTTCATCCAAAGGACCACAACATTTATTCCAAGATGTCCAATGCATTATTTTGGTAGAATTATTAGAGCCCCAAAAATTTGTTAAACAAAGCGATCAATTCGATAAGTGCATTAGGGAATAATAGTTTGAATCAAATTAAGAGGCATAGAGTTGAGAGTGTTTTAAGGATAGTGAGCCTACCACCAAAGGATAGTAAATGGAATTCCCAAATTGATATTTTATTTGAAATTTTTTGAATTAACTCATCAAAGACATGGGAACATTTTGGGCCTTTAAAGAGGCAACTACTTAGATTGAGTTTAGTATTGGTGATGCTAGAGAAAGTGATAAAATAGCTTTCATTATCATTTATCAAAAGACCACTTTTTTGTACCAAATTTATTTAAAAATTCTTAAGATGCTTGATGTGATGAATAGAAGCATGGAAAAAAATAATAAAATGATTAACAAAACTTAGATAGAAAATAGGGAGACCACCAAGAGTTTTGTAGTACATACTAGAATTATTTAAGAATAAATCATTGATGCTCCTAGATAAGTACTCAACAATAATAATAAATAAAGCTAGAGATAGGGATCCCCTTGTCTTAAGCCATGGGAAGAGGGAAAGAAACCCAGGGCTTCCCCATTAAGCAAAATCAAAAACCAAGCATTATTGATATAATTTTTGATAAGAAAATTAAATCTTTAGAAAACCCAAATAAATTTAAAATCTAGAAAAGGAAGCCCC
This sequence comes from Cymbidium sinense, assembly GCA_021442155.1. NCBI lineage: Eukaryota > Viridiplantae > Streptophyta > Magnoliopsida > Asparagales > Orchidaceae > Cymbidium > Cymbidium sinense. Next base: position 16,514,477 of record CM038214.1, read on the forward strand.
AAGAGATGTTATCAAAGGCTTTGCTAATATCTAATTTAAAAAGAATGTTGCCCCCTCTAGTCTTGGCATCAAGATCATGAATTAGTTCTTCAGCAAGTAAAATATTGTCAGAAATAGATTTACCTCTAACAAAACTAGTTGGGTTGAGAGAGATAATTTTATTAAGTAAAGGACTAAGCCTGTTGGTAAGGATTTTAAAAATCAGATTATTGAAGAAGGTGCAAATACTAATAGGTCTAAAATCACCCCAATAATCCAGGTTATCTTTTTTTGGTATGAGAATAATAAAAGTAATAGAAAAATATCTGAAAAAAGGATTACCATTAAAAAAATTAATCATAGCCTCAATCAAATCATTTTTAATGATAAACCAACATTTCTAAAAAATTTGAGTAGTGAAACCCTCTGGACTAACAATAGAATCAATGTTCATGTTATTTAGAACTTTAAAAATTTCATCTTCATTAGGCACAATGGTAATCAAATCATTATCATCATTATTAATAATGGAAAGAATCAAGTGTGATTTGGAAATAGCTTCATAAGAGCAATTCTTGTTAAGCATATTTATAAACTAATTGATAACTGAATCCTTAATTTCATTTTTATCCATAATCCAATCTGTGTAGTCATTTTAAATTTTTTGAATATTATTCAAAGCTCTCTTTTTCTTAACCAAAGCATGGAAACACCTAGTATTCCTGTCACCATCCATAATATCTTTACTACCAACTTTTTTTCACGAGTAAGTCTCTTCCATATTTTAAAAATTGATAAGTTTATCTTTCACTTCAGTCAATTCTGTAAGCTTAGAAGGATTAAACATAACAGAGACTTCAAAATCATAAACCAAATTTTCCATGTCTTTAATATTAGTAAAAAGGTTTTTGAAACAATGCTTGCTCCACCAACCCAAATTTTATTTAAGTCTTTTATGTTTAAACCAAAGTCTATTCATCCCCATAATCGAATTATCATGATGTAAAGGGGCTTTCAAATTCTTAGCTACAACATCAAGGAAATTAATAAAATTTGAATCCACATGTTAAATCTAAAAGGAGAGGAGTTTTTTTAATTTATTAGAATTATGTTTAACAGAAACCAAAAGAGGAGCATGATTAGACAAGGTCACTTAAATGATCAACATAAGTAATAGGCCATTGAGTAATCCAATGAGTATTAAAAAGAATCCTGTCCAACCTTTGCCAAAGTCTAAAGTTTTCCCAAGTGTAATTAGAACCCTTAAAGCCAATATTAACTAAATTAGAATCAAGGATCATATTGGAAAATTTATTTATAGAATAAATATTAGGAGAGCAACCACCACTTTATTTTTGAAGAAAATAAAATAGTGTTGAAATCACCATCCACAAACTAAGGTTTGTTGACCGAGGTAGCAAAATATTTCAAATTATCCTAAAGGAGGTTTCAACCATATCTATAACAAGAAGCATAAACAAAAGAGCTTAAAACACAATAGTCACCATAAGAGATTTGAACATTAACAACTTGGTCAAAATCATCAATAATAAAAACCTTAATGAAATTATTCCAAAAACACCAGATCTTATTACTAACATTGAAGTAAAATTTGTCGTAGCTGATCATTCTAGCAACATGATTAATTTTATTAGCATGAATAATAGGTTCCAAAATAATGAGTAAAGAAATATTATGAATGTGACAAAGATTTCTAATACAATTCTGAATATTGAGGGTACCAATCCCTCTAACATTCCTAATAAGAAAATTGAACATAATGAAGTAAAAAGGGGGAAAGAAAAGGGTAATTAAGAGAGAGAGGCTATATAGATCTAGTGTTTTCAGAAAGTTTGTGGGCTAATTTTAAACACTTTTTTTCTTTTTGGCATGATAAGTTTGAAAACCATTTCCCTTTCCCCTAGAGTCATCATCCGAGTAAGATTTAGTAACATTGGTCACCAATTTAAGAGACTTCTCCAAGTGTTTATAGAGGAGTTCACCCTCTTCCAAATCCAAATTAAGTTAAAAAGTAGGATTAACATGAATATTAAGATTAGAAATGAGAGATGATGATGATTTAGAACCATTAAAAGCACAGACAGTTATATCTAGATCAAAAATATTTTCAGCCTGGTTGACATCATTTAAATCCTCATTGAAAACTTAATATTCATTGATCAAAGTTAGCATAGAAGCAAGGATAGAATCAAAGGAAACATAATCATCATCTAATAACCTTGAAAATTTGTTATTCTTTGCATTAGAAACTTTTAAATTTAAAGAAGAGGTAAGAGGTAATTCATCTTTCCCTTTCTGAAAATTAGTCGAAGCCATAGCAATAGTAGGATCCAAAACTAGTTCAACAGAAATAACCTTGATATTCAAGGAATCAACCTCAACAACAGCCTTCATACCATTCTTAGGATCTGAGGCTGAATTTTTGAACATATGTTGCGATCGGCTTATGATTAGGAACACGATTTTATTTGGGAGGATTTCCCTTTTTTAAATGAGGATGGAGAATAAAGAAATCAAAATTTTCATGGCCATGAATTTTATAGTTAGAACAAAAAACTAGAAGATTCTCCAATTCAACCTTTTATGAATACCCATATTTTTTAGAGCCAATCCAAACTTCTTTAGGGTATTTTTTTAGTTATGTCTAATTCCACTTTGATTTGAGCCACAGAAGGGTGAGATCGCGTGCGATTGAGTTAAAAGCGATCAAAAAAAATTGCAAAATGCACATCATGTGTAACAAAATGAATGGGCATATTAGGAAGAGATAACCCCACAAGGACAATAAGAGATTCCTCCTTAATGTTAAAAAGGGGTGACCACTTCAGTAAGCACATTTGACAACTAAAGATAAAGAGTGATGCACAAAAATACATGAATAGTCTAGATTGTTAGAAAGTTGAATCGGAATATGTTAAGGGTCAATAAAACCAATCGAGATGGCACACGTATGCTTAAAATGATGAAAAAAGGTGCAAATTTTATACAAATTCAGACGACATAAATCAGAGAACATAATGACCGGCAAACCATGAAAGAAGTAAAAATGAGATTAACCAACTCAACATGGTGAGAAGCCTTACTAGAGATCACTTCCTTAAATGATTTAGTAGAATTTGTAGCATTTGGGCTGCCGATCCCAAAAATGTCTGCTGTCTTAGCCAAAGCATCCAAAATTTGAGGTGGTGCCATATGAATCAAACTCACCATAGTCATGGTTAAGGACGAAGCACCACATTATCGGACAGATGCCATTCAAGCCTTTGAATTCATTCAAAACTGAAGCCAAAATTATAAAGATCCCCAGACAGAGATGCGCCACTAAGAGGGATGCAAAAATCACCAGAGAGAAGAGAGCGCTCAGGAGGGAGGGAGGGTTTTTGGGTTTCAAGTTAGGGTTAAGGTTAGGGTTGGGGTTAAGGTTAGGGTTAGTGTTAAGGTTTAGAGTTAGGAGTTAGGGTTAGGGTTAAGGCTAGGGTTTAGGGTTTAGGGTTAGTGTTTAGGCTTTAGGATTTAGGGTTTTTAAGGTTTAGGGTTTAAGTTTAGGTATAGTTTAGTTCAGGTTTAGGTTGTTTAGGTTCAGGTTTAGGTTAGTTTAGGGTTTACACTTTAGGTTTTAGATTTAGGATTTAGAATTTAGTTTGATTAGGTTAAGGGTTTTAGGGTTTAGGATTTAGGTTTAAGGTTTTGGGATTAGGGTTAGGGTTAGGGTTTAAGGCTTAAGGATTAAGGTTTAAGGTATAGGGTTTCAGGTGTAGTGTTTAGGGTTTAAGGTTTTAGAGTTTAAGGTTTAGGGTTTAGGGTCTAGGGTTTAGAATTTAGCTTTTAGGTTTAGGGTTCAAGTTTTAGTTCAGGGTTTAAGGTTTTTGGTTTTTTTTTAATAGAGAATAAATTCAGATTCAACATTTCTTTATTTTTGATTTCATCAACCAAGTAACATACTGAGTTTTCTAAGACACATGTGGTGACATAAATAAAAAATGAGCATGCATAGAGCAAATAAAAAACCCTAGATAACTAAAATTGTCTCTACTGTAAAGACATAGTTCCATAAGCAGTAGATTGGATCGACTGTTCTTCAGTTTCCTTGGTTCCCATCATAACCACCTTGGCCTCTCGAGTAGTGAAATCCACCGTAATATCCCTGATCTCTCTCTCCTATAACCACAGTTGTAACCTCTGTCACTCCTCTCGCCTCCATAACCACCACAGCTTTGACCACCACCTCCATATCCACCAGCCATATCTAGACTGAGCTTGATTAATGGTGATGTTCCTGCCCATGCTTAGGGTTTAGGTTTAGGTTTAGGTTTATTAGGTTTTAGACTTTAGGTTTATTTTTTAATTTATTTAGTTACTTTAGGTTTAGGTTTAGGGTTTGGGGTTTAAGGTTTAGGGTTTATGGTTTAAGGTTTAGGGTTTAGGGTTTAAGGTTTTAGGGTTTTGCTTTTAGGGATTAGGGTTTAGGGTTTAAAGTTAGGGATTAGGGTTTAGGATTTAGGGTTTAAAGTTGTAGGGTTAGGGTTTAGGGTTTTTGGTTTAGGGTTTAGGATTTAGGGTTTTAGGTCTTTTTTAAAAAAAAAAAAGTAGTAAACTGGTGGGTTTAGGTTTATTTAGTATATTTAATTTATTTTTTAATTATTTTAATTTAATTTATTTTTATTTTTTACTTAAGTTTATTTTTTAATTTTATTTAGTTTAGTTTATTTATTTTAAGTTTATTTATTTTAGTTTATGTTTTTTATTTAAGTTTATTTTTTAGGTTTGGGTCTAGGTTTAGGTTTATTTTTAGTTGAGTTTTATTTTTTTTATTTTTAGGTTTAAGTTTATTTTATTTTTTTAGGTTTAGGTTTTAGGTTTTTATTTTAGGTTTATTTTTTAGTTTTATTTTTTAGTTTTGGTTCAGGTTTATTTTTAGTTTAGTTTATTTTAGTTAGTTTAGGTTTAGGTTTATGTTTTATTTATTTTAGTTTAGTTTATTTTAGTTTAGATTTAACTTTTTTTTATTTATTTATTTTTATTTTAGGTTTAGGTTTTTTTAGTTTAGGGTTCAAGTTTTAGTTTTTATTTTTTTTAAGTTTATTTTTTAGGTTTAGATTTTTATTTTCTTTTATTTTAGGTATATTTTATTTTTATTTCTTGTTTAGTTTTTATTTTATTTAGATTATTTATTCATAGGTTTATTTTATTTATTTCATTTAGTTTAGGTTTTTATTTATTTTATTTTAGTTTATTTTTATTATTTTATTTTATTTTATTTTTAGGTTTAGGTTTATGTTTTAGCTTAGGTTTTTATTTTATTTTATTTTTTATTTTATTTTTATGTTTTATTTAGTTTAGGTTTAGATTTTTAGGTTTTAGGGTTTAGGGTTTAGGGTTTAGGGTTTAGGGTTTTAGGGTTTAGGGTTTTAGGGTTTAGGATTTAGGGTTAGGGTTTAGGGTTTAGGGTTTAGGGTTTAGGGTTCAGGCTTTAGGGTTTTTAGGGTTTAGGGTTTTTTTTTTTTCTTTTGGTAAAAAGGGGAATTTTTATTACCAAAAGTCAAGGATACAATGTCCTAAAAGGTTAAATCTCAAAGACTACGCTCAAAGAGCTGAAAGACATAAAGAGAAAAATCCTCTAACTAATACAAAAGAAAACAAAAAGCTAAAGGAAAACTAAAAAAGGAATAGCTGCAACATAAACACTGAACTAAAAAAAAAGCTAAACATAAAATAAAAATAAAATAAACCTAAACCTAAACTAAAATAAACTAAACTAAACTAAATAAAGCCTAAACCTAAACCTAAACCTAAACTAAATAAATTAAAATAAACTAAAAATAAACCTAAACCTAAACTAAAAAATAAAACCTAAAATAAAAGCCTAAAACCTAAACCTAAAAAAAAAACCTAAACCTTAACCTAAAAATAAAAAAATAAAACCTAAACCCACAAAATAAAATAAAAATAAAACTCAACTAAAAAATAAACCAAAGCATAAACCTAAAAAATAATCTAAAATAAAAATGTAAACTAAAATAAATTATCTAAATTAAATAAAACTAAAAATAAAACTAGATAAAAAGAAAAAATAAAATTAACTAAAATAAATAGAAAGTAGCGTAAGTAAACTAAATAAACCTAAGCATACTAGTTTACTAAATTAAAAAAATTTAAAACTAAAAATAATAAAATAAAAATAAAATAACCATAACCCTAAACCCTAAAACTAACCCTAAACCCTAACCCTACAACCCTATACCCTAAACCCTAAACCCCAAACCCTAAACACTAAACCATAAACCATAAACCCTAACCCTTAAACACTAAAAACCTAAAAACCTAAACTTAAACTAAATAAAACCTAAAATAAAATAAATATAAAACTTAAACCTAAATTAAATAAAAAAATAAAAAAATGAAAACCTAAATTAAAATGAAATTAAACAAAAATTTGAAATAAAACCTAAACTATAAAGTAAAAAAAACCTAAACCTAAAATAAACAAAATAAACCTAAACCTAAACCTAAACTGAAATAAACTAAACAAAAAAAATAAAACCTAAACCTAAACCTAAACCAAATCTGTAAGCTAAATAAAATAAAATATAGTAAAAATAAACCTAAACTCAAACAAAAAAATAAAAACTAAAAATAAACCTAAAATAAAACCATAAAACCTAAACATAAAAGAAATAAAGTAAAAACCTAAACCTAAAACTAAAGATAAAAAATAAAACCTAAACCTAAAAAGCAAAATAAAAATAAAACTAAACTAAAAAATTAATGTAAACCTAAACCAAAATATAAAAATAAACTAAAATGAAAAACATAAACTAAAATAGATAAACTAAATAAATAAAAATAAAAATAAACCTAAAGAAAAGTAAAATAAAATAAAAAAAACTAAAATAAATAAAAATAAACTAAATAAACTTAATCCTACCAGTTTACTTAATTTACAAGAAGAAACCCTAACACTAAACCCTAAATCCTAAACTCTAAACCCTAAACCCCAAACCTAGAACCCTAAACCCTAAAAAACCCTAAACACTAAACCATAAACCCTAACCCTAAATCCTAAACCAAAAGCCTTATACCATAAAAAACCCTAAACCTAAACCTTGAAAGCATAAACACTAAAACCTTAAACCCTAAACCCTAAACCATAAACCCTAAACCCTAAATAGTAATTAAACCACAAACACTAAACATAAACCTAAAGTAATTAAATAAATTTAAAAATAAACCTAAACCATAAAACCTAATAAACCTAAACCTAAACATAAAACCTAAGAATGGGTAGAATCTTGACGGCAGGAACATGACTGTCAGCCAGGCATAGTCTAAATTTGGTGATGGAGACGAAGGTAGAGGTGGTGATTATCGTAGTGGTGGCTGGGGATCTGGTGGTGCTGGTGGATATGTAAGTGGTGGTCAGAGCAGTGGTTATTATGGAAGAGGGACGAGCAATGGAGATTTACAACCGTGGTGGTGGTGAGGGAGTCATCAGCGATATGATGGTGGATCCTGCTACCCGAGAGGTCATGGTGGTTTGGATGGGAACTGGAGAAATTGAAGAACTACCGATCCGATCTACTGCTTATAGAATAATGTCTTTATAGTAGAGACGATTCTAGTTATCTGTGGTTTTTGTTTTGCTATATGCATGCTTATTTTTTATCTATCACGTCGCTTGTGTCTTGAAAAACTTGTTGTGTTACTTAGTTGATGAAATCAAAAAGAAGAAATGTTGAATATGAATTTGATCTTTGTTAAAAAAACAAAAATTTTAAGCCTTAAACTAAAACTTGAACCCTAAACTTGAAACCTAAACCCTGAACCCTAAACCTTAAAAATAAAAAATATAAAAAAAGCCTAACCCACAACCCTAAACCCTAAACCATAAACCTACAATAGAAAACCAACAACCCTAAACCATTAACCCTAAAAAACCTTAAACCCTAAACTCTAAACCCTAAACCCTAAACCTTAAACCCTAAATCATAACCTTAAACCCTAAACCATAAAAGCATAAATCATAAAACCATAAACCCTAAACCCTAAAGTAAATTTAATAAACCTAAACCTATTGGTTTACTTAATTTTTAAAAAAAACCCTAAACCTGAAATCCTAAACCCTAAATTCTAAACCTAGAACCCAAAACTTACGACACTAAACCTACAACCCTAAACCATAAACCCTAAACACTAAACCATGAAAACCCTAAACCCTAAACCCTAAAGCCTAAACCCTAATCCCTAACCCTACACCCTAAACTCTAAAAGCATAAACCCTAAAATGCTGAACTCTAAGCTTTATACCCTAAACCCTAAACCCTAACCCAAAACCCAAAACCCCAAACCCTAAAACTAAACTTAATGTAACTAAATAAATTAAAAAAATAAACTTAAACCCTAAAATCTAATAACCTAAACCTAAACCTAAACCTTAAGAGTGGACAGAACCATGACAAAAGGATTATCACCATCAACCAGTGACAGTCTAGATTTGACAATGGAGATGAAGGTATAGGTGGTGATTATCATAATGGTGGTGGGGGATCTAGAGGTGCTGGTGGATATAGAGGTGCTGGTCAATGTAGTGGTGGTTATGGAGAAGGGTGGAGCGACGGAGGTAATAATCATGGTGGTGGTGGAGGGAGAGAATAAGGATATAATGGTGGATCCTAAACTCGAGGGGCTGGGGTGGTTCAGATGGGAACTAGAGAAACTGAAGAACGACTAATCCGATTTGCCACTGATGGAACTGTCTTTATAGTAGAGATGGTTTTAGTTATCTAGGGTTTTTCATTTGCTCTATGCGTGCTCATTCTTGATCTACGTCGTTGCTTGTGTCTTAGAAAACTTAGTGCGTTAGTTGGTTGATGAAACCTAAATTTTTTCTCTGTTAAAAAAAAATCAAAAACTCTAAACCTTAAACTAAAGCCTGAACACTAAACCTAAAACCTAAACCATAAATCCTAAAACCTAATAATAAAAAAATAAAAAAACCAAAAAAACCTTAACCCTAAACCCTAAACTCTAAACCCTAAACCGTAAAACTTACAACCCTATACCCCAAACCCTGAACCCTAAACCCTAAACCCAAACCCCAAACCCTAAAAACCTAAAAACCTAAACCTAAACTTAATAAAACTAAAAAATAAAATAAGTAAAAAAGCCTTAACCTAAATAAAATAAAAAATAAAAAAATAAAACCTAAACTAAAACCTAAACCTACACTTAAACCTAAACCAAAATCTAAACCTAAACCTAAAAATAAAATAAAATAAAATAAAATAAAAAGTATACTATAATAAAATAATTAAAAACCTAAAGAAAACTAAAAAAAATAAAATAAACCTAAAAATAAAAAAACTTAAATAAAATAAAAAGTAAATGAAAAATAAAAATAAAATAAACCTAAAATAAAATAAAATAAAAACTAAATAAAAACCTAAACCTAAAAATAAAATTAAAAATAAAAAATAAAATAAAATGTAAACCTTTAAAAAACCTAAACCTAAAATAAATAAAATAAAATAAACCTAAACCTAAGCTAAAATAAATAAAACCTAAACCTAAACCTAAAATAAACTAAACTTAAACCCTATACTAAATTAAATAAAATAAACTAAAAATAAACCTAAACCTAAACTAAAAAATAAAACCTAAAAATAAACCTAAAATAAAAACCTAAAACGTAAAGCTAAAAAAATATAATAAAAACCTAAACCTAAACCAAAAAATAAAAAATTAAACCTAATCCTAAAAAATAAAATAAAAATAAAACTAAACTAAAAAATTGAACATAAACCTAAGCCTAAACCTAAGAAATAAACTAAAATAAATAAACCTAAAAAATAGAACCTAAATAAAATAAAAAATAATATAAACTAAAATAAATGAAAAATAAACCCAACAAATAAAAAAAATATAAACCTCTAGTTAATTTAAAAACCTACAGCACGGACCTCAACCTCCTACAACCTAAACCCTAAACCCTAAACCCTAAACTATAAAAATAAAAATATAAAATATAAAAAATATGTTAACCCTAAACCCTAAAACTACCCCAAAACCCTAAACCCTAAATCTGACCCTACATTACATTCCCTAAACCCTAAACCCTCCCAAACCCCAAAACCCAAAGCCAAGCTACCCACCTAAACCTACCACAAACCTCCTAAACCTTACTCACCTAAACCCTACTCCCACCCTAAACCCTAAACCATAAACCTTAAACATTAAACCCTAAACCCTGAACCCTTAAACCTTTAAAATAAACCAGGAAATAAATGAATAAACTTAAATAAATAAAATAAATAAATAAAATAAAATAAAATAAATAATAAATAACCTAAGTAAACTAAATAAACCTAAACCTACTAGTTTGCTTAATTTATTCTAAAAGCCTAAACCCTAAACCTACAACCCTAAACCCTAAGCCTTAAACTTTAAACCCTAAATTCTAAACCCTAAACACTAAACCCTAAACCCTACCCTAAACCCTAAAACCCTAAGCCCTAAAGGCTTAAACACTAAATCCTAAACACTAACCCTAGGTTTAAGATTATTAGGTTTTAAGATTTAGGTTTTTTTAAATTTATTTAATTATTTTAGGTTTAAGTTTAGGCTTCTAAACCTTAAATAAACCCTAAAAATAAACCTAAACCTTAAATTCCTAGTAAACACGAGTCATCAGGTCACGTTAACTACATCCATGCCCTTTGTACACACCCCCATACCCACCCATCGCCAAAGCCCTCAACCTCGTGCTCTGGTAATTCCCCTTTTCCTCTCTTATTTTTGGCTTTCTAGCCACTGCTTGATGACTATTTGGCATGATTCTCACTTGATTCCTTTTAGACTTGACGGCTGCTAGCCACTTTCATGTTTTGCTTGGAGTGACACCGTGCCTTAGCATCTTCCTCGATGATTCCATGGGGGAAACTGATGGATACGATGGATCCTACTAGGGCATCAATTACCTTGGCTTTGGATACTTTGAAATCATTCAAAGGCATCCTCACTGGTAAGGATAGTTGTTTAAGTAAATCCCTGAAACTTATTTTGACTTCTTTTCGAACCATGCATGCGATTATGTGCTCTGATCTGATTGTGAGAAAGCTTCCTAAGCCGTTTGAATTCACTTTGGTTGGAAAGTTTACTCTTTGTATGTTGAATCTAGAAAACATTCGCACTTTCTTCATAGTCTAAAACTTTTGGGTGCTTTTATAATTGGTTTAACTAATCCTAGCCACATTTTAATTCAGTTAATGAATGATTTGGATTACTCGTGTGTTTTTTCTCATCATTCTTATTATATTTTCAATCAAATGAGGTTTCTTAAATGGACTCCACTATTTTATATTAGGGAAGAATCCCCAATCATTTTGGTTTGGATTTCTCTCCCCAATATGCAAATTCATTTCATTAATCATCAATTCCTCTTTACTGTGGGTGCTTTATTTGGTTAATCATTGCAAATTGATTGGTAACAACTACAAAATATCAACCTTCTATGGCTAGAATCCTTGTTGAATTGGATATTACCAAGAAACACAACAAAGGGATTTGGTTGGGATCTAAAAATTATGGTTATTTATAGATAGTTGATTTTGAAAATTTTCCTATCTTTTGTTCTCATTGTAAAATCCATGAGCATGATAACTTTGAATGTTTCATTATGCATCCTCACCTAAAAATAGTTCCTGTTAAGAAAAATAATGTTTCTAACCCTAAGTCAACCACTTTTAAATATCTAAAACTTAATTCAGAAAAAATTGATTCATTGAATGTTCTTAATAAGTATATTTTACCTCTTATTTTTTCTATGAAATTAAAGGTTTCTAATGTGGAAAATAATAATTTCTCTAAACTTTTGGATGATAATTCTTTTTCCTCTGAGTCAATCCCTACATCCTTGCTGATTTTGATGAACAAAAATGAAGCTTTAATTGAAAATATTAATAAGGATATCAATGTTATGTATCATTTGAATTCAATGGAGAATATGGCCTTGGTTTCACATGATATTCACTTTGAAAAACCTGACTTTTACTTTAGTTTAGGATGATTTAAATTCTCAAAAAAATTAGGTTTTATCTAATAATGGTATTGAAGAAGGGCTTGATGTTCACACTTGCCTTATTAATAATTTTATTTGCTTGCTATGTGTTTTCCTTTCCTTGATTCTAATGGATTGGAAGAAGGAGAACTCTCTTCTATATAGGAGATTTCCACTAAATCTATGACTAATGTTGATAAATCCTTCTTCGATGATGATTCTATGGGAAAAGAAAAAAGTTTCCAAACTTATCATTCAAAAAAAAAGAATGTTAAAAACTTCCCTCTTAAATTGTCCAAAAACACTAGATCTATTGGGACCTCCCTCTCCTCTCTTAATTAACTTTTTCTTAACCCCTTTTTTATTTCCTTATGTTTAATTTCTTGTTTGGATTGTTAGAGGGATTGGTACCCTCTTTATTCATAGCCATATTAGAAAACTTTATCATATTCATAATATTTCTTTACTTATTATTTTGGAGCCTCTTATTCATGCAAACAAAATTAACCATGTTGCTAGAATGATCGATTTCAATAAATGTTTCTCTAATGTTAGTAATAAAATTTGGAGTTTTGGAATAATTTTGTGGAGGTTTCAATTCTTGATGATTTTCAACTAATTGTTAATGCTCAAATATCTTATGGTGACTATTGTGTTTTGGGCTCTTTTATCTATGCATCTTGTAATAGATATGGTAGAAATTTTCTTTGGGAAATTTGAGGAATTTTGCTACCTCTATCAATAAACCTTAGTTCATTGGTGTGGATTTCAACACTATTTTATTCTCTTCTGAACGAAGCGGTGGTTACTCTCCTAATATTCATCTAATGGATGAATTTTTCAATATGATCCTTGATTGAAATTTAATTAATATTAGCTTTAAGGGTTCAAATTTTACTTGGCAAAACTCTAGACTTTGGCAAAGGTTGGACTAGATTCTTTATAATACTCAGTGGATTACTCAATGGCCTATTAATTTTGTTGATCATTTAAGCAGAACCTTATCAGATTATGCTCCTCTTTTGGTTTCTATTAAAGATAACTCTAACAGAATAAAAAATTTCTCTCATTTTAGATTTCAAAACATGTGGATTCAGCATATTGATTTCTTTATTGTTGTGGCTAACAATTGGAAACCTCCATTACATCCTGACAATTCGAGTATGGGGATGAATAGATTTTGGTTTAAGCTTAAAAGACTTAAACAAAATCTAGGTTGGTGGAACAAGCATTATTTTCAAAACTTTTTTGCTAATATCAAAGAAATGGAAAAATTGGTTTGTGATCTTGAAGTCTCTATTATGTCTGATCTTACTAAGATTAAGGACTTCACTAAGCCGAAAGATAAACTTGTTAATTTTCAAAATTTGGAAGATACTTATTGGCCTCAAAAAGCTACTAGCAAACATATTACGAATGGTGATAGAAATAGTATATATTTCCATGTTATAGTTAATAAAAAGAGCGCTTTAAATAATATTCACAAAATTAAAGATGATAATGGAGAATGGATTACAGAGAATAATGATAATAAGGATTCAACCATTAATTGCTTTAGAAATATGCTTAATAACAGTTGTTGTAATGAAGATATTTCTAAATTGCACTTGATTCCTTCTATTATAAATTATAATGACAATGATTTGCTTACTATTGTACCTAATGAAGAGGAAATATTTATATTTCTTAATAGCATGAACATAGATTCTGTTGCTCGTCTGGAGGGTTTCACTACCCAATTTTTCAAAAATGCTGGTCTATTATTTAAAATGATTTGGTTGAGGCTCTGGTTGATTTTTTTAATGGTAATCCTTTTCCTAGATATTTTTCTAGCACTTCTATTATTCTCATACCTAAGAAATATAATCTGGACTATTAGAGTGATTTTAGGCGTATTAGTCTTTGCACCTTCTTCAATAAGCTGATTTCCAAAATTCTAACCAACAAGCCCAGTCCTTTACTTCATAGGATTATCTCTCTAAACCAAACTAGTTTTATTAGAGGTAGATCTATTTCTAATAATATTATACTTGCTCACCAATTAATTCATGATTTAGATGCTAGGACTAGAGGTTGCAACATTGTATTCAAATTAGATATTACCAAAGCTTTTGACAATATCTCTTGGGATTTCCTTATCCATATTCAAAATTTATTTGGTTTTTTTTGATAAATTTATCTTTCTTATTAAAAATTGTATTCATAATGCCTAGTTTTCTATTTTCCTTAATGGGGAGGCCTTGTTGGCTTAATTAGCCTCATGTTCAATTCGATTAATTTTGATGATAACAATAAATGCTTGGATGTTATAATGAATATTTTTATGTGTTTCAGATATATCAATTGCTAATTACATCTCTAATACATTAGAGGAAATTGTAAGAGTAGAAGAATAAAAATGATAAAGTGAAGCTCAAGATACAATATTTTGGGTTATATGACTATTCATATGAGTTCATTAGCAAGAATGTATTTGCTCACAACTTAACATATTATTTTAATGAGGTTAATTTATATAAATCTTTATTTAATTAACATTCAATTATATGTTTCATACATAGCATTAAAATTGTCAAAGTAATAAATGATAAAAACAATTAAGTATAATTATTTTATTTACTTAATATAATTAAGTATTTTAATTTAATTTGCTGGTTATAAGATAACTAACATATTTATGATTATATATATATATTATATCAGAATTTTTAAATGTCTCATGTCAAAATTAACAAAAATATATAAAATTTTGTATTTTAGCCAAAGTCATTTTCTAATCAAAGAATTTATATCTGATTTTATCTCCAACAGATTCCTTGGATTTTTTTTCCTTTAATTTAAGAGGTTACATGACCCACTTTTGATTAAAATTGAATTTATTATGATTTTTTAAACATTAGCTGATTTTCATAATGAATGCATGCTACATGCTTTGAATACATTAAGAGCCATATTTGATTTCTTTTGACGTACCATGTGAATAGCCAAATTTTGGCTGCTAAATTTAATATTTATTTAATATAGATTATATTTTTATTGAATATTAAATTATTAGATTATAACATCAGGTTTGCATTATATATTTTTAAAATATGATCTTCTTGCCTATAAATAGCCCTCATTCTCTTCATGAATGCATTCCTCATTCAAAATTCAAAATCTCTCCAGCAAATCTAAGAGAAAAATTCTTAGATTTTTCTTCCAAATGTTCTCCAAATATTGCAAGATTAAATCGTTGGTTTGGAAGCTTCAACATCTTCAACTAAGCAAGCCTTCTCAAATTACTTGAGTTTGTTTTCTTGATTTTAATCCTTTTTAGTTGTTCATGCTATTTTCACCATCTATTTATTCTTTTCAATTTATACTTTTTGGTGGATGAGTCTTTGGACATTATTTTTCACATCAAAGTTTCTCAATCATTTTTTTTGTGATAAACTCTTGTGATAGTTTGTAGGATCTATTTCAACTTGCTGAAAATTTTAACTTCCTACAAATTTATTTTGGTTTCTTGAAATATTTCTTCATTAGTCTTATTTTGAAAGATCATTTATTCTTAGATCTATTTAGAATTATATTTTTAAGCATTTAAAATTAAATTATTATGCTGAAATTATTTTTATATTTGTGAGATCTCCCTTTTTAATTAAAAGCATACTAGCATACTTTGATCTATCATATACTCATTGTATTTAAGTACTTTGTGATCATTAGCATTAATTGAAAGAATCTTTTTGGTAAAAATAAAATAAATTATTCCTTGTTGAAATTTATTTTATTGTGTAAAAGAATATTGTGAAATTATTTTGAAATCATTTTTAAACATCTTAGTAAGATTACTTTAAGATATTTATTTCAATATTAAGTGAGCATATTATCTTGCCAAAATTCTAAAGTTGCAAGTGATCATTTTTAAGTTGTGAGATCATTTTTTGAATTGGACAGCTTGGTATATTTGTGAGAGATTTATTTTATCAAAACTTATTATTTTGTATTTTTCTTTTTGTGCTGTAAAATTTATTTTGGGTTGTACTCTCCCCTTTCTAGGAGAGTACATATTGTTATAGGGGTTGTACTCACCCCGTTATAGGAGAGTACTATTTGTAAGCTATTTTAAATTTAGTGGATTCCTAGCCAGGGGTGGCTAGGCATGGACATAGGTCGGTTTTGGGGTTTGGCCGAACCACGTAAAAATTGTGTTCCTATTGTCTCTCTTTACTTTACTGTACTTTTTTTTGCTGCATTAAGAATTGTATCCTATCATTATAAAATCAAAAATTAATTTTCTTCTAAAAATTATAATTTAAGATTTAAGTTCTAAAATTTTTAATATCACTCAATTCACCCCGCTCTTGAGTGTTATAGTGACTCACAGGCCTTGTGCTTCTTCCCTTCTTTCCATGGCCTTAGACAAGGGGATCCTCTATCTCCTACCTTATTTATTGTTGTTATTGACTACTTATCTAGGAGCATCAATTATCTATTCTTAAATAATCCTACTATGTATTATAGAACTCTTGGTGGTCTTCCTATTTCTTATTTAATCTTTGTAGATGATTTTATTATTTTTTGCAATGCTTCTATTCATCATATCAAGAATCTCGAAATTTTTTTAAATAAATTTGGTAGAGAAAGTGGTCTATCTATCAATGATAACAAAATCTATTTTATTGCTTCTTCAAGTATCTCCAATAATAAAATTAATCAAATCCTCCATATCACTAACTTTAAACATCAAAACCTTCCTCTTAAGTACTTGGGTGCTCCTCTTTTTAATGGTCTAAAATAATCCCATCTTTTTGATGAGTTAATTCAAAAATTATAAATAAAATTTTTGTTTGGTAATATCATTTACTTTCCTTTGGTGGTAGGCTCACTATTCTTAAAAGCAGTCTCAATTCAATGCCTCTTTATTTGATTCAAACTATTATCCCCACTAATGATACTTTTATCAGTATTGATTGCTTGCTTAATAAATGTTTTGGGGGATCTAATAATTCTACTAAAATAATGCATTGGACTCCCTAGCATAAATGTTGTGGTCCCTTGGGTGAAGGTGGTATCAGTTGCAAACCAATTTGTGAAGCTATTACTATCTTCTTTCATATGCTCTGATGGAATTATAGAAAGAATGATAGCATTTGGTCTAATTTTATGATGAAAAAAATTTTCCAAGTTAAACACCCTCTTATCTATGCCTATAAAGTTGGTGACTCTCTAGTTTGGAAAAGGCTTTGCTCCATTAAATAGGTTGTTGAACCCTTAATATCTTGGGATATTCAATCGGGTTCTTCTTTCATTTGGCAAGATAATTGGATTGGCAATGCTCTATTGACTCCCTTTTATCTACCCACTCTACTGTAGCTATCAAAGTTAACTCTTTCTGGCATAATAACACTTGGAATAAAAACAAACATGAGAATTATATTCCTATTTCTCTTTTAGATAACTTTAGAAATACCCCTATTTTCTCTAACAAACTTGGCCAAATTATCTTTAAGCTTTTTTACAATGGTGATTCTGTTCTTAAAGAGGTTTGGAATTTTATTAGAGATAAGAAAAACTCCTATAATGTTTTCATTAAAATTTGGAACAATATCATTCCCATTTCTTATTTGATTTTAGCTTGGAGGATTTTGAATAACTTTATTCCTGTGGACTCTTTGCTTTGGAATAAAGGGTTTTACTTGCCTTCAAAGTGTTATTGTTGCTTTCATATTGACAATGTTAATCATGTTTTTGTCAATGGTGCTATTGTTTATAAATTATGATTATGATATGATGATTTATTTAATACCAACTACTTTCATGGCTCTCTTTCCATATATCAACTTCTTGAAGTCTATTTCCAAAAAATTGTGAAAGGTCATATTAAAGTTCTAGTTGCTATTACCCTTATCTGGTTCATCTGGATGGACAAAAATGATGCTAAATATCATGGTATTCCTATGAGCCATAAAAGGATCCTGGCTAGAACCAAAGAAAAAATTCATGCTCTGTTTAAGGTAAATCTTATTAGTAACATTCATTTTAGAGACTATAAATTTGTGGCTAAAAATTGGGTATCATTCTACCTGATGTTGACTCTTATAAAAGAGCTAAGATTATCCATTGGATCAAACCCAAAAAAAAATTTTGATTAAAGTGAATGCTGATGGTTCTATTGCTTCCAATAAATATGGCTAAGGTGGTATTCTTAGGGATTCTAAAGATCTTGTCCGCTTTTGCCTATCCTCTCAAAGCCTATTTTGTTATCTATGTTGGGCATATGGTTGTCAATAAAGCTATAAAAATTTGTTTGAATAAAGGTTTCCTCAACATCTAGATTGAAGTTGATGTGCTCTTGCTTTTTGACATGCTAAACTCTAATAGAATAATAATTATTGATTTATTTTATCTTCTTAATCATACTAAAAATCTTCTTCCTCAAGTTTGTTATAAAATTTCCTATATCCTTCATGAAGGTAATGCTTTTCTTTGGGATATGGGTTGGTTGGTACAATTTGTGTTGGTTATCCTCTTCTATTGGTGGCAAATCAGAGGGAATGTTGGTGGTCTAAATTTGGATTAGATTTGGGAAGGTGGAGGTTATTTGCTGACTATTATTTCTTCTTTATTTTCAGATTAGATTTTAATGGTCGATTTTGTTGGTTTGGGTTTATTTCTTTTGGTTGTGATTTCGTCCTCTTCCTGTAGTCTCCCTCTCTTGGTTGTAGCTGCTTTTGTTTTTGTTATTATTTTGGGTTAGCTGGTTGATGGTTGTTTATTGGATGTTGTTTTTCTTTAGGATCTGGTGAGTTGGTTTGGTGTATTGGTGCATAACTTGGCTATGGTTATGATGCTTACACTCATTGATATTTCTCCAACTTTTTGTTGTTGGATTTGGTGGTGTTCCTATTGTATTGCTGCTACTCCTGATGGATGGCTTTTAATCTGGCTTATTGGTCTTTATTTCATTTTATTTTTGGCTAGCTATTCACCTCACCTGGAAAAAAACTCATGCAACTTTGGTTGGGTTTAGTGGATTATGCTATTTACTTCTACACTTTTCCTGGTTATCTTGGGTGGCTTTGGCATGATGGATGCTATTGGACTTTTGATTGATTTAGATTTTCTGCTACTGTGGTGGTTGGCTAGGAGGCTATGTTGGCTGGCTAGGTTGGTTGGCTATTTTGGCTGGATGGGTTGGATGGATGGGTGGCTATTTTGTCCTTTCTTTCTTGCTCTATTGGTGACATGCTAGTTGGCATGCTCCTGCTATGGTTCTCCTCTCTTGACTGTTGCTGCTTCCCTATTTCAGATTTGGGTGATAGCCTTGCTGCTTTTTTTGTTTGCTTGTGGAGGACATGAGCTCTTGTGTTTTTTCTTTTTGGTATTGGTTTTTTCTAGTTTGTGTTGTTAAGGTCATGATGCTTGCTCCCTTTGATGTTCCTATTCCTCTTTGGTGGTGGCTTTGGTGGTGTTCCTACTATACTGCTGTTGTCCCTGATGGTTGGTTGATTTTTTGCCTAATTGGGCTTATTTATTTTGGTGGCGTTGTGGTTGGCTATTATGTCTACTGCTTGGAGGAGTTTGCAACCTTGGAAGATGATGGACATGGGATGATGGGCTACAAGAGTTATGCTGGCAATGATGTCCTTGATGTGTCCCTCTCTATCTTCTTTTTTGGTAACTATATATAATTGTAACCCTTCTTCAGAAGTTTGGATGCTTACATATAGTGTTGCTCCTTGAGATGATTGTAACTGAGCCTGAGCCTTTTCTTTATTTTTCTTCTTTTCTATGCTTGCTTAATTGTACTCATCCTTTTATTAGTACGTTGTAGATTCCTTTTATAGGTTGGGAGAATCATGCAAGTGGATCTTGCTGGTATCAAAAGGACCTAATGGATGTTGTTGTTGCGTACATGGATCTGTTGTTGTTGCAAATTTGGTTTTTCTTTTTGCTTTATTTTTTTTTCCTTATATTATAGTAACAGTTAGGGGGTTTATCTCTTTAGGACTTATTATGGCTCTTTGAGCATTAGTTTAGATATTTACCCCCTCTAAATACTTTGTACTTTTTCATTATGGAAATAAAATTCCCTTGATTTTGCTTAAAAAAAAACCTAAACCCTAAGAATGGGCTTAACCTTGATAGCAAGAACATCACCCTCAACCAGACTCAATCAAGATCTTGTGATGAAGGAAAAGGCCAAGGAGGCAGTTATCGCAGTGGTTGTGGAGGATCTAGTGGTGCTGGTGAAAATGAAGGTGATGGTCGGAACAGTGGTGGTTATGGAGGTGAGAGGAGTAGTGGAGGTTACAACTGTGGTGGTGGCGGAGGGAGAGATCAAGGATATGATGGTGGATCACACTACTCAAAAGTGGTTCTGATGGGAACTGGAGAAATTAAAGAACAGCTGATCCGATTTGCTGCTTATGGAATTATCTCTTTACACTATAAACAGTTCTAGTTATCTAGGATTTTTGATTTGCTCTATGTGAGCTCATTTTTTATCTATGTTGTCGCTTATGTCTTAAAAACATTGGTGTGTTACTTGGTTGAAGAGATCAAAATGAAGAAATGATGAATCTGAATTTGTTCTCTATTAAAAAAAAACCAAAAACCCTAAACCCTAAACTAAAACATGAACTCTAACCCTTAAACCTAAATACTAAATCCTAAACCCTAAACCGTAAACTTTAAAAACCCTAAAAATCCTAAACCCTAAATTTTAAACCATAAAACCCTAAACCCTAAACCCTATACACTAAAACCTTAACCCTAAATCCTAAACCCTAAATCTTAAAATAAAATAAAATATAAAATAAAATAAAATAAAACCCTAAACCCTAAACTAACCCTAAACCCTAAACCTTAAACACTAAAAAGCTAAAAGGTAAATCTAAACTAAATAAAGCCTAAAAATAAAATAAATAAATAAACCTAAATGAAAATAAAATATAAAATAAAATAAAATAAAAACCAAAGCTAAAACTTAAACATAAACTTAAACCTAAACCTAAAAAGAAGATAAAATATAAAATAAAAACAAAACTGAAATAAAATAAATAAAAACTTAAATTAAACTAAAAAATAAAATACCTAAGTAAAATAAAAACTAAACCTAAAATAAAAATAAAATAAAACTAAAAGAAAATAAAATAAAAATAAAAAATACCTAAACTGAAAAAATAAACCTTAAAATAAAACATAAAAATAAATTAAAAAAAACTGAAACATAAACTAAAAAAAACCTAAACCTAAAATAATAATAAAATAATCATAACCCTTAACTAAAATAAACTAAATTAAAATAAATAAAACCTAAACTTAAACCTCAACATAAACTAAACCTAAATCCTAAATAAAATAAATTAAATTAAAAATAAACCTAAACCTAAACTAAAAAAATAAAACTTAAAAGTAAACCTAAAATAAAAAACTAAAATCCTAAACTTTAAAAAATAAAATAAAAACCTAAACTTAAGCCTTAAAATAAATAATTAAACATAATCCTAAAAAAGAAAATAAAAATAAAGCTAAATTAAACAATAAACCTAAACCTAAAAAAATAACTAAAATAAAAAACCTAAACTAAAATAAATAAACTTAAAATAAATAAATAATATAAATAAAATAAATTTAAATAAAAATAAAAAATAAATCAAACAAAAATAAATAAAAAATAAACTAAATAAACTAAATAAACATAAACCTACTAGTTTACTTTATTTAAAAAAATTGAAAAAATTAAAAAAATTAAAAAAACCCTAACACTAAACTAACAACCCTAAATCTTGACATGCTAAACCCTAAACCCTGAACCCTAAACCCTAAACCATAAACACTAAACACTAAACCCTAAACCTTAAACCCTAAACCCTAAACCCTAAATCCTAAAACCATAAACCCTAAACCCTAAACCCTAAACCCTAAAAACCCTAAACCTTAAACTCTAAATCCTAAACCCTAAACCCTAAATCCTAAACCCTAAAAACCTAAAAATCTAAACCTAAACTAAGTAAAACCTAAAAATAAAATAAATATAAAAACTAAGCCTAAATAAAATAAACAAAATAAAATAAAATAAAATAAAAACCTAAAACCTAAACCCAAGCCTAAACCTAAACCTAAAAATAAAATTGAATAAAGTTATAAAAATAAACTAAAATAAAATAAATAAAACCTAAACTAAATGGAAAAATAAAATAAACCTAAAAAAAACCTAAATAAAATAAAAGCTAAACATAAAAAAAAACAAAATAAAATAACATAAAATAAAACCTTAAAAAAAATAAACCTAAAATAAAGTTACAAATAAATAAAAATAACCTAAACCCTAAACTAAAAAAAAATTAAACCTAAAATAAAAATAAAATAAAGAAAATAAAATAAACCTAAACCTAAGATCGAATGATCACGATCAGATCCTGCGATTAAAAAGGAAATAGAGGGGGATTCTATGCAATTTGAACATGGCCATTCGTTCTAATCATGTAAAATGGATGGCCCATGATCCATCTTTCAATGAACGATGAATGACAAAGCTTGTCTGCCATGAGTCGCTCAATTTGAGCTCACCCGAGCTTAGATCGACTCCAAACTCAATCCACACCTTTGCATGAAGAATTCACAAGGATCCAATGGCTAGGATGGGCTCAAATACAAATTTTCTTTGAAAAGGAGCAACACATTTTTATTTGAGGATCAGTTTTGAGAAATTACCTCATCGGAGATTATGATCGGAGGTTCCAATGATTGAGGTAGCTTCGTTTGGTAGAAAAGAAACTTGGTTGAGCTGCACGAGCTTTGATTTGAGGTGGTTTACGTTATGGACCAAGCTCCTCCCTTTTAGCATTCATTATTGATTGAAGTTTGGCTTTCGGTGGTCTGAAAGCTTGGGAAATGGTTTGGCATTGCTCGATTAGGCATTGTGATGGTGTGGGTAAGTTTAATTGAGGTTTGAATCCAAGGAAAGATGCCCTATTTTAGTTGCGCATGAGAATGGAGAATTCCAATTATGGGAGCTCAGAGAGTCTTCAAGTAGGCTCTAAGGAGTTTCAAAAATGCTTAGGAAACTCTAACGGTGTGAATTGTAAGAATTGTCACTTGAATTGATGGAGTATACCCCAAAATTGTGTATGATGAATGGATGAGATCCGTCCATAAAATTAGGTTGATTAACCACCATCAAGGCATCGAAGGGTCCGTCGGCTCCATGTGGCTCAGAGTGGAGGAAGGCTGGTAGGGAGCTCAAGGCAAGAAATGGGGAGATTGGGTTGGCTTGGTTCTTCCTTTTGCACATGGGGTTCATCCATGAGTGAAGTGGCTTGGTTTGTTTCCCTTAGTCCATGGCAAGTGTTAAATTGGCTTACATTGGGCTAGGGGGGTTTAGGAATACCTTATTTGGCAATTGGATGGCTGCCATAAGAGGAGAAAGTGGACTTTACCTCTTATGGAAAGAATCCAATATAAATGGGGTGTGTCCAATGGCTAATCCCCTTGGGTGGGGTCCACTATGGATTTGAGCTGATTTGGGAGTGAACTAGGACTGGTTTGGGTCAGGTTTGGCCAACTCCTAGGATCCCATGGGTTGGTTTTGGTTGATTTCGCTTCATTCGATCAAAATGAGTTCATTTGGGTTAGGTTGGGTTGGGTTGACCAATTGGTCAAATTATGCAAACCAAGACTTGGGTTAGGTTTAAATGATGATCTTAAGAGTTTTGGATCAAGTGGTTTTGATTAATGTGGCTTAGGTTTGATTTTGGCTCATTTGGATTCAAATAGGTCAAATGGGTTGTTGAATTTGAGAATTTGATTGGGTTGGGTTGTTGGTTCATGTTCAATTGGCTAATTGAAAATGATTGTAAGTTTGGTTTGGTTTACCTTTAGGTCAATTTTGGCTAGGTTGGGTCAAGTTGACCAATTGGTCAAATTGGACTCAATCATAGCTTTGGTCAAGTTCAATCGATTTGAAATGAACTTGAGCCATTGGTTGTAATCAATTTGGATCAAAATCATGATTTGACCCATTTTTGGATTTTTAGGCCAATTTGGCTCAACTTAGGTCAAATGACCAATTGGACTTTGTTTGGCTCAATTGACGAATCGATTATGTTCAATCATTGATTAGGCATTGGTTTGAATTAATATTTTTAATTAATTTGGTATATGGTAGATTTTGGCTAGTTTGTGTTTCATTTGGGCTAAAGGTTTACTTGGTCAAAAGACCAAGTTGACTTGGTTTGACCCAATTCAAGGTAGTTAATCAACCTAGGATGTTGATCATGATATGAGGTTTGGATGGGCTTAGTTCAATCGAATTTGGGTTGGATTAGCACTTGGCTCAAAAAGGGTCCTTAGGTCACTTTGGGTCGTGACCTGGTTAATTAGTTTGGTTTTGGCTTGATTCAAGTTTAGTTGAACTCACATATAAGCTAGGATTGAAATATAAATCAATTACAATTGGTTTGGAATCAAATGGATTTTGGTTCATATGAATTTCAAGTCAAAAGGTCAACATGGGCTTGATTTGAGTTGAGATTTGGTTTGATAATTGTAGTTTTTTTTATATTTGGAACAATGATTAAAGGAATGATTGAATCATGAAGAAAACCATGGGTTTTGAATTGATTTGGGTATCATTCAAAGTTCAAGAAAAAGGCTAAAATTGGAAATTTTATTTGATTTGATTTGATTTTATTTATTTGGATTTTCATTTATATTTGTGAATATAAATGAAGATATAAGTGATTCTTGAGAAAATCACTTGAGTTTGGTGTGATTTGGAAGCAAATTTGACCAAGCTTAAGGATTTAGGTCAAAAGGGCTTAAGTAGGGAATTGATTTAGTTTAATTTATTTTTGGTCATTGGAGGGTGGGTTTCATTTATATTTGTGAATATAAATGAAGGAATGATTGATTTATAAAGAAATCAATTGAGTTTGGGTTGATTGGGGTTGAGATTTGATTAAGCTTATGGAGGTAAGCCCATATGGCTTAAGAAAGGTCTTGATTTGGTTTGAATTTAGATTTCATTTATATTTGTGAATATAAATGAAGGAATGATTGATTTTAAAGAAATCAATCAAGTTTGATTTTAAAGGGGTTTTGGCTAAGCATATGAAGGTGGTTCATATGGCTTAGGAAGGGATTTATAAATTTGATTTTGATTTTGGGTTTCAATTATTTGTAGTTAGATTTGATTTGGAATTTAATTTGAGATTGAATGGATATTTGAGAAAATCAATTGAATTGGGGTTGATTTGAATGTCCTCTTTCCAATCATGTTAAATTTGGTATGTCATTCGAATCCATGCATCCATCTTTTCAAAATTAAGTGCAATAAAATTGATTTCCTTTATGTAAGCTTTCATGTGTTGATTTAATTTAATTTATGCATGGCTATTATCAATATTAAATAGAAATGTATTTTTCAAAACTTATAAATGAATACTAATAAGTGCTATGATGCTAGTTATAAATACATAAGAAAAGCATGTGCTTATAGCTTAAGTGTATGAATGTTGAGTTCTCTTTCTTCTATTCATGTGTTGATTTATATAAGATTGAATGGTAATTGTTATATAGTCTAAACATCCTGGGAATACGAGGCTTTAGTTAGCCCCAAGGAGGTCATTTGATTACCTCACTTCCCTAGTTTAACAACCCACATACCCAATTGATTTCATTTTTATGTATTTCAACATTAAATTTTGGATAGAGCTTTAATTCATATATATATAAATGATTCAATAGAAAAAATATACAATCTTTGCATGGTTTTCTTTCCCTAATTTATGTATACATCCATGTGTGCCCAAAACAAGCAAGTATAAGTCTGGATATCCTAGTAATATGAGGCTTTAGTTAGTCACAAGGAGGTCATTTGATTACCACACTTCCCTGGTTTAACAACATGTACTTGTTTATATCTTTGTACATGTATATGTATATGTGATTAGTGAATGAAAATCCCATTTTACATTAAAATTGAATGCATTCATAATTGACCAAGTGGTTGGATTAATTAGCAATATGATTTAGAGCTTACTTCCAATGTTCATGTATACAAATTTACATATATTTGAGTGCAAATGGGTATATAGTCTGGACATCTCGAGAATATGAGGCTTTAGCTAGTTACAAGGAGGTCATTTGATTACCTCACTTCCCTGGTTTAACAATGACACATGCCTATTTAATTTCATTCTTATGTCTTATTTATATAAGAATTTGGATAAAGTTTTAAATTAATATGTTTAAATAATTCAATCAAATAAAATATAAATTTTAAACATACACATACATTCATCATTTAAGTGTGCTAAAATATGATGTATAGATACACTTAAGATTAAATCATATGCATGTTACATGTGATGGAAAGGAATGATTTAATATATGTCTCATGTGGTAATTGAATTAAATTAATCTTAAGATGCCTTTCATTTTGAATATGATTATTTAAAGTGAACCTAAACTTAGGATTAATTAAATCATTTAATAAGCCATTCACTAAAGAGAACTAAATCAAATTAACATACTTTAGAAAGTGACTTAAGGTAAGGATGAAAGAGGGCAATCCTCTTTTCCTCTCTTTATAACAATTAGTTGTTAAGTGTAATCATATGAAACAAAATAAAACACAAACTAAAATTCTCAAATCAATTAAACTACTTTAAGCGAAATTAACCTTTCATGTTAAATTGAATCGTTCTACACCTAGAAAATACAACACTAATGCCTTACTAGACTTACCATACAATCCTTAATACACACATTAGAATTAAGTCACCACTTCTATCTCTAAGTTAGGATGGTGTATGATATGATGTATGTTTTATTTTATGGTGTATTATTTTAGATTGGGTGTTTGGGTGTATGCTTGTGGATGATAGGTATTAGCCTAATCATCATTTTTTTGTAGGATTATGCTTAAGGAAGCTTTAAAATAAATATGAATGCTTTTTTTTTTGCTTAAATCCTAAGCATAATTCAAGTTAGTACAAGTGGCTTAGTTACCCTATGTAGGGTGCTATGTCCAAATTATAAATACAACTTCTTGGGATTATATGTATATTTAGTTAACCTTGATTTTGCAAGTTTATTTTGATTTACCTTTCCCACATAAATGTAATTTTTGCAATATGAAATAGGATTACTGCTATGGGAGATTAGGATGAGCAGTGGCCAGAAGGCTTTGTCTTGGGGTGCCCTATGATGCCTTTGAAGCAAGCACCATCCAAATCAAAGAAGGAACCAAATAAAAAATGGAGATATGAAGAAAGAAGACCCCCATAACATTTAATACAATTATAATTATACTTTCATATTCCAGGTTGTATAAGGGTAGAGCTCGGCTACCCATCTTTTCTTACTTCTGGTTGTATGGTGGTACCCAACCACACCGACCATTTATTCTTTTATGATAGTTTATATAATTGTTTGATGTTATGTTTACATTGTGCATTAGGATGGAATGTATTTCATAGTTTCTTAAATGATTGATACTTTAGTGTGTGGCTTGGATACAGGAGGCTCTTAGGATAAAAATAACTATTCTACCTAACTAATCACTCATAACTAAATTTTAAACAACCTCAACATAAAGCCTAATACATAAATAAGACAATAAAAAAATTTAGCAACCCCTTAGCTATATGGTTGTATGTTTCACATCATGCATGCATTTTATTTCTCTTTTGAACATGAAGGATCTCCATCCTTTTGATACTTGACTGTTAGGGCATCCCTTGTAGTGGAGAACACCTTCTTCTAGTTGATTTGACCCATAACCTATTTCATCATGCATTTAAGCATAAGAAATCCTAAATCCTCTATCAAAATAATGTGTTTTTAAGTAAATAAATTTTAAAGATTTTTTGCATCTATCGATTAAGTCATATGCTCATACCACTCATGCTCTAGTCTTAGTGTGTTTAGGACTTTAGTTTTTTCTAATTAAATAACTACCCTAGCTATCTTGTAATTCATAAGACCAGACTACATAGTTTTAAAATCATAGGAGGAGTTAGCTGGCGGCCACTCTAGGCGGTAATAAGTCCAAAAGTTAGACAATTTATTCTCTCTTGTGGAGGTAAACCTTTATGTCCACCTGTAGCTTAGATTTAGATCATGCTTTAGCTCGTACTAAAGCTCCTGAGATTTAGGATTCAAGGTAGCTATTCTATTCGGGCTACAAACATAAATCCTCACCTCTTAGGCATTCCCACAACCTTATGTTAGTAAATTATAAGCCCTAGTAATCTAATTAAATTTCAACTCAAAACATATAAATCTCCTCAACTTCAAAATTATAAAGCCTAACCATAGGATAGATAGGAATGCTCACTAGGCTTCCTAGTATCATGAGCATTTTATCTTGCTTTAATGACCTAGGCTTTTATATGAAAATTATGAGTTGTATTTATTTTTATGTTTCAATTGATTTAGTTGGTAGAAAATTTAGTTTATCCTATGAGCCTACGTCCAAGCATTCATCACAGCACAAACATAGCATAGAAAGAAACCTAAGAAAAGCATGTTGTTTCTATTGTGCACCCAAAATAAATCAAGACAGATTAAATTATATAAGGAAAAGGCCAATTTAGCTGGATACTGCTGTACACTTTGGAAGAAAGAAAAATGGGCAGTCGAGTTCTGCCCTTATACAACCCTACATAGAACTACAAGTTTAGATCTTTGGGTCTTCTTTCCAGGAAAGTCTCTTTGTTCAGGGACATCCATCAGGCTCCACAGGGGTCCACCACACCATCTCCTGGTCTGGTCAGCTCCTGCTAATCCTTGACCTCATAGATCCTAACCTAATTCTAAGCTCAAATTTACATTTAAGATTCAAAAGAAATCCTAAGCCGTGCAAAAAAGATGTTAGGAAATACTCACAGCGCATGAAGTAGTTTATATTTCATAAACGTATGGGCTTATCATTAATTGCTTATTAAGCCCACCTGTCCTATGGACTATGTTAAAGGATTTTTAGCACCTATAAGCAAACAATAATTTTATGATTTATTTATTACAGCGATCCCTTTAACACGTCCCCAAAAAATGTCAAATCTAGAAAGAACCCTAACATCCATCTAACAAACAAACAAACTAGGCATCGGTCAAAGCAATACACCACACAGACATGGAAGCACAACACAACATATCACAGAAGATTAAAAGAAAATCACAGAATGATCTAACCTAAATCTAGAGTCTGTGACCTAAGTAATATAGTGTGTGCAAAAGTGGGGGTTATGTGGCAAGTCTTTGTTAAGCCATTAAGTTTAAGTTTGAAGTTTGAAGTTTGAATTGGTTTAATTTTTACCATTGGTTGGTTTCAGTTTAAATGGTTTAGTGATTTAATTTTAATTTTTATGTTCATTTTATGGTTAAAGTAATATTTAAGTTTTTAGGAATGGGAATTAGAATGAATTTTATTTTTAGGTGAAACTCACTTCATTCCACATCCTAAATCCTAATGAAGTCAAAAATCTAACTAAAATCCTCAAGTATTTTAATTAATTCTTTTGATTTTATTTATGTTTGGGTTTTATTTATTTCATTTGTTCAAATTGCTTTATTTGATTTAATTTGTCTGATTTATTTCATTTTGAATTAAGTTGTATGGATTTCATTTGATTTGGCTTATGTTATTTTAAGGAGTTTGATTTTATTCAATTTAACTTAAGTTATTAAATTAGGAATTTGTAAGCTTAAGGTTTAAGTTCATTTAGTATAAATTAATACCTTAGGTTTGTTCATAGATTATTTGTAACCAAATTTAATTAACCTAGATTATAAGTTCATTATCTAAATTCATTGAAAATGAATGATTTCATTAAACTTAACTTATGTTGTTTAATTATGTTTGAATTTCATTATGTATTGATTTTCTTAAAATTTTGATATTTGATTAAATTCATTTACTTAGGAAGTTTTGATGAATTACCTTAAATATTTCTGATGTTAATTTTAGATTAGTTCAATTTATTTATTGATTCAATGAATTAATGACTCTTCTTAATTATAATTTAATTCATATTATTCTAAAGATTTGGAAAATCAAGAATTCCAAATTTATAGATCAATTGGGTTTGAGATAATTATGACATGTGGGATTACATGCCAATTTGGTGTTTCTAAAGTTTCAACTTGATTAGCAATGTAATTAGGGTGTAATTATAGTTTTAATTATTTCATTAAAACATTAATTAAGCCTAATTAATTATGATTCATTGAGGGATTTTATTTTTTGTTTATTATTCACTGAAAGACCTTTCCAATAAGAGTTTATTTATAATTTTTGGTTAACTGGTTGATTTATTGTGACTTAATTAAATTCAGGTTATTTAATTGAATTATTTAATTTTTTATTAACTAATTGAGTTAATTAGTGATCTATTAGGTTCATATAGGTTTGATTAGGTTTAATTAATATTCTAATATTCATTTATATTCATTATGTTGATTTAAGGTTATTAGATTAATGTTTTGTAATTATTTCATTAAAGGGTAATTAGTTTAATTAATTTCAAGTTTAAACACATGAAATTACAGTTTCCCTTGAATTCAAAGAATTAAATCCTAAAAAATTTACTTTAGATATGTTTTAAGCTTAATTTTGTTTCCCCAAAGTTTGAAATTAATTGGATTATTAATTTGAGAGTAATTTGGATTTAATGTTTTTCAATTAAACCCAAATTAAGGTAAAATTACCAAATAAAACTTTGGGATTTTAATTTATATGGATTCCACTCATCAAGACAAATCCATAGAGCTCTTATTTATAATTTTCTAATTTTGTTTCTGATTTTATATGATTTTTTGAAGTTTCTGAATTTTAATTAATTAATTAAACCATTTATTAATGAATCTTAACGATTTTTTTTAAGCAGGAGGGACCCACATGGTAGAGTTGAAATGAGCAGGATCATTTACGGACCGTCCAATCAAAGATCGGATGGTCCATATTGATCCCGCGGTCCCACAGGATCAGACCGTGTGTCACATGGTGTGCGGACCACGTGGGACGATCCGTGTGTCGCATGAGTTGAAAACATGGGCTATCCTGGACCATCCGATCATGGATCAAATGGTCTGGATTGCCCCCACAATCCTTAAGGGATTTAAATCAAATTGTGTGGCTAGATCTAGATAGTTTGATCCAAATAGAAGGATCAGACGGTCAAGAGACTGTCTTTTTCCCTAAATGGTGAAACTCGATCATCGTTGATTGTTTTTTGTTAGCTGGCAGTGATCAACATTGAATTATGCCTCAATTTCGATCCCAAAATGATCAGCAATCAAATGGGGATCAATCTTTGCGGTTAGATCCATTTAGCATTCCGACTTTCTTTGAAAAGGCCCAAAATTGAAAGCTTGAAGAAAATAGGGGAGGACGTCAATAGCAAACCTAGATTCCAACGATCTCCGATGACGAGGTTGATTAAATAAGCTTTAGATCGATGCAATAAACTAGTGGTCAGTGTTTAGCGGCTTATCTCCACGTGGTTTTCCCCATTGACCGAGCATCCTAGCATAGATCTCAGCCTTAGTGGTTATCGGCCTTCCTAGTGCCAAATGATTCTAGTATGGGCTTGATTTGGATTGCCTCAAGCCCTAGAACATGTATGTGTCTTCAATTTGGGGTGAAATCCTCTCCTTTGGATTTCACCATTAAAGGGTGGTCGATTTTAGCATGAAAAGTGCCTTGCCGATGACGAGGTGGCTGGGGAAAGGTGTTGAACTTCTTCTCTTTGTATTGTGAACATAATGGAATGATCACTTCAGAGGGAAGGAGCTTCCTTGCATTTTTTCCATACATGGTCGAGCACTTTTTAGTCCTCTTCCTCTTCTCTTGCTTTTCTTCTTCTCTTGGAGAAGCCAAATCCTTGTTGGCTTTTCCTTGCTTGATTTCCCCCTTCACTTGAAGGCAACCATCTTTTAAGAGGTGGCTTTTGTCTTGGAATGGATGAGGTGGGAAGAAGGGAGTTTGCATGGGAAATGATGGAAGAAGGAAATTAGCATTTCTCTTCTTCCCATTTTCTCCCCCTTTTTTATTTTATGATTATGGCATCACATAGCCCTAGACTAATGTGTGCTGCCCATTTTGAGTTTTCATTTGGACTACATTTGATTTGGGTTGGAGTTTGAGTCCAAATCAAGTGCATTGATTTTAGCTTGATCCAATTCAAAATCAACTCAAGGGTATTTTTGAAATTAAATGTAATTTGACTTTTAATCATCTTGGATTGATGATTATTGATTATTGATTTAATTAATTGATTTTGAATTTGGATGCTTAAGTTGATCTTACCAAAAACAAATAGGTTAGATCCAATCCAAGGTGAATTCACTAGGTCAGTAGGCATTGTGTCCTAAGCATTACATTAGGAGAATTCTATTTGAGATTAGGATCTCCTAATTTCTAAATTAACCTCATCCAAAAATGAGGTCAACCAATGGACCCTCAATATGTGTAGTGGATTAACTAGAATACACTGCATATATTGGTGTTGACTAGATTGATCAACGTATAAGCATAAACTTAGGGTTTCAATTCATGATTTTGATTTTTTAGTTTGAATTTTATTTTGATTGTAAAGGATAGGTATATGTATACCTATCTTTGCTTTGGAGTGTGATTCATGTGATTAGCTAATATGATGGGGCTGTTAAGGGCATGATTAGTTGAAAAGAGGAAAGGCATCCTTCAGGACATAATCCAATCCTCAAAATAAAATGCCAACTGCGGGACTTACTCTTATGTGATTAGAAAGAAGATCGACTCCAGACTTACATCATTCTAGCTATTAGAAAGGTATCATAAAGACTTAATCCAATCTAACTCGCCTGTGTAACATGAAAGGGGCCTTGATGGCTTGATCCAATCATGTACACAAAGGTAGGATGCCGACTGGTGACTTACTCATATATGATTAGAAAGAAGGCCAACTAGGGACTTATATCTTTTTGGCTATTAGAAAGGGGTCATAAAGACTTAATCCAATCTAACTCACCTGTGTAACATGAAAGGGGCCTTGATGGCTTGATCCAATCATGTACACAAAAGTAGGATACCGATAGGGGACTTACTCCTATGTGATTAGAAAGAAGGATGACTGGGGACTTATATCTTTCTCGCTATTAGAAATGGGTCATAAAGCTTTAATGCAATCTAACTCTCCTGTGTAATATGAAAGGGGCATTGATGGCTTGGTCCAATCATGTACACAAAGGTAGGACGCCGACTTGGGACTTACTCCTATGTGATTAAAAAGAAGGTCGACTGGGGACTTATATCTTTCTGGCTATTAGAAAAGAGTCATAAAGACTTAATCCAATCTAACTCGCCTATTTAACATGAAAGGGGTCTTGATGGCTTGATCCAATAATGTACACAAAGGTAGGATGCACTGGGGACTTATTCCTATGTGATTAGAAGAAGGCCAACTGGGGACTTATATCTTTCTGGCTATTAGAAATGTGTCATAAAGACTTAATCCAATCTAACTCGCCTGTGTAACATGAAAGGGTCCTTGATGGCTTGATCCAATCATGTACACAAAGGTAGGATGCCGACTGGGGACTTACTCCTATGTGATTAGAAAGAAAGCCGACTGGGGACTTATATATTTTTGGCTATTAGAAAGGGGTCATAAAGACTTAATCTAATCTAACTTGCCTGTGTAACATGAAAGGGGCTTTGATGGCTTGATCCAATCATGTACACAAAGGTAGGATGCTGACTGGGGTCTTACTCCTATGTGATTAGAAAGAAGGTCAACTGGGGACTTATATCTTTCTAGATATTAGAAAGGGGTCATAAAGACTTAATCCAATCTAACTCGCTTGTGTAACATGAAAGGGGCCTTGATGGCTTGATCCAATCATATACACCAAAGTAGGATGTTGACTGGGGACTTAATCCTATATGATTAGAAAGAAGGCCGACTGGGGACTTATATCTTTCTGGCTATTAGAAAGGGGTCATAAAGACTTAATCCAATCTAACTCTCCTGTGTAACATGAAAGGGGCCTTGATGGCTTGATCCAATCATGTACACGAAGGTAGGAATGGTGCCATGAAGGGCTTGGTCCAAACCTACAAAGGTAGTTTTTCATGGGAATAGTGCACAAAGGCTTACTCCAAACCCAGAAAGACATGAAAAAGGTGCCATAGAGGGCTTGCTCCCATCTCAAGTCATGTATAAGAAAGGTGCCACAAAGGGCTTAATCCTATCCTATAGGTGATATGGATGAGGAAAAGGAGTCAAAGTGATTTATTCCTAATCCTCAAAGGTTTTGTCTAATAAGAAAGAGTCTCAATTACATAATCCTTACTTGATTAGTCTAACTTGATGAAAGGGCGATTAAAGGTTTGCTTCCATTTCTTGATTTCACTAATACTCCTTACACATGAAGAAGTTTAGTGAAGGAGGTTTTAAAGAGTTGGAATTTATTTTTGAAGGAAGACTTGGGTTTATTTTGGACCCAATGCTTTAATATGCCATGAGCATAGAAGCTCATCATTTTACCTTTTATATCTCAAAGTTATAATGAACTATGCTAGATGTCTATGTCACTGAAGGAAAGATGTCATAGAGTACTCACCTGAAAATTCTATCTTTTTAAGCTTGCATGTGACTGTGTAGTTCTTTAGGTAGTAAGAACCAAAGTCAACCAGTGCTTCTCGAATGGAATTTCATTTTCTTTTGTTTGATAGAATCAATAAATTATAAGCATTCTTGATTCAATGAAGATCAAGAGATTTCTTTAAAGTTCCTAAAATAAATGAGAATCAAGATAATCTTTTGGATTCTCATAGAGACACAAAATTCTTATCCCTAATCAATAAGGGAATTGAAAGGATTAACTTATTAGAGAAATTTAGATTCTCTTGATAAGTTTGAAATTGAATTTCTTCAGTTGATTTATTATTATAGGAAATGAAATCTCATAATTGCCTTTGATTAATTTCTTATTTTTGCATTTTTGATTTTTCTACATTTTACTACAACGTCTTTGAAATTACTTCAAAAGTAAATTTCAAGACTATATATATAGTAACAGGACTGTCCTTCAAGTCATAATGAAGTTTCTTTTATTTTCTTTTCTTCTTTGGCAAGATTTTCAATATAACCCTCTACCTAATTGAAAGTCGGATTATAATAAATCTTGATCATGACCCTTTTTTCTAAATTGCCCCAATATGTTGAGACTAAATGATATGACTCTATAACAGAACATTCTTACAAGGATTCTGAATGTCATATCATATGCTTTCAATTCATCTTTTTTATAATTGTCTTGATTTGATAATATTTATATAAGTTATCCTTAAGAAGGATAATCTCATGCATGAAAATATTTTTGATTTAAAAATGAAATATGAGTAATATGAACCCATTTTCAAGGTAAAGATTCTACCCTAGTCCCAAGATGTGGGTCATATAATGATGTTAGTTAACCAAGAAGAATATTTTCTTCTTATGTACAAACATCTAGCTTTTAATTTGCACAATTTTGCTTTTCTTTTGGAATTTGACCACAGTCATCAAGGGACTTAGTTTACGGAAATGGCAGCAAGCTTAAGTTTATGACCCACTACATCTGGAGATCATTTCAATTTTATTTCCAGATAAAGTTATCTTTAAACCCAAAATGTAGCTTGATCAAATCATCGATAGCTAACTCATTAAAGAGTTAGATCATTGATATCATCGTGTCAATTATGGAATTGGATTTTTCTTCAAATTCTAAGGGTGCATCCCGAACTTGAAGACTATATAAATCTCTAGACACATCTAAACATCATCGATGCAATGCGTTAGAGTGCCTTTTGAAAAGAAAGTTAGGACCGAAACTACTTAAGCTTTTTAAATTGCAATGGCTCTATAATTTCAGAACTTTTCTTGTTTATGGTTATAGACCAATTGCAATGGAATCAGAGTATACTCACTAAGACATTTGCCATATAAAGGATATGGACCCCTGAAAAAGAAGATCCACTCTCTTTTCTTTTAACCTACCAAATGACCTCACCCAATCATGGTAAAGGCTAAAATGACAAAGTATGAGATATCTACTTACTTTTGTTCAGTTAGAGAAAATTTTTCACTTCTAACCCTACCACTTTATTTTGATGTTGGGAAGTTTAAAGTTAAAATGTCCATTTACATTGGGTGTCTTTTGCTTCATTTAAAATCAGAATACACTCAATAGAATTTTTGTCATTCAAAAGATATAGTTTCTTGAAAATGAAGATCCACTATCTTTTTATTTAACCTGCCAAGTGAGCTCACCCAATCATGGCAAAGCCTAAAATGACAAAGCATGAGATATCTGATTATTTTTATTTCATTTAAACTATGACAGTTTTATTGTGTATCTTTATTTTGATTGAAATTGTATCAGAGTATACTCAATAGAGTCTTTGCCATTCAAAAGATATGGACTCCTGGAAAAGAAGATCCACTATCTTTTTATTTAACCTACCAAGTGAGCTCACCCAATCATGGCAAAGGCTAAAATGATAAAGGATGAGATATCTGATTATTTTTTATTTAGCTTAAGGATAATTTTTGACTTCTAACCTTACCACTTCATTTTTATGTGAAGAAGTTTAAAGTCAAAAATGTCTACATACTTAGAAATTTTAGACTTCATCCTTTCGCCCTTTGATATAGTCCTTCCATTCCTTTACTTTTCTTTCTTTTGGTAATATTCTAATTTCATTTCTTTATGAAAGGTTACATTTAGTAATTTTTCTAGTTACAAGATTCACTAAGAAGATAAATGTATTTGACTCATTTTCATAACCTTTCACTCTTTATGAAATGACTCCACTAAATGATTTGCTAGGTAATTTGATGTATTTGAGCTTTTGTCTAAATACACCATTTGATTGACTTTTTGATATGATTCAAGTCTGTGCTTGATTGATCATATAATATGATCCAACATTTCTATTTCTTTTTCATCTTTCATGGAGCAACAAATCTAGTAAAGCCATTTAAGATTGGTAATAATGACTTCCTAAAGATGTTACACTTTTGGATTCAAATTGATTTAGTGGAGTGATTCATTTCAGATTGGCATAATGACTCCCTTGAAAACTTTTCACTTCTAAAATCAAAATTTTCTATTATAATCAAATATTTAGTGAGGTCATTTAAGAATAGCTGAATGATATTCTAAAGACTCAACACTTTAGGATGAATATGAACATCCTTCAATAGTCAATATGTTTCTTCTTTTTTATTTTTATTTGATTCCTTTTTATTCTCTTTTTTTATTTGGATCTGGATAGGATCATCCATAAGCATTTAAAGATGTTTCATGAATTCTTAAGATGCACTTATTCATGTTTGAATTTTGGCTTCAAACAATAATGCAATTGAAATTAAATTCTTTTTTAGGTTGAGTTTTTAAGGTTGAATTTTCATGAAGCTAAAAATTACTTTCTTTAATTGATTGAATTTATGTGATCCCATCTTATCAAAGTTGATTAAAATTGAGCCAATATAAATTTACTTTCATGTTGATCGATGCACTCGGATCAATATATATTTTGGAGATTTTCTTCTTTTAAATTTTTCAGATCGACCAAGATGTTAATAAGTTCTTAGTAGTCTATCTTCATCATAGAAGATAACCCTAGAACTTCTTTATAGTGGAATGCCACATCAAGAAGTTGCTTATAGTTAAGTAATGCAAATTACATGATTATGTAATGCCTTGCTTTACATTAATTTCATTTTTTTAAATAAATTTTATTTCATATTTTATTTTATTTTTAACAGAACATTACGATGCTTGATTTTACAAGCAACTTCTCTAAGATGGGCAAAACATCACATTTTGAAGATGATTTATTTTTCATTTCTTTTTAATGTCATTTGAGGTGGTATGACTTTACCATTTTGAATTTGAGTTCAAGAAATTCCCTTTTTATATGAAGGGAAAGAATGTCTAACTCTATCCTCAATAGATCAATATACCTCATGATCTATTCATTTAGAGTATCATCATTTCAAAGAGAACCCTCTAGGGTAGATGATGTGCTATTAGAAAGTTGAATTTTGACTAGCATTCTTTTATAGCACATATAAGATTAAAGGTAATCTCAGCTTGCAATGGACTCTTTGACCACCATACTTAACATTAAGATAATGTCAAATAGGTCATAAGACATTGTAAAGGATTCTCCTTGGATTCATTTTGTATTGAAAGCATATAATACCTTAGTCTTGAAAATTAAGGTATTTTTCATTCATTTGACTGAAAAGTCATAAGTGATTTATCTATCAACTTTCCGTGAGATAGATTTCATACTTTCACTTTAAGCGATAGAGATATATCATCCCTTAGGACCCAATCTAAGGTCATGATTTCTTTAGAAGGATTAACTTCTTCATTTATTTTCTTTTCTTGATTTAACCTTAAAATTAATTAAAGCCAATCATGGAATATCATTTCATTCAATGGGAGAAAACTCCCATTAAGAAAG
The DNA here is from genome assembly GCA_021442155.1 of Cymbidium sinense. Taxonomy (NCBI): domain Eukaryota; kingdom Viridiplantae; phylum Streptophyta; class Magnoliopsida; order Asparagales; family Orchidaceae; genus Cymbidium; species Cymbidium sinense. The sequence continues at coordinate 16,553,032 of CM038214.1, forward strand.
TTGATTTAAATTTCATTCATTTCAACTTTATCAAGAGAATCATAATTCTTTTTGCTACCCTCTCTTTCTTCTATTGATTAGAAGCAAAAGTGAATCTTGTCACTTTATTTTTGTTTATGTCATATCATCTCCCTCTTTTGACTCTTTCGCACACTCTTAGGAGTTTAAGATTTTGGAAAGGTCTAAACGATGGTTACCTCCAAGTCACTCCTTAGAATTGGCCAATCAACTTGATTAGTTGGTTTTCCAATATTCTAGTGGACTTGTGGAAATTAAGATTAAAGCTTATTTGCATTCATGTATAATTTTCTTCTATATGAATAGGAGATTTTCATTGAGTTCCTTATCAACCTCTGCCTAAGGTCAAAAAGGCATTCTCTTTTTTAGATGATTTTGTTTTTATTCTTCTTTTCTAAATGCTATTCAAACTTCAATCATGGTGGGAAAAGGGGAAATAGGTACAACTATGCCTCCTTTTGATTTAAGTTTCCTCAGGGTTTGAAGGAACTCCATTATCTCAATTTATATCCTTAGGTGTTTTAACACCTTTTAAATGTAGTAGAACAAAGGGTGTTTATTCAAGGACCCTGTCCTGATTCTCTTTAGCTCTAGTATAAAGCCAAAGTAAGATCAAGGATAAGTTTAATTTTGAGACTTTATTTTTGAAGATTTTCTTTTCAAATCTTGAAGTACTTTTCATACTTTTTTAAATTTAATATCTCTTTTCCATATTGGAATGGTTTCAAATCTGTCTCGACCAGATTTAGTTCATAATAGAGATGACTTGATTTTTATTTATTTCACTCACCTCTCATTTTATTTTGGTATTTGGTCCTAGTACCCAATCGTTTAACTATGACAAATGAAGAGTTCTAGAACCTCTATTCAAGATGTTGGATAGGCTCAACCAAGAATGAAATGGAGAAGTATCCAATGAAAAGAAAGGCAGTCCTAACTAATGAGTGGCACTAGTACACTGCCGATATATAGAAATAACCACCTATTTCTAAAGATGGAGAGAGGAACCATTCCCCAGCGGAGTCACCAAAAAAATATGTTGGTTATTTTTTCTCTAGAATAGAGAAAATAAATGACACCGCATAGAGTTTAGAAATATTTTATTTAGATGATCAAATATGACATTAAGGAATAAGCATATTATCTTGAAAGATAAACATGCTTTTCTGTAATGGATTCAATCATTTCAATAAAAGACTCCTAAGGCTAATGGGACTTTCGTGTACCAGAGTATTTTCCCTTGAGCTACATAGAAAAGTAGAACAGGGTCTATTTTATCCTGGGATCATGGTTCCCTATAAAGGCAAGCCTCTATAGTTAATTACATCTTAGGAAGGCTCTCTTCCTAAGAGTACTCTCGATTAAAGAAATAAGTGGTTATTCCTAAAGACTACTAAGGTAGCTTTCAAAGGAATGATTTTTTAGAAATTCAATTGGGAGAGGTCCAAATTTGAGAGAGTTATTTTTAAGAGTCAAATGGAAAAGAGTAGGAAATGTTTATTGATACTGGGATGCCCAGTAGACATTTCATCTATCCTATGATTAAGCATCAAATTTGGGATTTAATTTTAGAATTCAAGTCATCATTTTCTTAGAAATCTAGTGCTTAGATTCTAGCAACACAAGACTGCAGAAGTGCCTAGGGTAGAAGACTTATTTCTAAAGGATGCTTCAGAACCTAGTCTATAGGTGCTTTTGACACATGTTAGATGTTCGACCTAGCTCTATCCTTAGGAATCATTGGCCATTCTCCTCACTTGAAGGAACTAACCTATCCTTGACTCTTCTAGACTTACAACCTGCCTGGAGAAGGCTGCCAGCTAACACCACCTAAGTACATTTTAAAATCATGAGGCTAAGTCATATGAATGCAAGATGGCTGGGTTGCTGTAGTTTTAGGAAAGAAATCTATGAACTTAGACTTACTCCCTAATCCATAAGATCATGTAGGGTATGAAGATGCACCGAACTAATGCACATTTTTCAAATTTTAATAAATTTTGACTCACGATTCATTTTAAGCCATAGGAATACAATTTATGCCTAATTCATGTAATTAGAAAAATATTATGAGCCAAATCAAAAGAGAAGGTGTACTTCAATCATAGGCTCTCAAAGGTCAAGCCCGGGTTCTCTAGCAAGGATGGAAGTCCTTCATTAATCAAGAGTGAAATAATATGATTATGCATGATATTAAAACATCCAGCTAAGGGGTTGCTACATATTTTATCTTATTTTTAGATGAATATTATGAGTTGTATTTATTTTTATGTTTCAATTGATTTAGTTGGGTAGAAAATTTAGTTTATCCTATCAGCCTACGTCCAAGCATTCATCACAACACAAACATAGCATAGAAAGAAACCTAAGAAAAGCATGTTGTTTTTAATACGCACCCAAAATAAATTAAGACAGATTAAATTATATAAGGAAAAGGCCAATGCAGCCAGATATTGTTGCACACCCCAAAAGAAAGAAAAATAGGCAGCAGAATTTGCCCTTTTACAACCTGGCCTAGAACTACAAGTTCAGGTCTATGGGTCTTCTTTCCAGGAAAGTCTCCTTGTTCAGGGACATCCATCAGGCTCCATAGGGGACCACCACACCACCTCCTAGTCGGGTCAGCTCCTGCTAATCCTAAATCCTCATAGATCCTAACCTAATTCTAATCTCAAATTTACATTTAAAATTCAAAAGAAATCCTAAGTCCTACAAAATAGATGTGTAGGAAATACACATAGCACACAAAGTAGTTTATATTTCACAAACATACGGGCTTAGCATTGGTTGCTTGTCAATCCCAGATGTCCTATGGACTATGTTAATGGATTTTTACCACCAGGAAGTAAACAAAAATTTTATGAATTATTTATTACAGCGATCCCTTTAACACAATCCCCTACATAAAATAGTATCAAATCTAGAAAGAATGCCCTAAAATCTAGTCTAATGAGCAAACAAGCATAGGCATCCAGTCTAAAGCAATACACCACACAAACATGGAAGCGTAGCACAACATATCATAGGAGATTAAAAGAAAATCACAAAATGATCTAACCTAGATCTAGAGTCTATGACCTAAGTAATCTACTATGTGCAGAAGTGGGGTTTATGTGGCAAGTCTTTGTTAGGCCCTTAAGTTTTAGTTTGAAGTTTGAAGTTTGAATTGGTTTAATTTTTTATCATTGGTTGGTTTCAACTCAAATGGTTTAGTGATTTAATTTTAATTTTTATGTTCATTTTATGGTTAAAGTAATATTTAAGTTTTCAAGAATGAGAATTAGAATGAATTTTATTTTTAGGTGAAACTCACTTTATTCCACATCCTAAATCCTAATAAAGTTTTAAAAATCTAACTAAAATCCTCAAGTATTTTAATTAATCTTTTTGATTTTATTTATGTTTGGGTTTTATTTATTTCATTTGTTCGAATTGCTTTATTTGATTTAATTTATTTGATTTATTTCATTTTGAATTAAGTTGTATGTATTTCATTTGATCTGGCTTATGTTATTTTAAGGAGTTTAATTTTATTCAATTTAACTTAAGTTATTAAATTAGAAATTTGTAAGCTTAAGGCTTAAGTTCATTTAGTATAAATTAATACCTTAGGTTTGTTCATAGATTATTTGTAACCTAATTTAATTAACCTAGGTTTAAAGTTCATTATCTAAATTCATTAAAAATGAATGATTTCATTAAACTTAACTTAAGTTGTTTAATTATGTTTGAATTTCATTAAGTATTGATTTTCTTAAAATTTTTATATTTGATTAAATTCTTTGGCTTAGGACGTTTTTATGAATTACCTTAAAATATTTTTGATGTTTATTTCAGATTAGTTCAATTTATTTATTGATTCAATGAATTAATGGTTCATCTTAATTATTATTGAGTTCATATTGACCTAGAGATTTGGAAAATCAAGAATTCCAAATTTATAGATCAATTGGGTTTGAGATATTTATGGAAAGTGGGGTTACATGCCAATTTTATGTTTATAAAGTTTTAATTTGATTAGAGATGTAATTAGGGTGTAATTATGGTTTTAATTATTTTATTAAAAACTAAATTAAACTTAATATATTAAGATTCATTGAGGAATTTTATTTTTTATTTATTCGTCATTGAAATACCTTTCCAATGAGGGTTTATTTAAAATTTTAGTTATTTAATTCTTTAATTACCTAATTGAGTTAATTAGTGATCTATTAGGTTCATTTTTGATTAGGTTTAATTAATATTGTAATATTCATTAATATTCATTATGTTGATTTACAGTTATTAGATTAAAGTTTTCTAATTATTTCATTAAATGGTGATTAGTTTAATTAATTTAAAGTTTAAACACATGAAATTACAGTTTCCCTTGAATTTAGAGAATTAAATCTCGAAAAATTTACTTAAGATATTTTTAAGCTTAATTTAATTTGCCCAAAGTTTAAAATTAATTGGATTATTAATTTGAGAGTAATTAATGTTTAATGTTTTTCAATTAAACCCAAATTAAGGTAAAATTACCCAATAAAACTTTAGGATTTTAATTTATATGGATTCCTCTCATCAAGATGAATCCATAGAGCCCTTATTTATAATTTTCTATTTTTTTTTCTGATTTTATATGATTTTTTAAAGTTTTTGGATTTTAATTAATTAATTAAACCATTTATTAACAAATCTTAATGGTTTTTTTAAGCGGGAGGGACCCATGTGGCGGAGTTGAAATGTGCGAGATCGTTTATGGACCGCCCGATCAATCGCTTCATGCATCGATCCTCCGTAGGATCGATCTGATGTCACACACAAACTACGTGTCACGTGTGGGATGATCCATATGTCACATGAGTTGAAAATACGGGAGATCCTGGACCGTCCAATCGTAGATCAAACGGTTTAGATTTCCCTCATGATCCTTAAGGGATTTAAATAAAATCATGCACCTAGATCTAGATCGTCCGATCCAAATAGAAGGATCGGATGGTCCAGAGGCAGTCTTCTTCCCTAAATGATAAAACTTGATTGTTGATGATGGTTTTCTATCAACCGTCCATGATCAACGATGAATTATGCCTCGATTTCAATCCCAAAATGATCAGTTATCGAATTGGGATCAACTTATGCAGTTAGATCCATTTGGCATTCTGACTATCTTTGGAAATGCCTAAGATCGAAAGCTTGAAGAAAATAGGGGGGGACGTCAATGGAAAACCTAGATTCCAATGATTTCCAATGATGAGGTTGATTCCATAAGCTTTAGATTGATGCAACAACTTGTGGTCGGCATTTGGCGGCTTATCTCCACATGGTTTGCCCCTTTGATCAAGCTCCCTAGCATAGATCTTGACCTTGGTGGTTCTCAGCCTTCCCAGTGCCAAATGATTCGAGCATGGGCTCGATTTGGATCGCTTCGAGCCCTAGAACGTGTATGTGTCTTCAATTTGAGGTGAAATCCTCTCCTTTTGATTTCACCATTAAAGGGTGCTCAGTTTTAGCATGAACAGTGCCTTATCGGTGACGAGGTGGTCGAGGAAAGGTGGTGAACTTCCTCTCTTGGTCTTGTGAACATAATGGAATGTTCACTTCAGAGGGAAGGGGCTTCCTTGCATGTTTTCCATGTATGATCGAGCACCTTTTACTCTTCTTCCTCTTCTCTTCCTTTTTCTTCTTACCTTTGAGAAGCCAAATCTTTGTTGGCTTTTCCATGCTTGATTGCCTCCTTCACTTGAAGGCAGCAATCTTTTAAGAGGTGGCTTTTTTCTTGAAATGGATGAGGTGGGAAGAAGGGAGTTTGCATGGGAAGAGATGGAAGAAGGAAATTAGCATTTCTCTTCCCATTTTCTCCCCTCTTTTTTATTTTATGATTATGACATCACATATCCCTAGACTAATGTATCCTGCCTATTTTGAGTTTTCATTTGGAGTACATTTGATTTGGGTTGGAGTTTGAGACCAAATCAAGTGCATTGATTTTAGCTTGATCCAATTCAAAATCAACTCAAGGGTATTTTTGAAATTAAATGTAATTTAACTTTTAATCATCTTGGATTGATGATTATTGATTATTGATTTGATTAATTGATTTTGAATTTGGATGCTTTAGTTGATCCTACCTAAGACAAATAGGTTAGATCCAACCCAAGGTGAATTCCCTAGGTCACTAGGCATAGTGTCCTAAGCATTGAATTAGGAGAATCCTATTTGAGACTAAGATCTCCCAATTTCTAAATTAACCTTATCCAAAAATGAGGTCAACAGTGATATTCTTGTCTCCCACCTTAATTTTGCTGATGATTTCATTATCTTTTGCAGTGCTTCCATTCACCAAATTAAAAACATTAAGAACTTCTTAAATAAATTTGGGAAGGAAAGTGGTCTTTCTATTAATGTAGGCAAAGGCTATTTTATTCCTTCCTCTAAAATCTCTAGTAACAAAATTAATCAAATTTTGAGAATCACTAATTTTTAGCAACAACAACTTCCAATTAAATATCTTGGTGCTCCTCTTTATAAAGGTCAGAAAAGATCACATCTCTTTGATGAGTTAATCCAAAAAATTACAAATAAAATTTCTGTTTGGGAATTTCATTTACTCTTATTTGGTGGTAGACTCACTTTGCTTAAGAGTACCCTTAACTCCATGCCTTTATATCTTATGCAAACCATTATTCCTATTAATTCTACCTTAAACAGAATTGAGTGCCTCCTTAATAAATTCTTCTGATGATCAAACAGCTCTACTAAAAAGATGCATTGAACTTCTTGGTATAAAAGTTGTGGCACCCTTGTGAAGGACTTGTAAGCCAACTGAAGCTATTATTGCATTCTCTCGTAAACTTTGGTAGAATTTTAGGAGCAATAATAGTCTTTGGGATAAATTTATGACTGTCAAGTATTGCTAGGGTAAGCATCCTCTCATTTGTCATTACAAGGTACGAGATTCTCATGTATGGAAAAGACTTTGTTCCATCAAATGGGAAGCTGAATCCCTCATTTCTTTGGGGGTTAACTCTAGATCTTCTTTCTTTTAGCAAGACAACTGGATTGGCAGTTGTTCCAATGATGAATTATTATCTACTCACTCCACTGCTACTATTAAATTGAACTCTTTCAGGTTGAATAATAAATGGAATGATAGTAAGCTTACTGATTATATTCCTAGCTCTCTTTTAGATAAACTTACTAGCATCCCTATCATTTCTAATCATCCTTATCAGATTCTTTTTAAGCTATCTCAAAATGGTGATTTTAACCTTAAAGATGTTTGGATTCATATTAGAGAATCTCATGTTTTCTCTAACGTATTTTTTAAACTTTGGAATAACACTATCCCTATTTCTTATTCTATCCTAACTTGGAGAATTATGAAAATTTTATCCCTGTTGACTCTTTGATGTGGGGTAAAGGCTTTCATTTACCTTCAAAATGCTATTGTTGTTTTCACATTGAGAATGTGAACCATATGTTTGTCAATGGCGCCATTGCCTCCAAACTATGGGTTTGGTATGATGTGCTTTTCAATATTGACCAATTTAATGGATCTTTATCCTTATATCAACTTCATGATGTTTATTTTCAAAATACTGTTAAAGGTCACATTAAAGTGATAACTGCCATCACTCTTGTATGGTTCATATGGATGGACAAAAATGATGCCAAACATCATGGGATTCCTATGAACCACAAAAGGATTATTCCTAGAATTAAAGATAAAATTTATGCTTTATTTAATGCCAGTTTAATTAGCAATAATCAATTTAAAGGCTGTAAATTTGTGGCCAACAAACTAGGCTTTAGCTTGCCTAAGTTTCCTAACTGTAAGGAAGATAAGATTGTAATCTAGATAAAGCCTCATAATAATATTATCAAAATTAATACTGACAGCTCAGTTTCTCAAAATGTTTTTGGCTGTGGTGGCATTTTTAGAAACTTTAAAGGTAATGTTATTTGTGCCTTTGCCTACCCACTTACAACATGTTCTATTATCTTTGCTGAATTAATGGTTGTTAACAAAGCTATTGAGATTTGTTTACAAAAAGGTTGGCTCAATATCTGGATTGAGGTGGATGCTCTTTTGCTGATTGATATGTTGACTTCCACCAAGGTGGGAAATACATATTTATATTACCTCCTTAATCATACTAGAGCTTTCCTATCTTAAGTTTGTTTTAAAAACACTCATGTTTGGCATGAAGGTAATGTGTGTGCTGATTACCTTGCTAATCTGGGTGTTAGATTAGATGACATAACTTTCTTTGATCAGCTTAATCATCCTAAACATTTGCATGGATTAGTTAATTTAGATAATACTGGTTTACCCTATCTCAGAATTAGTCTCATTTTTATGCTTTTTGGTCTGTTAACGGTTTGTCTTACCTGCATGTTCAATCGCTACTCAATTTTTTTGATGCATTTCCCTGAAACCATTATATGGTTATCCTGTAATGGAGGCTCTTGCCTGTGTAGCCTCAGCTGTTGGTTTGTTGTTAATTGTTTAGCTACATGTTGGGTTCTATTGTATTTGCTTTTTCCCTTACTGATGGGGTCGTGCCACCTGTTTCCCTATCCTGCTAGTTTGTACTGCCCTTTTCCTAACATGTAGGGACAGATTGTGTATTTTGCTTGCCATCACTGTTGTTTCATTACACGATTGGGATTATTTCATGCCTCCCTTTCCTGCTATCTTTACTGATGTTGTTTGCTTAGCTGCTGATCTATTTTCCCTTGATTTGAAGGATTTTAATGCTATTATTTTTTTGATTCTCACTTTGGTTCAATGCAGTAATGGCACTGCCTACATTACCCTCTGTCGGGTTCAATATTTGGTTTGCTATTTTGGGCTACTGGCTGAATGGACTTTGAGTTTTTATGTTCAGCAGGCTAACTATTGCGGTTGGTTTTCTGACCGATCTTTTGTTCTGTTGTTTGATGTGTGGTTAACCTTATTACCTATGCCTTTGTGGTATGAATCTATCTGCTATTTCATTTCACTCTTGGATCTCTTAGACTTGTGCAATTACTATTGTGATCATGCTATGAACAAGGTGGTTGTTAACATCTATATTGATGACTCTAAATGGCTTTCCTCTTTATGGGCAATTTTCCTGGCAAAGAGGTTTCATCTAGGTAAGGATGGTGTTGCTTGTATGCTGAATGGATTTTTGGATTATTATGTTCAATAGGCTGACTATTGTTTTTGGATTCCTGCCTCACCTTTTGTTCTGTTGATTATCGTGTGGTCAACCTCATTATCTGTGCCTTTGCTATATGGCTTTATCTACTGGTTGAGTTTACTCTTGGCCCAATTTGACATGTATAATTATTGTTGTGATCATGCTATTAATAAGGTGGATGTGGCCAAGATGTTTCATCTAGGTAGGGATGTGGGCTGTGCATTCTCATGTAATTTTGGCATTAGTTGGTGATACTTATCTTATAAGGGATTGGTTTCATCCCTTTACCATTCTGATCTATGTTTCCTTCTTTTTTATAGTGTATGTGGCTATGTTTTGGTATGCAGGTACTAAGGATCATTTGACTTTCATCCAATGGCTGCTATTTTCTCCCAGGTTAGTAGGCTATGACGGCTGGGATGATTTCACTCATTTTTTGGCTGGTAGTAGCACTTGTGATGTAACCCTTCCTTTGAAGTTTGGATGCTCATGTTTACGATAGCCCTAATTTTTTGAGACTAAGCCTAATCCTATTTTCACACATTTCTCTATAATTCTCTCATTTTATTCTGATTTTACTTTCAATTTGACTTGTATCACTTTAATTGTGCTAACTATTTTTTCTAAATGTTTGCATATTATGTGTTGTTTTTCTTGTAGGTTCCTTCTTTAGTGGAGGAATAGGCTTCTCTCAACCTCAAGAACTTTTGATGAAGGTGGTCCAATGGCTTCTCTTTTTGATCATTTTATATCTTTTGCTTTCCTCTCTTTTTTGCTTTGTTTCATTGTATCTAGATAGGGGATTTACTCTATAGGCTGATTGTAGCTCTATGAGCAATAGTTCTTGAGTTTATCCCCTCTTAAGGACCTTTGTAACCCCTTTTTTGTGGCAATAAAATTTCCCTATATCGGGTTCCCTAAAAAAAAATCCTAAACCCAAACCCTAATGACCCTAAACCCTAAAATCTTAAACCCTAAAACCCTAAACCCTAAACCTTAAACCCTAAAAACCTAAAAACTTAAACCTAAACTATATAAAACAAAAAAATAAAATAAACAAAAATCCTAAACCTGAATAAAATAAAAATAATAACAATATCCTAAACTAAAAACCTAAACCTAAACTTAAAAATAAAATAAAATAATAAAATAAGAATAAACTAAAATAAAATAAATAAAAACCTAAACTAAACTAAAAAGATAGAATAAACCAAAGAATAAAAAAACCTAAATTAAATAAATACTAAGCGTAAAATAAAAATAAATAAATTTAAAATAAAATAAAATAAAAACTAAATAAAAACCTAAACCTAAAAAATAAACCTAAAAATAAATAAATGATAAAACCTAAACCCTAAACTAAAAAAAAACCAAAACCTAAAATAAAAATAAAATAAAGAAAATAAAATAAACCTAAAACTAAACTAAAATAAATCAAACCTAAACCTAAACCTAAAATAAACTAATCATAAACCTAAACTAAATAAAGAAAAATAAACTAAAAATAAACTTAAACCAAAATTAAAATATGCAACCTGAAAATAAACCTAAAATAAAAAGCTAAAATCTAAACCTAAAAAAAAAAACCTAAACTTAGCCCAAAAAATAAAAAAAAAAATAAAAAACTAAAAATAAAAAAAATAAACCTGAATAAAAAATAAAAAACTAAAAAATAGAAACTAAATAAAAATAAAAATAAAAATAAAAAATAAAAATAAAAAAAAATTTAAAAATTAAAAAATTAAAAAAATTTAAAAAAATTAAAAATAAATAAAAATAATAAACCTAAAATAAAAAATAAAAATTAATAAATTAATAAATAAATAAATAAAAGTAAACTAAACCTAAAAATAAAAAATAAAAATAAAAAAAATAAAAAAATAAACTAAACCTAAACCTAAAAAAATAAAAAATAAAAAATAAATAAACTAAACCTAAAAAACGTACAAATAAATTAAAATAAAATAAAAACCTAAATAAAATAAAAAATAAAAATAAAATAAAAAACCTAAACATAAATAAAAACTAAATAAAAAATAAAAACATAAAAAAACAAAATAAACCTAGAAAAATATAAAATAAAATAAAAATAAACTAAAAAATAGAAAATAGAAAATATAAAATATAAAAATAAACTAAATAAAAAATAATAAAAATAAAATAAAATAAAATAAATAAAAATAAAAAACTAAACCTAAAAAAATAAAAAGAAATAAAAAAAGTAAACCTAAACATAAAATAAAAATAAATAAAAATAAATAAATATTAAAAAATAATAAAATAATAAAATAAAATAAAAGTAAATAAAAAATAAAAAATAAATAAAAATAAAATAAACCTAAACATAAAAAAAATAAAATCAAATAAAAAATAAAAAAAATAAAATAAATACAATAAATAAAATGAAATAAAATATATAAAATAAAAATAAATAATAAAACTAAAAAATAAAATAAAAACTAAAAATAAAAAATAAAAAATACAAACAAATAAATAAAAAAAATAAAATAAAAATAGAATAAAATAGACTAAAAATAAAAAAATAAAAAAAAATAATAATAAAATTAAAAAATAAATAATAAAAAATAAAATAAAAAATAAAAAAATAAACTAAACCCAAACCAAAAAATAAACATAAAATAAAATAAAAAATAAATACAAAAAATTTAAAGAAATAAAAAATAATAATAAAAAATAAACAAATTAAAAAATAAAATAAACATAAAAAAATAAACGAAAAATAAAAATAAACTAAAAATAAATAAAAATAAATAAATAAATAAATAAATAAAAATTAATAAAAATATAAAAAACTAAACCTAAACCTAAATAAACCGTAAAATAAACCTTAACCTAAAAATAAAATAAATAAAAAATAAAAAAATAAAAAAAATAAACATAAACCTAAACTAAACCTAAAAAAATAAAAAAATAAAAAAAGTAAAATATAAATAAATAAGAATTAAAATAAAAAAATAAAATAAAATAAAAAGAAATAAAATAATATAAAATATAAAATAAAATAAAGAAATAAAATAAACCTAAATGAAAAACTAAAATAAACTGAAAATAAAAATAATAAAAAAATAAAAATAAAAAAATAAAAATAAAAAATAAATGAATAAATAAATAATAAAATAAAAAAAAAATAAATAAATAAAATAAAAATACAAAATAAAATAAAAAAATAAATAATAAATAAATTAAAATAAATAATAATAATAATAAATTAAAATATTAAAATAAATAAAAATAAATAAAACCATAAAAATAAAAAATAAAAAATAAAAAAATAAAAAAATAAAAAAAATATAAAATAAAAAATAAATAAAATAAATAAAACTAAAATAAAACTAAAATGAAAAAAATAAATTAAAATATAAAATAAAAATAAAAATAAAATTAAAAAATAATAGAAAAATAAAAAAATAAAAAATTAAACCTAAAATAAAAAATAAAAAAAGAAATAAAAAAATAAAAATAAAAATAAAATAAAAACAATAAAAATAAAATAAAAAATAAACCTAAAAATAAACCTAAATCTAAAAAAAATAAAAATAAAAAATAAATAAATAAACCAAAAAATATATAAAATAAACATATGAGACAAATCACCCATGTAAGTGGTCATTTCCATTCCTTTATCACTTAGTACTCTCCTAATGGTCCACTTAGGCACCTACATGGAAGTTGAAATCACCTCACCCTCTCCATTGGAGCATTTGAAACCCATAGGACACCCATGATTCTTCCTTGACAGCCACCTCTACACCTTCAACCAACCAAGCTGAGCTAACTCACCTCCTCCCTGCCACCCACAACTCCTAGAGATGGCTACACAACCACTAGAAGCCAAACCCGATCCTACCATTTGATCAAGATGAAGGGGGGTATACACCCCCTCATTTCCACTCAAACACACACAAATATCATTCCTCAGAGCCCTAGCTACCCAAGACAAGCTGCTAGAGCCATTCCCTAAGCTCCCAAGCTCATTCCTCAATCAAAAAATTTCATTCTCATCTGTCCTAAAATACGACACTCTCATTTTTGAGCTAACTTTCCCATTTCCCCATCAAACTCAAAATAACTTTGCAAGCACCTTCCCTAGGCCTCGTCGAGCAAGAACGAATCATCACCCAAGCTTCCCGAGCACTGGTGGTGGGACTTCAATTAAAGTCGAGCTCCAAATCATCGATTCATGGCTTTCTGAGTGAACATCAAGGAATTGATCCAATTATTGCTCAAAAGGGCTTCATCTCCACTAGATGAATCTTCCACAATCGTTCGAGCCACCAGTCTTGAGCTCCAATAAGGTATGCTTCCAAAATCGATCCTTAGGCAAAATTACATTGGATGATCTTGACCGTTGGATCCCGTTCGATTGATGTCGTGAAAGTGTAGGATCCATTTGGAGTTGATCCAAGCTCGGGTAAGCTCGGATTAAGTGAGCAATGCCCGATGAACACCATTCTCCCTCACTTGCATGACATTAGATCACACACCATTTGTTCAATGTGATCAAAATGGATGATCATGATTAGATCCACTAGATCGATTAGATTTAATCCTATTAAGCTGTGGGATTAATCATAGCCATCTGATCTTAGATCAGACGACGATATGAGAAAGCTTGTTCACCGTCGTCATGTAGGCGCTAAGTTGGATAAGTTTTAAGTAGCCAATCCCACAACGCCACATGAAAACTATGCCGCGTTAGTGCACCACATGGCACCAATAGGATTAGGCATTAATTATGCATAATTAATTATTTATAATAGATTAAACTTCTAAGAATCATAAAAAATCATAACAAAAAAAAAAATGCTTATAAAAACTAATTTTAATTGTAGTTCATAGAGAACTAATTAAAAATTATCTTAACTAATTTTGAATGGTAATTAAGGTTTAATTACAAAATTAATTAGCTTAATTACTTCTTAATTACTTGAGCAATAAATCCCAAAATTTATGGGCTAATTTAGTTGGATGACCTCGGCCTCCCATGATTTTCTTGGGATTTATTGCTCACTTAATTAAGAAAATTGACTAATTAAACCTTAACTACTCTATTAAGTTAATTAATGATTAATTAATCCCATGAATAGCAACAAATTGGTAAATAAAGTTTATTAATCATTGTTAAGCAGTAAGTGAACTAAGGAATAGGGTTTGGCCCCCTTTCCTTAAGTTCATTTCACCCTTTTAAAAATGAAATTAATTAAGATTTAACTAATTAATTAAATCACTTAATTAAATTGAAATCATAATCACATTAGACCTTAATTAATTAAATCATGGGGGTAGATCTTTTTGTGTTTTATAACCTAAAGGAGTTTAATGAAATTATGGTTAGTCCACATGTCTGGGAAAATCATAAGAGTAATTAATTAAGTCCCTTAATCTAATTAACTATTAAGCATGAGCCAATTGCATTAGGCAACTTTTATTTCCTAGGATCATTGCAAGGTTATTTTCCATGCATATCAAGTTGGCTCATAATTACTTAGTTAATTACTTTAAGGTGACATAGGTAAGGGTAATAAATTCATCTAATTAAGTGTTCAATTTAAATAACCCATAAAATCAACTTAATTACATTTCTTTAAATTAAATCAAATCACTAATGTGGAATGGGTTTAAAATAGCAAGTGATGGTTTCTCTACTCCTCTTTAAATCAAATCAAATCCAAAACTTAATTAATAAAGAAGCATTGGTTTGCTTTAAATAATCTTAATTGAATTGATTATCCTTAAGAATTAGTTTGGTTGAATGAATCACATGCCTATATTTGATTGTGCAATTTCCAATCATGATAAATTTCGTATGACATTAGAATTCATGCATCCATCTTTTCAAAATCAAGTAAAATAAAATGGATTTATTTTATGTAAGCTTCCATGTGTTGATTTAATTTAATAAATGCATGGCTATTATCACTATTAAATCCAAATGTATTTTTTTAAAAGCTTATAAATGAGTAATAATTGGTGTTACGATGCTAGTTATAAATACCTAATAAATGTATGTGCTTATAGCTTAAGTGTATGAATGTTGTGTTCTCTTTCCTCTATTCATGTGTTGATTTATATAAGATTGAATTGTAATTGTTATATAGTGTGAACATCCCAAGAATACAAGGCTTTAGTTAGCCCCAAGGAGGTCATTTGATTACCTCACTTCCCTGGTTTAACAATAGCATGTACCCATTTGATTTCATTCTTATGTATTTCAATATTAGAATTTGGATAGAGATTTAATTCATATATATATAAACGATTCAGCCAAAAAAATATTCAATCTTTTCATGGTTTTCTTTCCTTCATTTATGTATACATCCATGTGTGTCCAAGAAAAGCGCATATATATTCTAGACAACCCGGGAATAGGAGGCTTTAGTTAGCCCCAAGGAGGTCATTTGATAACCTCAATTCCCTGGTTTAACAATGACACGTTCTTGCCTATATCTTTGTACATGTATATGTATATGTGATTAGTGAATGAAAATCCCATTTTACATTAAAATTTCATGCATTCATAATTGACTAAGTGGTTGAATTAATTAACCATATGATTTAGAGCTTACTTCTTATGTTCATGTATACAAATTTACAAATGTTTGAATGCAAATGGGTATATAATATGAACATCCCGAGAATACGAGGCTTTAGCTAGCTCCAAGGAGGTCATTTGAATACCTCACTTCCTTGGTTTAACAATGCCACATGCCTATTTAATTTAATTCTTATGTCCTTTTTATATAAGAATTTTGATAAAGTTTTAAATTAATATGTTTAAATAATTCAATCAAATAAATATAAATTTTGAACATACACATACATTTATCATTTAAATGTGCTAAAATATGTTGCATTTATAGATACACCTAGGATTAAATTATATGCATGCTACATGTGATGGAAAGGAATGATTTAATATATGTCATGTGGTAGTAATTGAATTAAATTAATCTTAATATGCCTTTCATTTTGAATAGGATTATTTGAAGTGAACCTAAACTTAGGATTAATTAAATCATTTAGTAAGCCATTCACTAAGGAGAACTAAATCAAATTAACATACTTTAGAAAGTGACTTAAGGTATAGATGAAAGAGGGCAATCCTCTTTTCCTCTCTTTATCGCACTTAGTGGCTAAGTGTAATCAAATGAAACAAAAGTAAACCTAAACTAAAATTCTTAAATCAATTAAATTACTTTAAGTGAAATCAACCTTTCATGTTAAATTGAATCTTTATACACTTAGAAAATACAACACTAATGCCTCACAAGACTTACCACACAAGCCTTAAAACATACATTAGAATTAAGTCACCACTTCTAGCTCTAAGTTAAGATGGTGTATGATGTGATGTCTATTTTATTTTATTATGTATTATTTCATATTGGATGTTAGGGTGTATGCTTCGTAGTCTGTATGATAGGCCAATATTAGCCTAATCATATTTTTGTAGGGAATTATGCTTAAGGGATGCATAAAAATAAATGTGAATGCTCTTTTTCCAGGTTGCTTAAATCCTTAAGCATAATCCAAGTTAGGATAAGTGGGCTTAGTTACCCTATTTATATTTAGCTAACTTCTATTTTGCAGGTGTAGTCAGATTTACTTTTCCAACATAAATATAATTTTTGCAATATGAATTAGGATTACTGCTATGGGAGATTTGGATGAGCAGTGGCTAGAAGGCTTTATCTTGGGGTGCCCTATGATGCCTTTGAAACAAGCACCATCCAAATCAAAGAATGAACCAAATCAAAAATGGGGATATGAAGAAAGAAGGCCCCCATAACATTTAATACAGTTATAATTATTCTTTTATATTCCAGGTTGTATAAGGGTAAAGCTTGGCTACCCATCTTATCTTACTTCGGGTTGTATGGTGGTACACGACCGCACCAACCTTTTATTCTTTTATGATAATTTATATAATTTTTTGATGTTATGTTTACATTGTGCATTAGGATGGCATGCTTTTCATAGTTTCTTAAATGATTGATGCTTTAGTATGTGTCTTGGATACGATTAGGCTCTTAGGATAAAAATAACTTTTCTACCCAATTAATCACTCATAACTAAATTTTAAACAACTCATAACCTCATCATAAAGCCTAATACATAAATAAGATAATTAAAAAATTTAACAACCCCTTAGTTGTATGGTTGCATGTTTCACATCATGCATGCATATTATTTCTCTCTTGAACATGAAGGATCTCCATCTTTGCACGATAAAGGAATGCTTGACCTATGAGGGCATCCCTTGTGGTGGAGAACACCTTCTTCTAGTTGATTTGACCCATAAACTATTTCATCATGCATATAAGCATAAGAAATCCTAAATCCTCTGTCAAAATAATGTGTCTAAAATGAAATAAAACTTGAAAAGATTTTGCATCTATAGATTAATTCATATGCTCATACCACTCATGCTCTAGTCTCATAGGGACTATGTTTAGGACTTTAGTCTCTTTCTAATTAAATAACTACCCTAGCTATCTTTCAATTCATAAGACTAGACTACAAGGTTTTAAAATCATAGGAGGAGTTAGCTGGCAGCCACTCTAGGCAGTTGTAAGTCCAGAAGTTAGACAATTTATTCTCTCTTATGGAGGTAAACCCTTATGTCCAACTATAGCTTAGATTTAGGTTGTGCTTTTGCTCGTACTAAAGCTCCCTAGATTTAGGATCCAAGGTAGCTATTCTATTTGGACGATGAGCAAAAATACTCACCTCTTAGGCATTCCCACAACTATGTGTTAGTGGATTATAAGCCCTAGTAATCTAATTAAATTGTAAATCAAAACATATAAATCTCCTCAACTTCAAAATTAGAAAGCCCTACCATATGATAGATTGGAATGCTTACTAGGTTTCCTAGCATCATGAGTATTTCCTACTTATGTCATTTGGATTCCAAATATAAGTCTTCTCCTTGAACTTTCCCAATTGATTTACTAAATACAACAAATCCTTTGATAGTCTAAACTTGAAATATTTGGAGATGATAATTATCTACTTTAATCGAGAGTATTCTTAGGAAATTTTATTTCCTAAGATGTAATTAACTATAGAGGCTTACCTCCATAGGGAATATAAGAACCTAGTTTAAAATAAACCATACTTTATTCATCCATGTAAAGCAGGGCAAAAATATCAGGTACATTCAAAGACATATCATGCCTTTGGTGTCCTTATTACGTGATTAGGTCCATTGTAGGGTGATGCCTCTATCTTTCGAGATAGTACATCATGCCTCAATTTTGTACCTGATCACCTCAAAAAGTACCCCTTCTACGATCTGCATACAGTCCCTCCGCAGGCCCCCTCCCACCCCCTCCCCATACATCTAAAAATAAACACCATAAGGCCCTCTCTCCTTATTCATTGCCTCTCAACATCATCCTTTCTTTTTGGATTTTGGAGATATCAATCCTCAAGTAGGCAAGGGTTCTTAGACTAATAATGTTGACAGATACACCTAGGTCAACCAGAACTCTGGATAGCTTGTATCTGCCAACATCCATTGTAATGTAAACAGCAGTTTTGAGCTAAGAGTAAGTCTACATGGTGAATGTAACTAAATAAAACCTAAACCTAAAGAAAACATAACATAAAAATAAATAAAAAATAAAACATAAACCCTAAACTAAAAAAACCTAAACCTAAAATAAAAATAAAATAAACAAAATAAGATAAACTTAAACCTAAACTAAAATAAACTAAACTAAAATAAATAAAAACTAAACCTAAACATAAAATAAACTAAACCTAAATCCTAAACTAAATAAAATAAAATAAACTAAAAATAAACCTAAACCTAAACAAAAAAATAAAACCTAAAAATAAATCTAAAATAAAAACCTAATACCTAAACCTAAACTTAAAAATAAAAAATAAAACCTAAACCAAAAAAAATAAAATAAAATAAAACTAAACTAAAAAAATAAACATAAACCTAAACATAAACCTAAAAAATAAACTAAAATAAAAACCTAAACTAAAATAAATAAACATAAAATAAATAAACTAAACTAAATAAAAGAATAAACCTAAATCAAACTATAAAAAATAAACTAAACTAAATTCCATTTATTTTTTTTTAAAACCTAAATGAAAATTTAATCCTAAACTCTAAATCCTAAACCCTAAACTAACCCAAACCCTAAACCCTAAACACTAAAACCTAAACTTAAACCCTAAATTTAAAACCATAAACCCTAATCCTAAACATTAAACTTAAACCTTAAACCCTAAACTAAACTAACCCTAACTTAAACCTAAACCCTAAATCATAAACCTAAACCTTAAACCTAAACTTAAAACCTAAAACCCTAACCAACCTGGGCCTAAACCCTAAACTAAACCTAAAACTAACCCAAATCATAAACCAACCTAAACCTAAACCCTAAAAGTCTGAACCTAAAGACCCAACTTAAACCTTTAACCCCCCTAACCCTAAACCTAAACCCTAAACCTAAAGCCTAAACCTAAATCCTAAACCCTAAACCTAACCCAACTAAACCCTAAATCTTGAAACCATAAAACCCTAAATCCTAAACCATAAACCTTAAACCTTAAAACTTAAAAACCTAAAAACTTAAACCTAAAAATAAAATAAATAAATAAACCTAAATGTAAATAAAATAATTAATTAAAATAAAATAAAAAATTAAAATAAAATAAAAACCTAAACTAAAACCTAAACATAAACCTAAAAATAAAATAAAATAAAAAATTAAAAAAACTAAAATAAAATAAATAAAAACCTAAACTAAAAAAAAAATAAAATAAACTTATGATAAAAAACCTAAATAAAATAAAACTAAACGAAAAAAAAAAATAAAATAAAAATAAAATAAAATAAAATAAAACTAAATAAAACCTAAACCTAAAAAATAACTCTATAAATAAAATATAAAAATAAATAAAAAATAAAACCTAAACCCTAAACTAAAAAAAAGATCTAAACCAAAAACGAAAATTAAATAAAATAAACCTAAACCTAAACTAAAATAAACTAAAATAAATAAAACCTAAACCTAAACATAAAATAAACTAAATCTAAACCTAAACTAAATAAAATAAAACATAAAAATAAACCTAAAAAAATAAAATAAAAACCTAAACCTAAACTTAAAAATAAAAATAAAACCTATACCTAAAAAAATAAAATAAGAATAAAACTCAACCAAAAAAAAATAAACCTAAACCTAAAAAAATAAACTAAAATAAATAAAACTAAAATAAATAAACTAAACTAATTAAAATAGAAAATTAACCTAAATAGAAATAAAGTTAAAGTAAACTAAAATAAATGAAAACTAAATATACTAAATATACCTAAACCCAATCATTTTACTTAATTACAATAAAACTTTAAATGCTAAATCCTAAACCCTAAACCTACAACCCTAAACCCTAAACCCTAAACCCTAAATGCTAAACCCTAACCCTAAACCCTAAACCGTAAACCCTAAAAGAAACCCTAAAAACATAAACCCTAAAAGAATGAATCCTAAACTTTAAACCCAAAGCTGACCCTAAACACTAAACCCTAAATCCTAAACACTAAACCCTAAAAAATTTAAACTCTAAAGCCTAAACACTAAACCCTAAACCCGAAACCCTAACCCTCTTCTAGCCCAAGAGCTGATTCATGATATTGATGCTTCTACCAGAGGTGGTAACATCCTTTTCAAATTAGACATCTCTAAAGCTTTTGACAACCTCTCTTGGAATTTTCTCTTCCAAATTCTTCTTTTATTTAGTTTTTTTGACTATTTTATCCGCCTCATTACAAATTGTATTACCAATGTTTGGTTCTCCATTATCATGAATGGTGAGTCCCTTGGTTTTTTTCCTTCTATGCATGGTTTGAGATAAGGAGATCCCTTATCTCCCTCTCTTTTTATTATTGTTGTTGAATATCTTTCGAGGAGCCTTAATGATCTTTTCAACAATAATCCTAGCATATTTTTTAGAACTCAAGGTGGTCTTCTTGTCTCTCATCTTAGTTTTGCTGATGACTTCATAATATTTTGCAATGCCTCTACTCATCACATTAAAACTATTAAGAATCTTTTAAATAAATTTGGTAACGAAAGTGGTCTCTTTCTTAATGAATGTAAAAGTTGTTTCATTCCTCCCTCTAAAATCCCTAATAATAGGATCAACCAAATCTTTAGAATTACTAATTTTTAGCAACAATAACTTCCTATTAAATACTTGGTGCTCCACTCTTTAAAGGTCAGAAAAGATCACATCACTTTGATGAGTTAATCCAAAAAATCTCTAAAAAAATTTTTGTTTGGGAATTTCATTTACTCTCATTTGGTGGTAGGCTCACTTTGTTTAAGAGCACCCTTAATTCCATGCCTTTATATCTCATTCAAACCATTGTGCTGACCAATTCTACCATTAACATAATTGAGCACCTCCTTAACAAATTCTTCTAGGGTTCTAAAGATTCTACTAAAAGAATGCATTGGACCTCTTGGTATAAAAGTTGTGGCACTCTTGCTAAGGTGGGCTTGTAAGCCAATCAAGGAAGCTATCATTGTTTTTTCCTATAAACTTTGGTGGAATTTTAGGAGCAATAATAGTCTTTGGGCTACTTTCATGATTGCCAAATATTGCCAAGGTAAGCACCCTCTCATTTGCCCCTATAAAGTGGGAGACTCTCTTGTATGGAAAAGACTTTATTCCATCAAATGGAAAGCGAAATCTTTAATCTCTTGGGAGATTAACTCTGGAACCTCTTTCTTTTGGTGAGATAACTGGACTGGAGGTGGGTCCATTGATGAATTACTTTCTACCCACTCCCGCTATTAAAGTGAACTATTTATGGAATAATAATAAAAAATACTAAGCTTACGTGTATTCCTTTCTCTCTTTTAGATACTATTATTCCTATCATTCCTAGCAATCATGATCGATCCTTTTAAGCTTTCCCAAAATGGTGATTTCAACCTTAAAATGTTTGGATTCTCATAATGTGTTTTTTAAACTTTGGAATAACACTATTCCTATTTCCTATTTTGTTTTAACTTGACGTATTTTGAAAAACTTGTTGACTCCTTGATGTGAGGTAAAGGTGTTTACTTATCTAAATAGAGAATGTGAATCATTTATTTGTTAGAGCCATTGCTTCCAAACTTTGGATTTGGTATGATGATCTCTTTAATATTGTCAAATTCAATGGCTCCTTAATTCTATACCAACTTCTTGAAGTTTATTTTGAAAACACTATTAAAGGCCATATTAAAGTGATAACTGCTATCACTCTTATTTGGTTCATATGGATGGAATGATGCAAAACATCATGGGATTCCTATGAACCACATCAGGATAATTGCTAAAATTAAAAATAAAATCCGTGACTTGTTTAATGTCAATTTAATTAACTATAATCAATTCAAAGGCTGTAAATTTGTGGCCAATAAACTGAGTTTTAACTTGTCGGATCCACCCAAAAGTAAAGATGACAAGAATGTTTATTGGGTAAAACCTCAAGCTAATACTATTAAAATTAACATTGATCGCTCTGTCTCTCAAAATGCTTCTGGCTGTGGTGGTATTTTTAGAAACCTTAATGGTAAAGTCCTATGTGCTTTTGCTTACCCCCTTAATACTTGTTCTGTTCCTTTTGCTGAGCTAATGGTAGTTTACAAAGCAATTGAGACTTGCCATCAAAAAGGTTGGCTCAATAATTGGATTGAGGTAGATGCCCTGTTGCTAATTGATCTTTTGACTTCCACCAAAATGGGCAATACAGAATTGTACTACCTTCTCAAGTAGACTAGAGCTTTCCTTTCTCAACTCTATTTTAAAATCACTCATGTATGGTGTGAAGGTAATGCATGTGCTGATTACCTTGCTAATCTGGGTGCTAGATTAGATGGCATAAAATTCTTTGATCAACTTACACTTCTTAAACATTTGTGTGGTTTGGTTAATTTGGACAATATTGAATTCCCTTACCTCAAAAATTAATCCATCCTATTGGTTTATTATATTACCTATTTAATTACATGATCAACTTGTTAGTGTTATTATTTCTCCGGATTTTCATGCATCTTCGATACCCATTTACGGTTAATTGTCGATCTGGCATGCTATTGGATTAATTACCTAACTTTTTTTGGGGTCTTACTGCTTCTGCTGTTTCCACTTTTAATGGTAAGGTGTTTCCTGTCTGCTGGAGGGAGATGTATTACCTTATGCCTTACTTTCTGCTTTACTTTCTGATTAGCATGGACAGACTTCTTGCCATTAATATTTTGTTAAGGGGTCCTACTGTATCTATTTTCCATTATATGATTAAGGCTGTGTTCGTCTCTTTCCTTTTTAAATCTATTTTGGGGCTCATGACTTTATTGTATCAATGTTTTAATGCTATATTTTTGTATAGCTTCATGACAGGCCCTAATTTATCTATTTTTTCTCCCTTTATTATGGACGTGGCCCCTCTTATGCTCCCTAACCTCACCTCCACAACCTGTAAGGAGAGAAACTGCAATACCCTTGCTACTATAACTTCTTCTTTGCAGGATTGTAATTACTTCTTGGTTTCCTTCCAGCCTATTTTTATTGATGCTGTGGGCTTAGCTATTGGTCTGCTTTTCTGTGTCTTGAAGGATTTCAAAGATGGCTTTCCTTTGAACCACTTTCGACTCTATGTTGTACCACTATTTTTTAGTGGATTATCTTATGGTGGGTGCAATAAATGTTTTGATGTTTTAATTATTGTCTATTGGATTTTTGGGTCTTATGTCTAGCAGGCTGCTTTTGGGGCTATTTTTTATTGCTTTTGCTAACCTCAACTTACCAACCTGTATGGAGAGAAACTGCCATACCCTTGTTATTATTATTATCTCTTTGTAGGATTGGACTTACTTAATGATTTCTTTTCAGTCTGCTTTTAATGAGGATGTTAGCTTAGCTGCAAGCTTGCTCTCCTTTATCTTGAAGGATTTCAATGATGGCTCCCTTTTGAACCCCTTCTGTGTCTATGTTGTACCACTATTTTTTATTGTCTTATCTTATGGTGGGTGAAATAATTGTATTACAGTTTTAATTATTGGTTATTGGATTTTCGGATCTTCTGTCCAGCAAGCTACTTCAGAGGTTGTTGGCTGTTTGTTCTTTGTTTTTTGATTGCTTTTCTTTGTAACGTACGATCACCACATGTTTGTGGTCTATCTAAACTGCTGCTATTTTTTCCATCTTGATTTAGTTAGAATTGTCCGGGATCTTGATTATGCTATTACCTACTTGGAAACTTATGCATGCCTATTCTAAATGGGTGGTTTTATGGTGAGCATGCTATTATTTGCTATCTTGGTTGTTGGTTGAACTGGATTATCAAGTTTTATGCCAACAAAGCTACTACTGGGGTTGTCTCTCATGTCCAACAGGCTGCTTTTGGGGCTATTTTTCTGATTTCTTTTGCTAACCTCACCTTCCCAACCTGTAATGAGAGAAACCGCAATACCCTTATTATTATTATTATCTCTTTGCAAGATTGGACTTACTTAATGATTTCTTTCCGCCTATTTTATGAGGATGTTGGTTTAGCTACAGCGCTCTTCTTTATTTTGAAGGATTTCAATGATGGCTCTCTTTTGAACCCCTTTTATATCTATGTTATACCTCTCTTTTTTACTGGCCTATCTTATAGTGGGTGCAATAATTGTATTGCTATTTTAACTATTGGTTGTTAGATTTTCAGGCCTTATGTCCAGCAGGCTGCCTTTGAGGTTGTTGGTTATTTATTGGCAGTTGTTATTCTGATTATTTTTGCTGTTTCCAACCAGACTGCAGCTGATCACCTAATGTTGGTGGTCTATTTAATCTGCTGCTATTTTTTTTCATCTTGTTTCAATTAGCCTTGTGTAGAACACTATGACTATGCAATTACCTACTTGGATATTATCTTATGCTCTGTCTATTCTGAATGGGTGGTTTTATGACCTTTGTCATTATTTGTTTGGTTGTTTGAAATGGATTATTGAGTTTTATGCCCAACAAGCTACTACTAGGGTTGTCTCTCTGATTGTCCTTATTTGGAATTATTTGTGGTGGGGAGCAACTTATTACCTATGGCTTCTGGTCCATCTAATCTGCTGCTACATTTCCAACTTGGCTCTAGACTTGCATTTCTGTTTGGGTTTGGGTTATGCTGTATTGCTTTACACTTGTTGGTTATTAACTCCTGCAATGTTTATTAACAAGGGGGTTGTTAATATCTGCATTGCTTATTTTGATTATTTTTTCGGCTATATTCTGGTTGTATACCAGATCAGATATGTTTCATATATGTCCCATATGTTTAGGATGGAATTAATTACATGCTATTTGATTTGCCTTACTAGATTTCAGCTTTTCAACCGGTTGTATATTGCTTCTTTCCTCCACTGGCCTTTTGTGCTATTTTCCTGTCGTTGGTTTTCATGCCGGCCTAATTAAACTCTTGGTTCTGGTGAAAATAAGGTGGATCTGGCAAAGATGGTTCATTTTCATATGTGTAGGGATTCTCATGCCATGGTGATTATATTGATGATATTTATTCTACATGGGATTCTCTTTCCCATTCTGCTCTTTGATGTATCATTTTCTATTGTGTTTATGGCTTTGTTTAGGTTTGCAGGTACTAAGTCTCAAAAGACTTTCAACAAATGGTTGCTATCTTCCCAGTGTTTGTTAGCTGTTGTGATGATTTCACTCCTTTTGGTTTGGTAGTAGCTCTTGTGATGTAACCCTTCCTGAAGTTTGGATGCTCATATTTCCATCTGTCCCAATTTGGTGTGACTAAGCCTGAGCCTTCTCTCACACACTTCTTTATAATCCTTCTCAGTTTATGTTGTTTTCAATTTTCATTTTGTCTGTATTACTTTAACTGCTCTAATTTCTATCTTTCTACAATTTTGCAGGTGCATTTCTCTTGTTCTCTTGCAGGTTTGCTCCCTAGTGTCATGCATTCTCTCATCTTGAAGTGCTTTGGCCCAGATCTATTCATTGGCTTAACTATGTTAATCAATTTGTATCTTTTGCTTTCCTTTACTCTTTTATTTTTCTTTTTGCACTTAGATGGGATTTACTCTCCAAGATTGTAGCTCTTTGAGCGTGGGAGTTTATCCCCTATTAATGACCTTCTAACCCTCTTTTTGTTGCAATAAAATTCCCCCTATATGGGGTTTCCCAAAAAAAAAAAAACCAAACCCTAAACACAAAACACCTAAAAACCTAAGGCTAAACTTAATAAAACCTAAAAATAAAAGAAATAAAAAAAACATAAACCTAAATTAAATAAAAAATAAAATAAAACAAAAACCTAAACCTAAACCTAAAAATAAAATAAAATAAAATAAAATAATAAATAAAAACCTAAACTAAACTAAACAATATAATAAACCTAAGAATAAAAAACTTAAATAAAATAAAAATTATGTGTAAAATGAAAATAAAATAAACCTAAAAAATTAAAATAAAAACCTAAACCTAAAAAATAAACCTAAAAATAAATAAAAAAATAAAATCTAAACCCTAAACTAAAAAAAACATAAATCTAAAATAAAAATAAAATAAATGAAATAAATAAACCTAAACCTAAACTAAAAATAAACTAAACTAAAATAAATAAAACCTAAACCGAAACCTAAAATAAACTAAACTTCAACCTAAACTTGAACTAAGTAAAATAAAACAAACTAAAAATAAACTAAACCTAAACTAAAAAATAAATCATAAAAATAAACCTAAAATAAAAACATAATGCCTAAACCTAAAAGAAAAATCCTAAACCTAAACCTAAAAATTAAAAATAAAACTTAAATCTAAAAAATAAATAAAAAATAAAACTTAATTAAAAAAAACCTAAACCTAAAAAATAAACTAAAATAAAAAACCTAAACTAAAATAAATAAACATAAAATAAATAAACTAAATTATAAAAAATAAAAAATTAACCTAAATAAAAATAAAAAGAAAGTAAACTAAAAAAAACTAGATATACTAAATAAACCTAAACCTACAGATTTACTTAATTTAAAACCTTTAACACGAAATCCTAAACCCTAAACCCTACAACCCTAAACCATAAACCCTAAAAAACTCTAAACCTTAAACCCTAAACCCTAAAATGTTAAACCCTAAAACCCTAAACCCTAAACCTTCAATCCTAATTTAATCCTAAAC
Source organism: Cymbidium sinense (assembly GCA_021442155.1). Lineage (NCBI taxonomy): Eukaryota > Viridiplantae > Streptophyta > Magnoliopsida > Asparagales > Orchidaceae > Cymbidium > Cymbidium sinense. Next base: position 16,580,436 of record CM038214.1, read on the forward strand.
CCTAATCTAACCCTAAACCATAAGCTCACCCTAAACCCTAAACCTAAACCCTAAACCCTAAACCCTAAACCCTAAAAGCATAAACCCTAAGACCATAAACCCTAAACCCTAAATATAAAGCCCTAACCCTAAACCCTAAAAGCATAAACCCTAAAACTCTAAACCTCAAAACCTAAACACAAACCTAACCTAACCAACCAAACACCAATCTAACTTAAACTTAAACCTAACCTACTGAACTCCAACTCTAAATCCTATACTTTAAACCCTAAACTCTAAACTAACCCTAAACCCCTAAAAACCCTAAACCCAAAAGCCTAATGCCTAAACCCTAAACTAACATTAAACCCTAAGCAAACCTTAAACCCTAAACCCTAAAAACTATAAACCCTAAACCTTAAGTCTAAACCCTAAACCCTAAAACCCTAAACCCCAAACCCTAATAACCTCAAAACCTAAACCTAAACTAAACAAAACCTAAAAATAAAATAAATAATTAAATGTAAACATAAATAAAATAATAAAATAAAATAAAAGAAAATCCTAAACTAAAACCTAAACCTAAAAATTAAATATAATAAAAAATTAAAAATTAACAAAAATATAATAAAAAAAACCTAAATTAAATAAAAATATAAAATAAACCTATGAGTAAAAAACCTAAATAAAATAATAACTAGATGTAAAATAAAATAAAATCAACCTAAATAAAATAAAATAAAAACTAAATAAAAACTAAAACAAAAAAAAACTTAAAAATAAACAAAATAAAATAAACCTAAACCTAAACTAAAATAAATTAAACTAAAATAAATAAAACCAAAACCTAAACCTAAACTAAATATAATAAAATAAACTAAAAATAAACCTAAACTTAAACTAAAAAATAAAACCTAAAATAAAAACCTAAAACCTAAACATAAAAAAAATAAAATAAAAGCGTGAACCTAAACCTAAAAATAAAAAATAAAATAAAAATAAAACTCAACTAAAAAATAAAACTAATCCTAAAAAAGAAACTAAAATAAAAAAATCTAAACTAATAAATAAACTAAACTAAATAAAAAATAAATAATAAACCTAAATAAAAATAAAAAATAAAAAAAACTAAAATAAATATAAAATAAACTATATAAACTAAATAAATCTAAACCCACCAATTTACTTAATTAAAAAGAAAAACTTAAACCCTAAATCCTAAACCTACAACCCTAATCCCTATACCTTAAACCATAAAAACCCTAAACCTTAAACCTAACCATAAACCCTAAACCCTACTAAACCCTAAATCCTAAAAGCATAAACCCTAAAACCGTAAACCCTAAACCTTAAACTCTAAACCCTAAACTCTAAAACCTTAACCCTTAACCCTAAACCCTAAACCTTAAACCTAAACCTAAAGTAACTACATAAATTAAAAAATGAACCTAAACCTTAAAATCTAATAAACCTAAACTAAAACCTAAACCCTAAGAATGGGATGAACTTAGACAGCAGGAATATCACTTTCAACCACACTTAGTCTAGATCTGGCAATAGAGGCGAAGGAAGAGGCGGCGATTATCGCAATGGTGGTGGCGGATCTAGAGGTGCTGGTGGATATGGAGCTGGTGGTCAGAGTAGTGGTAGTTATGGAGGCGGGGGGAGCAATGGAGGTTACATCCATGGTGATGGCGGAGGAAGAGATTAAGATATGATGGTGGATCCCTCTACTTCAAAGGCCGAGGTGGTTCTGATGGGAACTGGAAAAATTGAAGAATGGTCGATCCGATCTGCTGCTTATGGAACTATGTATTTACAATAGAGATAGTTCTAGTTATCTATGGTTTTTTATTTGCTATATGCGTGCTCCAGGCTTTCATTGATACATTATTATCTTATTTTCTATTTGATTTTTGATTTTCATCACTATTTTATCTATGTTGTCACTTGTGTCTTAGAAAACTTGGTCTCATTTGGTTGATGAAATCAAATAGAAGAAATGTTGAATCTAAATTTGTTCTCTATTAAAAAAAACAAAAACACTAAACCCTAAACTAAAACTTGAACCCTAAACCTAAAACCTAAATCCTAAACCCTAAACTCTAAATTATAAAACCATAAACCCTAAACCCTAAACCCTAAACCCTAAACCCTAAAATTCTAAACCCTAAACCCTAAATCCTAAAACCTAAACCCTAAACCCTAAACCCTAAACCCTAAACCTTAAACCATAAACCTTAAAGCTTACATCTTAAAAAACCCTAAACCCTAAACTCTAAACCCTAGCCATAAACCCCAAACCTAAAAGAATAAACCCTAAAACATTAAACCTAAACATAAAGTAAATAAATAAATAAACCTAATAACCAAAAACCTAAACCTAAACCCTAAGAGGGGGTAGAACCTTGATGGCAGGAACATCACCATCAACCAGGCTCAGTCTAGATCTGGATGTGGAGGCAAAGGCGGAGGCGGCAGTTATCGCAATGGTGGTGGGGGATCTAGAGGTTTTGGTGGATATGGAGGTGGTGGTCAGAGCAGTGGTGGTTATGGAGGTAGGAGGAGTGATGAAGGTTTTAGCTGGGGTAATGGAGAAGGGCAGATCGGATATGATTGTGGATCCCACTGAGAGGTCGGGTGGTCGATGGGAATTAGAGAAACTAAAGAACGGTTGATATGATGCCTTATGGAATATATCTTTACAATAGAGTTAGTTCTAGTTATCTAGGATTTTTGATTTGCTCTATGCATGCCCATTTTTTGTCTATGTTGTCACTTGTGTCTTAGAAAACTTGGTGTGTTACTTGGTTGATGAAATTAAAAAGATGAAATGTTGAATCTGAATTTGTTCTCTATTTAAAAAAAAAAACCAAAACCCTAAACTCTAAACTAAAAATTGAACCTTAAACAAAAAAACCTAAATGCTACACCCTAAACTCTAAACCCTAAAAACCCTAAACCCTAGAACCTTAAACTCTAAACCCTAAACCGTAATTCCTAAACCCTAAACCCTAAACCCTAAACCCTCAACCCTAAATCCTAAACCTAAAACCCTAAACCCTAAACTAACCCTAAACCCTAAAAAGCAAAAAACCTAAACCTAAACTAAATAAAACCAAAAAATAAAATAAATCAAAAAACCTAAACCAAAATATAATAAAAATATGAACTAAAACCTAAACCTAAACCTAAACCAGAAACCTAAAATAAAATAAAATAAAAAACTAAACTAAAATAAAATAAATAAACCCTAAACTAAACTAAAAAATAAAAACTTAAATAAAAAAAATAAAACCCAAAATAAAATAAAGAATAAACCAAAAAATTAAAACCTAAAATAAAAAAAAAAATAAAGCCTAAACCTTAAACTAAAACAAAACCTAAACCTAAAATGAAAATAAAATAAAATAAACCTAAACCTCAACTAAAATAAATAAAACCTAAACCTAGACCCAAAATAAACTAATACTAAACCTTAACCTTGTCAAAATAAACTAAAATAAACTAAAAATAAACCTAAACCTAAACTAAAAAATATAGCCTAAAAATAAACCTGAAATAAAAACCTAAAACCTAAACCTAAAAAATAAAATAAAAACCTAAAACTAAGCCTAAATTTAAACATGAACCTAAAATATAAAATAAAAATAAAACTAAACTAACAAAATAAACCAAAACCAAAAGCTAAACTAAAATAAATAAACCTAAAATAATTAAACTAAACTAAATAAAAATTAAAATAAACCTAAATAAAAATAAATAATAAAATAGACTAAAATAAATAAAAAATAAATTAAATAAACTAAATAAAGCTAATCCTACTAGTTTACTTAACTTAAAAAAAGTAAAAAAAAAAGAAATAAAAAAGTAAAACTCTAACCCTAAAGCCTAAACCCTAAAACAAACCTTAAACCCTAAACCGTAAACCTTAAACCTACAACCTTAAACAGTAAACCCTAAACCTTAATAGCCAATAACCCTAAACCTTAAACCCTAAACTTAAACCCTAAACCCTATACCCTAAAACCTATAACCTTAAACCCTAAACCGTAAACCCTAAACTTTAAAAACCTAAAAACCTGAAAACCTAAACCTAAGTAAAATAAAATGTAAAAATAAAATAACTAAATAATCTTAAACCTCAATTAAATAAATAAAAAATAGAATAAAAACTTAAACTTAAACCTAAGCCTTAACCTAAACCTAAACTAAAAAATAAAATAAAATAAAAAATAAAAACTGAACTAGAATAAATTAAATAAAAACCTAAACTAAACTAATAAAGAAAATAAATCTAAAAATAAAAAGCCTAGATAAAATAAAAACTAACCATAAAATTAAAAAAAACTAAAATAAAAGAAAATAAAACTAAATAAAAACTAAACCTTAAAAAAATAAACTTAAAAAACACCTAAAATAATTATAAAAAAAACAAACCTATCTAAAAAAACTAAACCTAAAATATTCAAAATAAATAAACCTAAACTAAACTCTAAACAAAACTAAAATAAATAAAACATAAACTTAAACCTAAACCCTAACTAAATAAAATATAATAAACTAAAAAATAAACCTAAACCTAAACAAAAAAAATAAAACCTAAAATAAACCTAAAATAAAAGCATAAAATCTAAACCTAAAAGAATAAAATAAAACCTACACCTAAACCTAAAAATAAAAAAAAAATAAAACCTAAATCTAAAAATAAAATAAACATAAACTAAACTAAGAATAAACATAATAAACCTAAAAATAAACTAAACTAAAAAAGCTAAAATAAATAACCTAAAATAAATAAACTATGAAATAAAAATAAAAAATAAACCCAAATAAAAATATAAATTAAATATACTAAATAAATAAAAGATAAACTAAATAAACCCTAAACCCATGGTTTAATTAAAAAAAAAAAAACCAAACTAATCAAAATTTAACTAAACTAACTAAACCTAAACCAAACAACACTAACCTAACTAAACAAAACTAAACTAAAAACCCAACCTAACACTTAAACCTTAACCTAACTTTAACTAAAGACCTAAACCCCAAACTTTAAACTCCACACTCTAAAAAACCTAAACTTAAAACCTAAACAAATAATAAAACTAAATGTTAAACCTAAACCCTAAACCTAAACTTAAACCCTAATAAACTATAAATAAAGATAAACTAAATAAACTTAAACTCTGGTTTGGTTATTTAAACACTAAACCTAAATCCTAAACCCTAAACCCCAAACCATAAACTCTAAAACCCAACCTAAAACCTAAACCATCAACCTAAACTAACCTAAACCTAAACCTAAAACCTATAACCCCTAAACCTAAAACTCAAAACCCTAAACTAAACCTTATAGCTATAAGCTTAACCCTAAACTAACCAAAAAATCCTAAACTCTAAACTCAACCCTAACCTAAACCTCCCTAAACTTAAAACCTAAACCTAAACCAAACTTAAAACCCTAAACCTAAACTTAAACCAACTAAACACTAAACCCTAAAGCATAAACCCTAAACCTTAAACCCTAAACATTAAACTAACCCTAAACCCAAAGCTAACCCTAAACCCTAAACCTTAAACCTTACACTCTAAAAACCCTAAACTCTAAAAACCCTAAAGCTTAAACAATAAACCTTAAATGATAAACCTAAGACCCTAAACTCAAACCATAAACCTTAAACCCTAAAACCCTAAACCCTAAAACTCTAAACCCTAAACCCTAAACCCTAAAAAATAAATAATTAACAAAAACCTAAACCTAAATAAAAGAATAGATAAAATAAAGTTGAAAGTGAACTAAACCTAAACCTAAACCTTAAAATAAAAGAAAATAAAAAAAAAGTAAAATAAAATATAATAAATAAAAACTAAACTAAACTAAAAAATAAAATAAACCTTAGAATAAATTACCTAAATAAAATAAAACCTAAACGTAAAATAAAAATAAAATAAACTTAAAATAAAATAAAAAAAGAATTAAATAAAAATATAAACCTATAAAATAAACCTAAAAATAAATAAAAAATAAAACCTAAACCTAAAATAAATATAAAATAAATTAAACTTAAACATAAAATAGTATAAACTAAACTAAAATAAATAAAACCTAAACTTAAACCTAAAATAAACTAAACCCAAAACTAAACCTAAACTAATAAATAAAATAAACTAAAATAAACCTAAACCTAAACTAAAATTAAAACTTAAAAATAAACCTTTAATAAAGACCTAAACCTAAAAAAATAAAGTAAAAAGCTAAACCTAAACCTAAAAATAAAAAATAAAACCTAAACTTAAATAATAAAAATAAAAATAAAATAGAACTAAAAAATAAACTTAAACCTAAAAAAATATTAAAATAAAAAACCTAAAATAAATAAAAACTAAACTAAATAAAATAAAAATAAACCTAAATATAAATAAAAGTAAAGTAAACTAACATAAAAAAATAAATTTAATATATTAAATAAAGCTAAACCTACCAGTTTACTTAATTTAAAAAGAAACCTTAAACATTAAATCCTAAACCCTAAAGCCAAAACCCTAAACCATAAACCCTAAACCTACAACCTTAAACCTTAAACACTAAACCCTAAACCCTGACCCTAAACCCTAAGCCCTAAACCTCAAACCCTCAACCTAAACCTAAAGAAACAAAATTAATTAAAAAAATAAACCTAAACCTTAAAACCTAATCAACCTAAACATAAACCTAAACTTTAAGAATGGGCAGAACCTTGATGGCAGGAACATCACCATCAACCAGGTTCAGTCTAGATCTAACGGTGGAGGCGAAGGCAGAGGCGGCGGTTACCGTAGTGGTGGTGGGGGATCTGAAGGTGCTGGTGGATATGGAGGTGGTGGTCAGAGCAGTGGTGGTTATGAAGGCAAGAGGAGCAACAGATGTTACAACCGTGGTGGTGGCGGAGGGAGAGATCGAGGATATGATGGTGGATCCTACTACTCGAGAGGTTGTGATGCTTTTGATGGGAACTAGAGATATTAAAGAATGGCCGATCCGAACTACTGCATATTAAACTATGTCTTTACACTAGAGGCAGCTCAAATTATTTAGGGTTTTTTATTTGCTCTATGGTTCTCATTTTTGATCCATGTCATCACTTGTGTCCTAAAAAACTTGGTGTGTTACTTGGTTGATGAAATAAAAAAATGAAATGTTGAATACGAACTTGTTCTCTATTTTAAAAAAGAAACCACTAAGCCCTAAACCCTAAAAACTCTAAACCATAAACCTTAAACCCTAAACCCAAAAACTAAACCCAAAATTCTAAACCCTAAACCCTAAACCCTAAACCCTAAATCCTAAACCCTAAATAATAAACCCTAAACCCCAAACCCTAAAGTAACCTTAAACCTTAAAAGCTAAAACTTAAACTTAAACTAAATAAAACCTAAAAATAAAATAAACAAAAAAGCTTAAACCAAAATAGATAATAAAAATAATAAAATAAAAGTATAAACTAAAATCTAAACCTAAACCTAAACGTAAACCTACAAAGAAATTAAAATAAGAAATAAAAAACTAAAATAAAATAAAATAAATAAAAACCTTAATTAAAGTAAAAAAATTAAAATAAAATAAAAACTAAACCTAAAATAAATATTAAATAAATAAAAAAAACTAAATAAAAACTTAAACTTAAAAAATAAAATAAAATATAGAACAAAAAAATAAATAAATAATAAAACATAAACCTAAACTAAAAAAAGGCAGAAGCTATAATAAAAATAAAATAAAGCTAAACCTAAAATAAAATAAACTAAAATAAAATAAATAAAACCTGAACTTAAACTTAAAATTAACTAAACCTAAACCTAAACCTAAACTAAAAAATAAAACCTCAAAATAAACCTAAAATAAAATCTAAAGCGAAACCTAAAAAAAATAAAATAAAACTTGAACATAAACCTAAAATAGAAATAAAACATAAACCTAAAAGTAAAATAAAAATAAAACTAAACTAAAAAAATAAACCTAAACCTAAACTTAAACCTAAAAAAAACTAAAATAATAAATCCTAAACTAATCTAAATAAACCTAAAATAAATAAGCTAAACTAAATAAAACTAAAAATAAACATAAATAGATATAAAAACTTAAATAAACTAAAATAAATAAAAAATAAACAAAATAAACTTAATAAACCTAAACCTACCAGTTTACTTAATTTTAAAAAAATAAAAAAAATAAAATAAACCCTAACCCTCAACCCTAAACCCTAAAACTGACCAAAAACCCTAGACCCTAAACCGTGAACCCTAAACCCTAAAATGCTAAACCCTAAGCCCTAAACCCTAAACTTGAACCCTAAACCTTAAAACCCTAAACCCTAAACCCTAAACCCTAAACTCTAAAACTTACAACCCTAAACCCTAAACCATAAAACCTAAGCCCCAAACCTTAAACCCCAAAAACCTAAAACCCTAAACCTAAACTAACTAATACCAAAAAAGAAAATAAATAAAAGCTAAACCTAAACCTAAAATATACAAAATCTAAACCTTAAACTAAATAAAATAAAAGAAACTAAAAATAAACCTAAACCTAAACTAAAAAATAAAACCTAAAAATAAACTTAAAATAAAAACCTAAAACCAAAACCTAATAAAATAAAATAAAAACCTAAACCAAAACCTTAAAAAAAACCTAAACCTAAAAAATAAAATAAAATTAAACTAAAAAAATAAATATAAACCTAAACCTAAACCTAGAAAATAAACTAAAATTAAAACCTAAAATAAAATAAATAAACTGCAAATAAATAAAAAATAAACCTAAATAAGAATAAAAATAAAATAAACTAAATAAACCTAAATTTAACAATTTACTTAATTTTTAAAACCCTAAACCCAAAACACTAAACATTAAACCCTAAATTCTAGATCCTAAACCCTAAACCCTAAACCTTAAACCCTAAAATCGACCCTAAACCTTAAACCCTAAACCTACAACCCTAAACCCAAAGCCCTAAATCATAAATCCTAAACCATAAATAAAAAACCCTAAACCTTTAACCTTAACCACTAAACCATAAACCGTAAAACCTTAAATCCTAAACCCTAAACCTAAACCCTTAAACCTACAACCCTAAACCCTAAACCCTAAACCCAAACCCCAAACCCTAAACCCTAAACCCAAAACCCTAACCCTAAACCCTAAAAACCTGAAAACCTAAACTTAAATAAAATAAAACATAAAAAATATCTAAATAAATAAATAAATAAAATAAAATAAAACCTAAACTTTTAAACCTAAACTTAAAAATAAAATAAAATAAAATAAAACTAAACTAAAATAAAATAAATAAACTAAACTAAAAAAATATATTAAACCTAAAAAAACTAAAATAAAATAAAACCAAATGAAAAATAAAATTAAAATAAAAAAAATAAAATAAAATGAAGACTAAATAGAAACCTAAATCTAAAAAATAAAGATAAAAATATAGCCTAAAATTAAATAAAAAAAATAAAACCTCAACCATAAACTAAACAAAAAACCTAAACCCAAATTAAAAAAAAAATAAAATAAACCTAAACCTAAAGTAATAAAATAAACTAAACTAAAATAAATAAAACCTAAACCTAAACCTAAATTAAACTAAACCTAAATCCTAAACTAAATAAAATAAAATAAACTAAAAATAATCCTATACCTAAACTAAAGAATAAAACCTATAAACCTTAAGTAAAAACCTAAAAAAATAAAATAAAAACCTAAACCTAAAAAATAAACTAAATTGAAAACCTAAACTAAAGTAACTTAACCAAAAATAAATAAAAAAACTAAAAAAATCAAAATAAAATAAACTAAAATAAATATAAAATATATTAAATAAACTAAATAAACCTAAATCTACCAGTTTACTTAATGTTTTTTTAAAAAAATCCTAAACCCTAAACCCTAAATCCTAAACCTTAAACCCTAAACCCTAAACCATAAAACTAATCCAAAACCCTAAACCCTAAACTTACAACCCTAAACCTACAACCGTAAACCCTAAACTAACCCTAAACCCTAAACCTTAAACTAACCCTAAACCCTAAATGACAATTCTAACCATAAACCCTGAAAGCCCAAACCCTAAACTCAAAACTAACCCTAAACCCTAAACCCTAAACTCTAAAAACCCTAAATCCTAAAGTCTAAACCCTAAACTAACCCTAAACCTTACCCTAAACCTTAAACCATAAATTCTAACCATAGACCTTAAACCCTAAACCCAAACCCTAAATGGAAACCCTAAACCTTAAACCCAAAATCGTAACCCTAACCCTAAAAACTACACCATAAATGCTAAACCCTAAAACCCAAAACTCTAAACTCTAAACTAACCCTAAACCCTAAGCCCTAAACCCTAAAATAACCTTAAACCCTAAACCTATAACCCTAGACCCTAAACCCTAAACCATAAAATGTTAAACCCTAAACCATAAATCCCAAACATTAAACCCTAAAACCCCTAAACCCCTAAACCATAAACCCTAAACCCTAAGACCTACAACCCTAAACCCTAAACCCCAAGCCTAAACCCAAAATCATAAACATTAAACCCTAAAAACCAAAATACCTAAACCTAAACTAAATGAAACTTAAAACTAAAATAAATAAAAAACCTAAACCTAAATAAAATTAAAAAATAAAATAAATCAAAAACCTAAACTAAAAATATAAAATATAAAATAAAAACTAAGCTAAAATAAAATAAATAAAAACCTAAACTAAATAGAAAAAACATAAAAATAAAAATCCTAAATAAAATAAAAATTAAACATAAAATAAAAATAAAATAAACCTAAAATAGAATAAAATAAAAATGATATAAAAACATAAACCAAAAAAATAAACCTAAAAATAAAACCTTAAAATAAATAAAAAATAAAACCTAAACCCTAAACTAATAAAAAAACATGTAAACATAAACTAAAATAAATAAAACCTAAACCTAGACCTTAAATAAATTAAACCTAAACCCTAAACTAAATAAAATAAAATAAATTAAAAATAAGCTTAAACCTACATTAAAAAATAAAACCTAAAAATAAACCTAAAATAAAAACCTAAATTCTAAACCTAAAAAACAAAAATAGAAACCTAAACCTAAATCTAAAAATAAAAAATGAAACTTAAACCAAAAAAATATAAGAAAAATAATATTAAACTAAAAAATAAACATAAACCTAAACCTAAATGTCAAAAATAAATAAAAATAAAAATCCTAAACTAAAATAAATAAACCTAAAATAAATAAATAAAACTAAATAAAAAATAATAAACATAAATAAAAATAAAAAAATAAACTAAAATAAAGAAAAATCAACTAAATAAACTTAAATTAAAATTATTTTAAAAAACCCTAAACAAAACCCTAAACCTAAACCTAAATTTAACCCTAAACATAAAGCCTAAAACCCAAACCCTAAACCCTAAACCCTAAACCCTAAAACCTGTAATTATAAACCCTAAACCCTAAACCCTAATCCCAAAAAACTCAAAAAACATAGATCCAAACTAAATAAAACTTAAAAATAAAATAAATAAATAAACCAAAACCTAAATAAAATAAAATAAAATAAAAACCTAAACTAAAACCTAAACCTAAACATAAACCAAAACTTAAAAATAAAATAAAATAAAAAATAAAAGCCATACAAAAATTAAATAAATAAAACCTAAGCTAAAGTAAAAAGTAAAAAAAACCAATAAAATTAAAAACCTAAATAAAATAAAACCCATGCGTAAAATAAAAATAAAAAAAACCTAAAATAAAATAAAATAAAAACTAAATAAAAAAATAAACCTAAAAAATAAACATAGAAACAAAACCTAAAAATAAATTAAAAATAAAACCTAAACCCTAAACTAAAAATAAACCTAAACCTAAACTAAAATAAAGTAATCTAAAATGAATAAAACCTTGACCTAAACTTACAATAAACTAAACCTAAACCCTAAACTAAATAAAATAAACTAAAAATAAACTTAAGCCTAAATTAAAAACTAAAACCAAAAAATAAACCTATAATAAAAACCTAAAACCTAAACCTAAAAAAATAAAATAAAAACCTAAACCTAAACCTAAAAATAAAATGTAAAACTTAAACCTAACAAATAAAATAAAAATAAAATAAATCTAAAATATAAAAGTAAACCTAAACCTCACCCTAAAAAATAAACTAAAATAAAAAACCTAAACAAAAATAAATAAACTTAAAAAAAATTAACTAAACTAAATAAAAATAAAAAATAATCCAAATTAAAACTAAAAAAATAAAATAAACTAAAATAAATAAAAAATAAGCTGAATAAACCTAAACCTTATGGTTTTGCTTAATTTTAAAAAAACACTAAACCTTAAACCCTAAAACTTACCCTAAATGCTAAACCCTAAAACTTTAAACCCTAAAATCCTAATCCCTAAACCCTAAACCCTAAACCCTAAACCCTAAAACCCTAAACCAAAACTTAAACCTCAATCCCTAAACATTAGCCTAAACCTAAACCAAAAAAATAAACTAAAATAAAAAATCTAGACTAATATAAATAAACCTAGAATACATTAACTAAACTAAATAAAAAAATAAACCTAAATAAAAATAAATAAAATAAAATAAACTAAATTTAATAAAAAATAAACTAAATAAACCTAAACCTACCTATTTGTTAACAATCTAAACCCCAATAATAACTATCCCTATTTAATTTAAACCAACCTAAAAACCCTTAAAATAATAATAATAAATAACTAAACCCTAAACAACCCTAAACCTCTAAATAACACTAAACCCTAAAACACTAAACCCTAAACCCTAAACCCTAAACGCAAAACCCTAATATCTACAACCCTAAACCTTAAAACCTAAACCCCAAACCCTAAACCCTAAAAAGCTAAAATCTTAAACCTAAACTAAATATAACCTAAAAATAAAATAAATAAAAAAACCTAAACCAAAATAAAATAAAAAATAAAAACCTAAACTAAAACCAAACCCTAAACCTAAATTTAAAATAACTACATAAATTAAAAAATAAACCTAAACATAAACCCTAAGAATGGGCAGAAGCTTGATGACAGGAACATCACAACCAGTCAGCCTAGATCCGGGGAGGCTAAAAGCATAGAGGCGTTATCCCACGCTTGTGGGTGATCTAGAGGTGTCGGGGATAAGAGGTGGTCGAGGCGGTTATAGATGCGAGAGGAGCGATGAAGGTTACCGTGGTGGTGGTGAGGAGAGATCGGGGCCATGATGGTGGATCCCACAACTCGAGAGGTCAGGGTGGTTTTGATGGGAACTAGAGAAATCAAAGAACGACCAATCTGATCTACTGCATATGGAATTGTGTCTTTACAGTTGAGAAGGTTCTAGTTACATACTGGTTTTTTATTTGGTCTATGCGTGCTCATTTTTTTATTTATGTTGTCGCTTGTGTCTTAAAAAACTTGGTGTATTACTTAGTTGATGAAATCAAAAATGTGAATGTTGAATCTTAATTTAATCTTTGTAAAAAAAAACCAAAATCCCCAAACCCTAAACTAAAACCTAAACCCAAGACCTAATATTTAAACCCTATAACCTAAACCCTAAACCCTAAAAACCCAAAATCCAAAACTGAAAACCCTAAACCCTAAAACCCTAAATCATAAACCCTAAACCCTAAACCTTAAAACATAAACCCTAAACCCTAAATACTAAACCCTAAGCTCTAAACCCTAAACCCTAAACCCTAAACCCTAAACCTTAAACCCTAAATCCTAAACCCCAAACCCTCATTTTTAATTTTTTATTTATAGGTTTAGGTTTATGTTTTATTTTATATTTTAGGTTTAAGTTTTAGGTTTATTTTTAGGTTTAATTTATTAGTTTATGTTTAGCTTTATTTTTAGTTTAATTTATTTTATTTATTTTAGGTTTAGGTTTAGGTTTAGTTTATTTTAGGTTTAAGTTTTATTAATTTTATTTTATTTTATTTTAGTTTAGGTTTAGGTTTATTTTATTTTATTTTAGGATTAGGTTTTTTTAGTTTAGGGTTTAGGTTTTATTTTTTATTTTTTTAGGTTTTATTTTTAATTTTTTAATTTAGTTTTTATTTTATTTTATTTTAGGTTTATTTTATTTTTGTTTTCGATTTAGTTTTTATTTTATTTAGGTTTTTTATTTTTTAATTTTGGTTGGGTTTTATTTATTTTATTTTGGTTTAATTTTATTTTTTTCTTTTAGATTTAGGTTTAGTTTAGGTTTAGTTTATGATTATTATTATTATTTTTATTTTTTATTCTAGTTTATTTATTTATTTATTTATTTTATTTTTTTAGGATTTAAAGTTGTGGTTTAGGGGGGTTTAGGGTTAGTTTTTATTTTGGATTTAGGGTTTAAGGGGGTAGGGTTTAGAGTGGGTAGGGTGGAGGGTTTTATGCTTTAGGGTTTTATTTTTTAGGTTTAGGTTTTATTTTATTTTAGGTTTAGGTTTTTATTTTATTCTTTTAGCATTAAATTTTATCTTTTCATTTTAGGTTTATTTTTATGTTTTATTTTTTTCTTTAGGTATAGGTGTATTTTTAGTTTATTGTTTTTATGTAGTTTGGGGTTTAGGTTTAGTTTATTTTAGGTTTAGGTTTAGGTTTTATTTATATTAGCTTAGTTTAGTTTAGTTTAGATTTAGGTTTATTTCATTTTGCTTATTTTAGGTTTAGGTTTTCTTTAGTTTATGGTTTAGGTTTTTTTTAATTTATATTTAGGTTTTATTTTAGGTTTATTTTATAAGTTTATGTTTTTATTTAGTTTTATTTTATTTTATTTTAATTTTATTTTATTTTATTTCACATTTAGTTTTATTTTATTTAGCTTTTATTTTTAGGTTTATTTTATTTTTAGTTTAGTTTAGGTTTATTTATTATTATTTGAGTTTAGTTTTATTTTCTATTTTATTTTATTTTATGTTTAGGTTTTTTTACTAAGTTTTATTTTACTTTATTTTATTATATTATTTTTTTTAATTAAAGGTTTTTTTATTTTTTAGATTTTATTTAGTTTTTAGGTTTAGTTTAGGGTGTGTTTAGGGTAGGGAGGTTTGGGAGGGTTGGTGGGTTTAGGGTTTGGGGTTTAGGGTTTAAGTTTAGGGTTTAGGGTTTATGGAGGGGTTTAGGATTTAGGGTTGTAAGTGGGGATTAGTTTATGGTTTGGGTGGTTTTTTTTAATTTTTTAAAATTTTTATTAAATTAACTAAACAGGTTTAGGTTTATTTAGTTTATTTATTGGATTTAGGTTTATTTTTATTTTTATTTAGTTTAGTATATTTATTTTAGTTTTGGATTTTATTTTAGTTTACTTTTAGGTTTAGTTTTAATTTTATTTATAGGTTTAGGTTTATGTTTTATTTTATATTTTTAGGTTTAAGTTTTAGGTTTATTTTTAGGTTTAATTTATTAGTTTATGTTTAGCTTTATTTTTAGTTTAGTTTATTTTATTTAGTTTAGTTTAGGTTTAGGTTTAGGTTTTTTTAATTTTAGTTTATTTTATTTTAGTTTAGGTTTAGGTTTATTTTGATTTTATTTTAGGATTAGGTTTTATTTTTTATTTTTTTCGGTTTTATTTTTAATTTTTTAATTTAGTTTTTATTTTATTTTATTTTAGGTTTATTTTATTTTTATTTTAGATTTAGTTTTTATTTTATTTAGGTTTTTTATTTTAGTTTTTTAGTTTTTTATTTATTTTATTTTGGTTTAATTATTTTTTTTTTTTTTTAGATTTAGGTTTAGGTTTAGGTTTTAGTTTATGTTATTATTATTATATTTTATTTTATTTTATATTTATTTATTTTATTTTAAGTTTTAAACTTTGTGGTTTCATGTTTAGATGTGGTTAGGTGGGGTTTATTATTGGATTTAGAGTTGGAGTTTTGGAGAGTTTAGGGTTTAGGGTTTGGGTTTAGGGTTTAGGGTGGGTGGTTTTGGGTTTTATGCAGGATTTAGTCTTTAGGGTTTTATGGTTTAGCAGGTTTAGGGTTTGGGTTTAGGTGGTTAGGATTTAGTTTAAAGTTTAGATTTAGGTTTAATTTATTTTAGTTTAGTTTATTTTAGTTTAGGTTTTGGTTTATTTTATTATTTTATTATTTTAGGTTTAGTTTTTTTTTAGTTTAGGGTTTAAGTTTTATTTTTTATTTATTTTTAGGTTTAGTTTTAGGTTTTTTATTTAGTTTTATTTTATTTTATTTTAGGTTTATTTTAGTTTATTTTATTTTATTTTATGTATAGTTTTTTTTATTTAGGTTTTATTCTTAAGTTTATTTTAGTTTTTGGTTAAGGTTAAGTTTTTATTTATTTTATTTTAGTTTATTTTATTTTATTTTATTTTTAGGTTGGTAGGTTTCAACTTATGTTTTTATTTTATTTTATATTTTTATTTTCTTTAGGTTTAGGTTTTTTTTATTTATTTTATTTCTATTTTATTTATTTTGGGTTTTTTTAGGTTTAAGCTTCAAGGATCAGGTTTAGTGTTTAGAGTTAGTAGGGGTGGGTTTTATTATTTAGGGTAGGGGGGGTGGTAGGGTTTAGGTGTTTAAGGGTTTAGGGTTTAGGGTTTATGGTTTAGGGTTTTAGGGTTTAGATTTTAGGGTTTAGATTTTAATGTTTAGGGTTTAGGGTTAGTTTTAGGGTTTAGGATTTAGGGTTAATGTTTTCTTACTTTTTTTTTATTTTTTTTAGTTTTAGGGTTTAGGATTTAGGGTTTAGATTTTTTTTATTTAGGGTTAGTTTAGTTTATTTATTTTAGTTTATTTTATTTTATTTATTTAGGTTTAGGTTTATTTTTTAGGTTAGTTTAATTTTTTAACTTATTTTTTAGGTTTAGGTTTTATTTTTATTTTAGGTATAGGTTTAAATTTTTATTTAATTGTTTATGTTTAGGTTTTGCATTTTATTTTAGGTTTATTTTAGATTTTATTACTTTAGATTTAGGTTTACTTTTAATTTATTCATTTTATTTAGTTTAGGTTTAGGTTGAGGTTTAAATTTTATTTATTTTAGTTTAGTTTAGGTTAGGTTTATTTTATTTTTATTTTAGATTTAGGTTTTTTTTTAAAGTTTAGGGTTTAGGTTTTATTTTGTATTTAGTTTAAAGTTTAATTTTATGTTTATTTTTTACATTTATGTTTAAATTTAATCTTTATTTTATTTTATTTTATGTTTATTTTATTTTTATTTTAGTTTAGTTGTATTTAGATTTTATTTGTTAGTTCAGTTTAAGTTTTGTTTATTTTATTTTATTTTATTTTAGTTTTTATTAATTATTTTATTTTCTTTTTAGGATTAGGTTTTAGTTTACGATTTTATTTCATTTTATTTATTTTATTTTATTTTCATTTAGGTTTTTTCATTTATTTTATTTTTAGGTTTTATTTAGTTTAGGTTTAGGTTTATGGTTTAGGGTTTTTGTTTAAGGTTTAACTACTGATATGTGAACATGATCGTCAACCGTGATCCTGCAGATCAATGGTGGAGGTGAAGGCAGGTGGTAAATGGTGGTGGGGGATCCGGACATTTGGGTGGATATGGAGGTGGTGGTCGATGTGGTAGTGGTGGTGGGGATCGACGTGGTGGATATGGAGGTGGTGGTCAGAGTAGTGGTAGTTATGGTGGTGGGAGGAGCGACAGAGGTTACAGCTATTGTGGTGGTGGGGGGAGAGATCGAGGATATGATGGTGGATCCTGCTACTCGAGAGGCCGGGGTGGTTCTAATGGGAACTGGAGAAATTAAAGAATGTCCAATCCGATCTACTGCTTATGAAACTATGTCTTTACAGTAGAGACGTTTATAGTTATCTAGGGTTTTGGATTTGCTATATGCATTCTCTTTTTTGAACTATGTTGTTGCTTGTGTCTTAGAAAACTTGGTGTTTTACTTGGATGATGAATTCAAAAAGAAGAAATGTTGAATATGAATGTATTCTCTTTTAAAAAAAACCAACCTATAAACTAAAACCTGAACCTTAAACCTAAAACCTAAACACTAAACCCTAAACTTGAAAACCCTAAACCTTAAACCCTAAACCCTAAATCCTAAAACCCTAAAACCTAAACCCTAAACCATAAACCCTAAACCATAAAGTAACCCTAAACCATAAACCCTAAACCTTAAACCCTAAACCCTAAAAACCTAAAAGACTATACCCAAACTAAATAATACCTAAAAATAAAGAAAATAAAAAAACCTAAACCTAAATAAAATAAAAAAATATAATAAAATAAAACTTAAAATAAAATCTAAACCTAAACCTATACTTAAAAATAAAATAAAATAAAAAATAAATACTAAATTAAAATAAAATAAATAAAAATCTAAACTAAACTAAAAAAAATAAACCTAATATAAAATAAAATAAAAATTAAATAAAAACCTAAACCTAAAAAATAAACTTAAAAATAAAAACTAAAAAAAAATAAAAAAAATAAAATGTAAACCCTAAACTAAAAAAAGAAACTTAAACCTCAAATAAAAAAAATAAAATAAACCTAAACCTAAACTAAATAAATAAAATCAAACCTAAACCTAAAATAAACTAAAACTAAACCCTAAATTAAATAAAATAAAATAAACTTAAAATAAACCTAAACCAAAACTAAAAAATAAAACATAAAAATAAACCTAGAAAAAAGACATAAAAATAAACCAAAACCTAAAAATAAAAAAATAAAACCTAAACCTAAAAAATAAAATAAAAATAAAACTAAACTAAAAAAAATAAACATAAACCAAAACCTAAACCTAAAAAATAAACTAAAATAAAAAACCTAAACTAAAAAAAAATAAACCTAAAGTAAATAAACTAAACTAGAATAAACCTAAATGAAAACAAATAGATAAATATAAAAATCCCTAATAAACCTAAACCCTAAATATTAAACCCTAAACCGCAAACCCCTAATCTTAAAACTAACCCTAAACCCTTAACCCTAAAACTAACCCTAAACCCTAAACTTACAACCCTAAACCTACAAACCTAAACCCTAACCCTAAACCCCAAACCTTAAACCCAAACCAAACCTAACAGACCTAACCTAAATCAGAACCTAAACCCTAAACCTAAAACCCTAAATCCTTAGCTATAAACTATAAATAAACCTAAACCTTAAACCCTAAACTCTAAAAACCATTTCTCTAAACTAACCCTAAACCCTAAGCTAACCCCAAACCCTAAACCCTAAACCTTAAACATTAAACCATAAAAACCTAATCCCTAAAGCCAAAACACTAAACCCTAAACCCTAAACCCTAACCCTAAACCCTTAAGCATAAAACCCTAAACTCTAAATTCTAAAACACTAAACCCTAAACCCTAAACCCTAAACCTAAACCTAAATCTCTAAATAAATAAATAAAAATAAATAAAACCTAAACTAAAATATAAACCTAAACCTAAAATAAAATAAAATTAAAATAAAATAAACTAAAATAAGATAAATAAAAAACATAAACTAAACTAAAAATAAAATAAACCCAAGAATTATAAAATCTAAATAAAATAAAAACTAAATGTAAAATAAAAATAAAATAAACCTACAATAAAATAAAATTAAAACTAAATAAAAACCCGAACGTAAAAATAAATATAAAATAAAACCTAAACCTTAAACTAAAAAATAAAACCTAAAATAAAAATAAAATAAATAAAATAAAATAAACCTAAAATAAACTAAAATAAAAAACAACTAAACCTAAACTTTAAAAAAAAACTAAACTTAAACATAAACCTAAAACAAATAAAATAAAATAAACTAAAATTAAACCTAAACCTAAACTTAAACCTATAAATAAAAAATAAAACCTAAACCAAAAAAATAAAATTAAATTAAAACTCAACTAAAGTAAACCTAAACCTAAGCTAAAAAAATAAAACTTAAAAATAGACCTAAAATAAAAACCTAAAACCTAATCCTAAAAAAAAAATAATAATAACCTAAACATAAACCTAAAAATAAAAATTAAAACCTAGCAAAAAAAAGTCAATTGAAAAATAAACCTAAACCTAAACATAAACCTAAAAAATAAA
Source organism: Cymbidium sinense (assembly GCA_021442155.1). Lineage (NCBI taxonomy): Eukaryota > Viridiplantae > Streptophyta > Magnoliopsida > Asparagales > Orchidaceae > Cymbidium > Cymbidium sinense. The sequence continues at coordinate 16,600,486 of CM038214.1, forward strand.
CTAAAAAATACTTGAACTAAAATAAATAAACCTAAAATAAATAAACTAAAATAAAAAAATAAAAAATAAACCTAAATAGAAATAAAGAATAAAATAAATAAACAAATTAAACCTAAACCTACCAGTTTACTTAATTTAAAAAAATCCTAAACAACAAAACTAACCCTGGCCCCTATACATATAAAACTAAACCTACAACCCTAAACCTAAACTCTAAACTCTAAAAAACCCTAAACCGTAATCCCTAAACCCTAAACCCTAAACCCTAAACCCTAAACCCTAAACCTTAAAAGCATAAACTTTAAAACCCTAAACCCTAAGCCCTAAACCATAAACGCTAAACACTAAACCCTAAATCCTAACCTTAAACCCTAAACCCAAAACCCTAAACCCCAAACCTAAACCCTTAACCCCAAACCCTAAACCTAAACCTAAAGTAACTAAATAAATTAAAAAATAAACCTAAACCCTAAAACCTAATAAACTTAAACTTAAACCTAAACTCTAAGAATGGCAGAACCTAGATTGCAGGAACATCACCATCAACCAAGTTTAGTCTGGATCTAGCGGTAGAGGCGAAGGCGGAGGTGGTGGGGGATCTGGAGGTACTGGTGGATATGAGGTGGTGGTTGGAGCAGTGATGGTTATGGAGGCAGGAGGAATGACAGAGATTATCGTCATGGTGGTGGTGAAGGGAGAGATCAGGGATATGATGGTGGATCCAGCTATTTCGGTTTTGATGGGAACTAGAGAAAGCAAGAATGGTCGATCTGATCTACTACTTATGAAACTATGCCTTTATAGAAGAGACGGTTCTAGCTATCTAGGGTTTTTTATTTGCTCTATGTGTGCTCATTTTTTCTTTATGTCATCGCTTGCATCTCAGAGAACTTGGTGTGTTACTTGGCTGATGAAATAAAAAAGAAGAAATGTTGAATATGAATTTGTTCTCTATTAAAAAAAATGAAAAACCCTAAAACCAAAACTAAAACTTGAACCTTAAACTAAAACCTAAGCCCTAAACCCTAAAATTAAAAAAAATAAAAAAAGATAAAAAAAATAAAAAACCCTAACCTTAAATGCTAAACCTTAAAACTAACCCTAAACCCTAAACTTACAACACTAAACCCTAAACCCTAAATCCTAAAACCCTAAACTCGAAACCCTAAACCCAAAACCTTAAACCCTAAAATGAAACTATTAAAACACAAAACTAAACTAACTAAAACTAAAACTAATAAATAATAAACTAAAATTAATAAATTAATAATAAACAAAAAATTAATAATAAACTAATACAAAAACTAGTAAAATTAACTAAACTAAACTAACTAAATAATAACTAAAAAACTAAAAAACTAATAAACTAATAATAACAAAAACTAAATAAACTAATAAACAAACTAATAACTAAATTAAACAAATAAACGAACCCCACTAATAAACTAATAAAAAAAAACTAAACTAATAAAATTATTAAAAATAAACTAAACCTAAACTAATAACCAAAACTAAACTAATAAACTAACTAAACTAAACCCTAAAAAATAACTAACTAATAGTAATAACTAACTAATAAACTAAAACCTAATCATAACTAACCTAATAAATAACTAACTAATAATAAAACTAAACCCAATAACTAAACTAAGTAAATTAAAACTAATAACTAATAAACTAAAACTAATAAACTATGTAAATAACTAATAAATAACTAATAATAATAACTAACTAATAACTAAACTAAACTAATAAACTAATAATAAACTAAACTAAATAAAACTAAAAACTAAACTAATAATAAAAAAATAAACTAAACTAAAAACTAATAAAACTAAACTATTAATAATAATAAACTAAATAATAAATAACTTAAACAAAACTAAACTAAACACTAAACTAACTAAACTAATAAATAATAGTAAACTAAATAAAAACTAACTAATAAAACTAATAATAACTAACTAATAATAATAAACTAATAATAACTAAACTAACTAAATAAATAACTAATAATTAAATTAACTAAAAGTAATAATAATAATAATAAAATAATAATAATAATAATAATAATAATAATAATAATAATAATAATATTTATTAATAATAATAATAATAAAACTAAATAAACTTAACACTAAACCATAAAACCTAAATTAATAAAACTAATAATAACAAACTAAACTAAAGTAAAATAACTAATAACTAAACAAATAAAACTAATAATAATAACCAAAGAATAACTATAAAAACTAATAAACTAATAATAAAACTAAACCAAAACTAACTAATAACTAACTAATAAAACCTAATAAACTACTAAATAATACAATAAAAACCTAATAATAACTAATAAAAATTAAAAATAATAATAAACTAAATAAAACTAATAATAAATAACTAATAACCTAAAATTAATAACTAATAAAATAATAAAATAATAAACCAACTAATAAATTAAACTAATAATAATAATAATAAAACAAATAAACTAATAAACTAATAATAATAAAACAAATAATAAACTAACTAATAAATTACTAAATTATTAAACCTTAAACCCTAACTAAATAAATAAACTAAATAATAATAATAAAACTATTAATAATAAACATAAACTAATAATTATAATAATAAACTAAAAAAACTAAACTATAGCAAAACTAATAATAAACCAACTAACTAAACTAATAATAATAATAAACAATAAATAACTAATAATAACTAATAAAAAACTAAACCATAAACTAAACTGAAAAACTTAATAATAATAAACTAATAAACTAAACCCATAAACTAATAAAACTAATAAATTAAACTAATAAACTAATACATAAACAAACAAAACTAAACCACTAATTAAAACTAACTAAAACCTAAATAATCATAAAACATAAACTAATAATAATAATTAACTAATAATAGCAAAACTAACTAGTAATATCTAATAAATAAATTAAGATAAACTAAACCCTCAATAAACAAACAAACTAAATAAACTAAAAAATAAAACCTAACCCCCCAACAACTAAACTAACCTAAAATAATAATAACTAAAACTAAAACTGATTAAACTAAACTAATAACCTAACTAAAATTAAACTAACAAAACTAAACATAAAATTAATAATAAACTAATAATAACCTAAAAATAATAAAACCTAATAATAACTAATAAATAATAAACCTAAAACCTAAATCCTAAAACTAAAAAAACCCTATTATTGGGTGATTTTGGGATCCCTCACATTGTTGGTGAGTTTTTGAGCACTTTCTCTCTTGGATTCCCTATAGATTGTGAGCCTTGGGCCAATCTCAACTTGTTCTTGTCATGATGCTATAACTCATGGCATCAGCTTCTTCAAATCCATGGGGTAAATCTCATGTGCTGATGGATCCCACTAGGGCATCAAATTTATCCTGCCTCTAAATTACCTGTTGTTATTAAATCTTTTAAAGAGACTTTAGTTTGTAAGAATTCCTCCACCGAGCCTCTTTTGAATTTGCTTGATATGACTTTTAAAGGTACTCTGACAATTATGATTTCAGATGAGGATATTGAACTCTTAGCTGGGCCTTTTGCTTTTTCTTTGATTGGAAAGCTTTCATTTAAATGACCCAAGATGGAAAATATTTGTTCTTTTTCTCATAGCTTAAATTTATCTGTTCTTTTTCTATTAGGCTGATTGTTGCAAGGCATGTTCTGATTAAACTTTCTAATGACCTTGATTACGGAAGAATTCTTTCTAGACATTCTTACTATGTTTTTATTATCAAATGTCATTCAGAAGTGGACACCTATGTTTAATGTTAATGAAGAGTCTCCTATTATTCCCATTTGGATTTCTTTACCTAACTTTTGGATTCATCTATTTAATCATCAGATTCTTTATGCTATTGGTTTGATTTTTTTCATCCTTTGCAAGTTGATCAAGCAATAACTACTTCTGGACCGTATGTTGCTAGAATTCTTGTAGAGGTTGATATTACTAAAAAATATTTGAAAGAAATGTGGTTGGGTTCAAAGAAATGCAGTTATTTTTAGAAAGCTATTTTTGAGAACGTTCCCATTTTTTGTAATCATTGTAAGATTCATGGGCATGAAATTTTTGAATGCTTTATTGCACATCCCTCTCTTAGGAAGATAATCACCAGTAAGAATTCAATTGCTAAAAAAAATGATGATTCTCTCAAGTTGGATAAAGGAAAATCTAGTTTTCAAAATTTTGATGTTTTGCAAAACCAGATTTTTGAATCTTCTGAAAAAGTTTTACCTATTAATGATTTGTCTAATGATAAAGGTAATTTTGATTTTTCTAAAAACATTTTAACTAATAATCATGCTCTAAGTGTTTTTAATGATTCTCTTAAAAGGAAGACTTTAGAGGCTATGGTTAATGATTCTAATGGTATGGATGTTGTGCATAAGTCTTTTCATGATGATAGTTCGAATATTGTTGATGCTAACACCATTTCTTCCAATCTATTGGATGTTGTTTCTCTCTTATGTTTGATTTAGATCTTGGGAAAGAAACTATCTCTTTGCTTTCTTTGATTCAGAATGGCGGTGAAAAAAATATTTTTATCTCTAATATTTTAACATCTAGTCCTAACAATCTTGTTAATACTGGTGATCCTTCTTTTAAAAAATAAGATTTAGATAGTTGTCACAATTCTGTCATTGTGAATAGTTATGTTTTGGTTCAAAATGATGGTTTTTCTATGGCTGGTAATTATGTTTAGAATTTTTGTAATATGATTTGTCTTTCTAAGGGATTATAATCTTATTTTAGTCCCTTACATGAAGATTGTATTGAAAATTTGGATTATGCTTCTCTTGCTTCTTTTATGGATGAAGATATAGAGGAGACTCTTCAGATTTTAGGTGAAAATATTGATAATTGCCTTCTTAATAAAGTTGTTTCTTCTCCTTCTTTCACTTCTAATTCTTAAATGCATACTATTTTTTATTTTCCTTTATCTATTATTGTGGATGATTTTGAATGCTCTTCTTTGAAATTGTTAGGTTTTACTGATCCGCGTGCCTTTTATAATAATACTGATTCATTTTCATATGGAGATTTTTTGGAGAAAGGGCATGGTTATAAAACTATTTACAAGAAGAAGAAGGAAATAAAATTGTTCAAATTTATGCCCCTCCTCACTTGCCAAGGGCTACTCATTCCAAAGCTTCCTAGAAATAATCTCTCCATTCCTTAGGAGGTATTTCCTTTTGGCTGGTTTTTTCTATATTGGTTGAGCTTTTGTTGTGTGTTTTCTTGCTAGGTGGAGTATTGGCTTCTTGGATAATTCCTCCTCCTTGGTAATTCTTCCTATTTGCCAATTTTTTTTGCCCTTTGGCTAATTGGTTTTATGGTGGTGGCCTTGTTCCTATTGGCTTGACTTTCTTTGGTTGGTGCTTTTGCCCTCTTTGTTGGTGGTAGGGGTTTGTTCTTTGGCATGTGGTTTGTCAATTGGTTGGTAGTATCACTAAATGTTTATTTTAGCTTTTCTTGGCCTTCTTCTTTTTTTTGTTAGTTGGTTTGATTCTCTTGCTCTTTCCCTATTTTCTTGGGTGCTCTATATGTGTGCTCATTTCCTTTCCTTTGGTTGGTGCCTTGGTGGCTTTGTATTGGTTGTTGTGGGCTTTGTTGGCCTGGTGCCTTGGTGACTTTAGATTGTTGTTGTTCTAGGCTCTGTTAGTTTTATCTTTTAAGGAACTTTTCCTTTTTTTTGGCTGTGAGCTTTTTTCTCCCTCTTTTTTAAGAGGTGTTCATATTTGGTTTTGTTGGGATTACCTTCTATTAACTATATATGTTGCTCTCCTCTCTCTTTCTATTTCCTTAGCTTCATATTTTTTTTTAGCTGGGTGGTGATTATGATCGGTTCATATTTTTCTTTGGTTGGGATGGCTATGATGATATGATGGATGTTTTCCTTGATATTTTGTGGTGACCTATTTGCAACCCTTCTTTGAAGATAGATACACTTAGGATTTGATGCTCCTCATTAATGTGATTATCCTTCTTCCCTCATATATGAGCCTGAGTTTTTTTTCTCTTTGTGTTTTCTGATCTCGTTATGGCTGAGATTTCTTGCAAGTTGTTGGTTCTCTTTTTTAGTTGGTCTCTTCTTCTTCTTGGAGGGAGCTAGATTCTTCCTGATGGTCTCTTTTTCTTATAGTAGAGAAAGTTATCTATGGATTTGTGTCATATGTCAAATCCTAAACCCTAAACTAAAACACGAACCCTAAACCTAAAACCTAAACCCTAAACCATAAATTTTAAACCCTTAAAATAAACCCAAACCCCAAAACCCTAAAACCCTAAACCCTAAACCCTAAACCCCAAACCCTAAACCCTAAACCCTAAACCCTAAACCCTAAACCCTACCTAAACCTCAAGTAAATAAAACATAAAAAGAAAATAAATAATAAAAACTAAACCAAAATAACATAAGATAAAAACCTAAACTAAAACATAAACCTAAACTTAAACTTAAACCTAAACCTAAAATAATAATAATAAATAAAATAAAACAAAATAAATTAAATAAAACTAAAAGCAAACTAAAAATAAAAAAAAATGAAATAATATAAAAGCTAAACCTAAACTAAAAATAAATTAAACCTAAAATAAAATAAAATAAAAACTAAATAAAAACCTAAATCTAAAAAATAAACCTAAAAATAAATAAAAATTAAAACTTAAACCATAAACAAAAAAACCTAAAGCTAAAATAATAATAAAATAAACCTAAGCCTAAACTAAAACAAACTAAACTAAAATAAATAATACCTGAACCTAAGCCTCAAATAAACTAAACCTAAACCAGAACCTAAACCCAAGCCTAAAAATAAAAAATAAAACTTATATCTTAAACTAAAAAAAACCTAAACCTAAAATAAACAATATAAAGTAAACATAAACCAAACTAAAATAAATTAAACTTAAACCCTATACCCTAAGCCCTAAAACCCTAAACCCTAAACCCTGACCTAAACCTTAAACGCTAAACCCTAAACCCTAAAAACTTAAAAACCTAAATCTAAACTAAATAAAACCTAAAAATATAACAAATAAAAAAACCTACACCTAAATAAAATAAAATATAAACCTAAACTAAAGCCTAAAACTTAAACGTAAACCTAAACCTAAACCAAAAACTAAAAATAAAATAAAAACTAAACTTACATAAAATAAATAAAAACCTAAACTAAACTAAAAAAATAAAATACACTTAAAAATAAAAACCTAAATAAAATAAAAACTAAATGTAAAATAAAAATAAAATCAACCTAAAATAAAACTAAATAAAAACTTAAATCTAAAAGATAAACTTAAAAATAAAACCTAAATAAATAAAAATAAACCCTAAACTAAATAATCCTAAACCTTAAATGAACAAATTAAAATAAACATAAACCTAAACTAAAATAAACAAATCTAAAATAAATAAAACCTACAACCCTAAACCCAAAATCGTAAACACTGAACCTTAAACCTTAAACCCTAAACCCTAAACACTAAACACTGAAAACCTAAAAACTGAGGTTTTTAAAAACCTAAAAAAACCCTAAAACCATGAAAACCTAAAAATAAAAAAATTCCATAAAAACTATAAAAAAACATAAAAAAATCCTAAAAACCTCAAAACCCAAAAAAACTCCTCCCTCCTCCTCCCTCCTCCTTGCGACACTCGTGATTTCATTTTCCCCTCTTTGGAGCTTCTCTTGCGGTGATTTTTCACCACTTTGGCTCAATCATTTTGTTGCTTATCTTTGCTCTGGATATGCACGTGATGTTCCTGTAATTGTTGTTGATGGTGGCTGATCCATTAGCCATGCAGTCGGTCATTTCTTTTACGGATGTGGCGACTAGGGAATTAGATTTTATGGGATTTCTGAAATTAAAAGCATATGCTATTGTGCCTGCTGTTAAATCCTTTAAGGATGCTCTTTCTAATAAGAACCTTTCCCCTTCTGATTTGGTTAATTGGATATTGACTTTGTTTTGTGGCATCCCTGCGATCATGTGCTCAGATCTTGATGTTGAGAAGCTAGCTTGGCTAAGCCATATGAATTTACTTTGGTTGGCAAATTTGCATTGCGGCATCCAAATTTGGATAATATTCACACTTTTTTCACAATCTGAAACTCTTTAGTGCTTTCTCTGTTGGTTTGATCGATCCTAGACATGTTTTAATTCATCTTACAAATGATTTAGACTACTCAATGGTTTTCTATCATCATTCTTACTTTGTTTTCAATTATCAAATGCATCTTTTAAAGTGGTCTCCTTTTTTTGATATAAAAGAGGAATCACCGATTGTTCTGTGGTTGGCTTTTGAATATGAGGATTCACTATATTACTCACCATGTTCTATTTACTGTTGGAGCTCTTTTTGGTTGGCCTCTTCAAATTGCTCAGGCCACTACTGTGAGATCCCATCCATTTATTGCTCATATACTGGTTGAACTTGATATTTCTAAAAAACATCTTAAGGAAGTTTGGATTGGTTCAGATAAGTCTGGTTATTTTTGAATAGTTGAATTTGAAAATTTTCCAGTTTTTTGTTCGCACTATAAAATTCATGGGCATGATAATTTTGAGTGCTTTGTGCTACACCCACAACTTAAAAAGAAAAACTTGAATGGTCCTAATTCTACTAATCCAAATGATAAAGTTAATAAACCTATTTATGTGGTTAAAGCTAACCCAAATGGAAATGCTTTTTTTGGCTTCATTGGAATTCACTGATGTGCTTAATGTTGATACTCCGAATACTCAATCTAAATAGGTCAAAGATATTACTAATCTTGAATATGATGGTTTGTCAATCAATCCTTCTTTAAATGATAGCTTGCCTTCTCATGATATCTCAAATGTTCTAGAGGCTAACATCTCTTTTCCTTTTGTTAATGCTGAGCAAGTGGATTTTAATGGTAATTTGCATGAAAATTTGAAGACTACTGAAAATTAGGAGCAAATTTCTGAATCTGATCCTGGTATTTGTGCTTTTAATGGTATTACTACCTCTCCTTCTCCTAATCCCATGATTGACATTCATTCTAATCCTACTTTTTAGCTTAATCCTGAGATTGAAGAAGGGGAAGTTATGATTAGAAATGTTTTGGCTGATTCTGATCCTATTCTTAACACCTCTAATTAGTTTCTTTCAGATGGTGATACATTGGATAAAATTAGAGCTTTCCAAACTATTCTAAAAAAAGAAATCTTTTAAAGAAAAAATCTTTCCACATAACTCAACCAGATCTACTAGATCTAGTTCTTCATCTCATAAATAATGGCCTTTTAACATTGGAGTGGTTGCTCTCTTTCTAATGATTTTACTTACTTATTTTTCTTTAGCTTATTTAATATTTCCTTTATGTTTAATTCTATTATTTGGAATGTTTGAGGGATTGGAACCCTCACTATCTGTAATCATGTTAGAAGTCCTTGCAGTATTAACAATATATCCTTACTTGTGGTCATTAAACCTCTCATAAATGCTT